>CM047904.1:25888821-26193439 GCA_026229545.1 Pistacia atlantica
GCCTCACCATCAAAACTGCCCAAATTACCAGCAGTACCAGCAGCCATACCCCCCTAGACAACAACCGAGCCAAACTTCTAATTCTGGTATGTCTTTAGAAGATATTGTTAAGTCTCTTGCTACTAACACTTTGCAATTTCAACAGGAGACGAGAGCCAGTGTTCAAAGTTTGGAGAATCAGATGAGTCAAATGGCAACCGCGATCAATAGGTTGGAGGCGCAAAGTTCAAGGAAATTACCCTCTCAAATGGTGGTCAATCCAAGAGAGAATGTAAGTGCGATCGTCTTGAGAAGTGGTAAAGAGGTTGAGATTCTAACAAAGGCAGCCCCTGCATCGTCGAAGGAAGAAAAGGAGAAAGATGTAGTTGTAGACAGCAACATTCCTAAAGACGATGGTGTTCATAAGCGTAAGTTTCCGCCTCTGTCCAACTATAAACCGGTACCACCTTTTCCTCAAGCTTTTGCAGAATCTAGAAAAGATGAGCAGAACAGAGATATATATGAGACTTTTCGTAAATGCGAGGTAAATATTCCACTCTTAGATGCTATTAAACAAGTACCTCGCTACGCTAAATTTTTGAAAGAATTGTGCACACTTAAGAGGAAGCATAAACTTAAGGGGTGTGAAAAGGTGAGAGTGGGAGAAAATGTTTCTGCAGTGATTCAGAGAAAACTTCCAGCGAAGTGCAAGGATCTAGGTATGTTTACTATCCCGTGTACGATAGGTAACACTAGGTTTGAGAAGGCCATGTTAGATTTAGGAGCTTCTATCAATGTCATGCCATATTCTATATATGCTTCTTTGAAGCTTGGACCTTTGAATAAAACTGGTGTTGTGATTCAATTAGCTGATGGATCTAATGCCTATCCTAAGGGTGTAGTTGAGGATGTTTTGATACAAGTTAATGGCTTAATTTTCCCTACTGATTTCTATGTGCTTGATATGGAAAATGGTGATCAAACTGCACATATTTTGTTAAGAAGACCTTTCTTAAAAACATCTAAGACTAAGATAGATGTTCATAGAGGCATACTTACCATGGAATTTGATGGTGAAATTGTCAAGTTTAATATTTATGATGCCATGAAATATCTTGATGATGATCATGATGATCATGTTTATTCTATTGATGTGGTTGATTCTTTAGCACAGGAAGTTTTTGAACTCAATGGAAAAGATGGATTGGGAGTTGCCATTAGTAAGCATCTTGAGGAAGAGAATGAGGAGTTAGCTTTTAGTACTGATTTGCAGGAAATGGTTGCAGCATGGAATGATTCTCCAAAGTTACAGTAGCAGTCAAGTAACGTTCCTTGTATTGCATTACCAATTTCTAATGAGGAGCCTTTACCCTCTGTTTTGCAGGCCCCCATTCCAAATTTGAAGCCTCTCCCTAGTTACCTTAAGTACGTATTCCTTGGAGACGAAGGAACGTTACTTAGTGCATCGCAAGAAGAAAAGCCTTGAGTCGAGCCAACGACAATAAACAAAGGCACTGCTTGGGAGGCAACCCAAAGGGGAGTTTGTTTTCTTTTTCTCGCATTTTGAATTTTGGTTATTTTTATTTTTATTTTTTTTTGTCTTTTCTTTGCATTTCATCTTACATTGGGGACAATGTCAGTTTTAAGTGTGGGGGAGGGGATTTAGGTTTTGTTTAGGTGTTTAGGTTGTGTTTTAAGTTACGTTAAAAAAAAAAAAAAAAAAAATATGCCTAGTTTAAGGGTATATCAACCGGAAACCGTAACCTCCCGCCTTAAAACGCATAGCAAGATTTCTTGGCAACCTCGAGTATAACAACGCCATGTACACCTTAAACGAAATACCCCCGCATTTGTTTTTAGGAAGGTTTATGCTTTAAGTCATGTCTTTGAACGTCTAGTGATGCATGAAATAGTAACTTGACTTTGTTGTTGAACATATTTCTTGACTTAGGATGTTAGCAATCTTTCATAAAATAGAGTTAATTATATTTGAATCTTTGTAGTTTGAAACAATATGTCTTGAGAAGTTGTGTGAACTTAGTGACGAAGCATGATTGAGGAATGTATAACAACCCTTAAAAGAGAAAAAAAAAAATTGTTTCTCTTAAGCTAGTCCTAAATTTGGGTTTAAGCAAATAGGAAAAAGAAAAGAAAGGTATATGGTGGGTCGAGATGGAGCGTAAAACGCACTCACTCATAAACACAACCATGAAATGAGATGGAGCATAAAATGCACTCATTATTTTTCAAAACAAAAAAAAAAAAAAAAAAAAAAAAAAAGAGAAAAAAAATTGTATCCTTAGTTTGCTACCCAGTTTGTAGTAGTAAAGAGAAACAGTAAAAGAAAAGTTAAGAGGGAAGTTGTACATGAATTGGTTGTGATTAGTTCCCTTGTTTGCATTGACTGATTAAGAGTAATTGTGGAAGATGATAAAGAGAGATGAATGTCATTAACTCTGTTTTATTTTATTTTGCTGCTTCCTAAGTTAGGTATGAATATGCATGGATTAAATATTGTTGCTTATGCATCATGCTGATGTTCTTGATATGACTTGAGATGATGATATTCCTGATATGACTTGAGTGTAGGGTTTGTTTGAATTAGTTTGCCCGAGGACGTGCAAAAGCTAAGTGTAGGGGAATTTGATGGGAATGCAAAATGTCATATTTACCCCCCTTAATGTCTAGTCTTTTATACTTATTTGCTGCCTAAATATACT
The DNA here is from genome assembly GCA_026229545.1 of Pistacia atlantica. Taxonomy (NCBI): domain Eukaryota; kingdom Viridiplantae; phylum Streptophyta; class Magnoliopsida; order Sapindales; family Anacardiaceae; genus Pistacia; species Pistacia atlantica. Next base: position 25,891,521 of record CM047904.1, read on the forward strand.
CATTATTATTCTAGTTTGATTTAGGATGCAAATGGAGGCGTTAATTGCAAAACGGAACTAATTAAGTGAATTCGGACAGTTTCAACATTGTTTCGTAATCTGGGCATAACTCTCTCATCTGAACTCCGATTGAGATGATTCAAAATGATGTGTAATTCTAAGAAATATATCTACAACTTTCATGTTTTGAGTTTGGGGATATACTCACTGCATCAAGGTTGTAATCGAGCTTGAAGTTGACGCATCTGCACTGGACGTCCTAGAGCATTCTGCCTTGTCATGCAAATCAATTGGGCAGTTTATTATTGGAAGATTTGAGGACATGTGGCACGCAAGTTACAGCTCAGAATCACCACTTTCCTATTTTATTTTAGGACTCTATCTTATTTTAAATTAATTAGAATTAAATTAGGATTAATGTTATTTTAGGATAGGAGAATATTTCTTTTAGGAGATTGAGTGGGATTCGAATTCTAAAACTGGATTTTTGCAAAGGGATTAGATTAGGGTTTTAGAGGGTGACCACGTCTCTTTCTTCTCTGCTCTGGAATTTTTCTTTCTCTTGAGTTTTTGTTATGGCCATGAGCGGCTAGAACTTTTGTAACTTGGTCGAAGGAAACGAAGGCCTCGGAATCATTAAACTGTGAGATCTAATAAATTTTTCTTAGTGTTCAATTTTCATGTTTGAGTATTCGATGTTTTTCTATGCCTAATTTTATGATTGTTTCAATTAATTACTAGGGAGGCCTACTAGTTTATTAATTGTTGCAATCTACTGCTAAGTTAAATATCAAATCCGTAATTGTTTGATCCCTCTAACTTGTGAAGCAATTAGGGTTAATAATTCTCAGTCAGAATTAGTAATCTTAAGAAGAACATTCAACTAAATTAAATACAACCGCTTGTGTTTGTGTTGTTTAGCTTCATCGATTTCTCTAATTCTTAAGGCTGCCACTAGATTAAATCTTTAGCGCTTGTCTAGGGTTGTTTAGTGGTAAGATTAATTAAGATCACTTGTTTCTTGATTAATTACAATTAAGGAGAGATAGGAAAATAGTTCCAACGGTGAATATTCAGGTATGGATTGATTTAATTTTGCATCAATGATCAGTTGTAAGATTCCGATGACGGATGTTGTCTGAGACCAAGTTTTGTTATATTAATTGATTTCGATTTAAATTGTTTTTGTTTTGATTTTTGCTAAGACTGTTTTCTGTTTCACTCAAACCCCCCCAGCCTTGTTCACATCATCGAAAATTCAGCTAGACACTCTTCGTGGGATCGACCCTTGCTTACCCTATTTACAGTTTAGTAGTTAGGTTAGAAAGGTTATTAATCTTGGTTGCCTATGACAGCACACCACATGTTATAAGGCTAAAGGAGATTTTTTATATGTATACTGTATTATCCACTATTTGGGCTTCCTAGTTCACTGTTTTATGTTTCTTTCTTAGGTTTGCATATAGGATACTTGAGGTGCATGCTATACGCTTTCGGTTGGCCATAGACGCATGTTCATCAGCATGATGCTTGTACATCTTAACGCACTCTAATACAACATTTTATGTAAACTGTTTTTTCATATTTACGTTTTAAGTTATACTTATGACAATAAATGTGTTTTATGAATGGAATTTTATAAATTGTTTTTGAAAAATTTCACCCTCCTCTTGGGATCTGGAGTCCCTCGGAGTGTTTGGATCCAATGGGATAGGGACCACCCAGAATGGGGTGTGACAACTACTGTTTCAATCATCTAAGTAATAATTTGACTGTGCAACTTTCTGATGGCAATGCTATTGACCCAAACACATGATGGCAATGCTAGTAGTGGCTAACATGATATGAGTCTTTCTTTTCTTGCATGCGTACTTCTGGTAAAGGTCGAACTGGTTATTCTTGTAAGCTGTTTGTTAAGTTGATGCAAGCAAAACATCATGTGATGCGACTAGATTTTAGCATTAATCAGCAATGTTTTAAAAACTGAACTGTTCATTGACCCGGTCAAGGGCTCGGCTCGGGTTGATCGGTCTAACCAGTTGGATTGGTTGGTCTGACCGAAGTAAAATAGAAACTAGCGCTAGTCAAGGACCAGTCCCAAGCAGGCCCTGCACAGGCCCGTTTGGGGCCCAGTTGGGACGCTCCGAGACAGATCCTAGGCCCATGAGCAATATTAGGACCCGGACAGGTCGCTAAGACTGTTCCTATGGGCCTGGATAATTTCTTTTCCTCCCTGATCTTTTTTTATATTTTAGGGGCGAAATTAAATTTTATAGGAGGTTTTTAGTATTTTTCAAGGGTAGATTAGTAAGTTTCTAAAACTTTAATTAATTTTAAAAAATAATAAAATAATAAATAAATTAATAGTTAATTTTAATTTTTAACATGAATTCACATTTCACACATTCACGCTTCACAAATAAACAATTAAATAATTTTTTTATTAAATTATTCGTTTTTATCATCAACAATATTTACATCATTCAAATCTGTACTCCTAAAGGGTTCAAGTAGTTCAGGATCTTCAGGGCACTGTTGTAGTCTTCTTTCTGCATGAGTCCAATCTCGTAAACATGTTATCACTTCAATCATTTCATCGGTTAAAGAACATCTTCTGTCTTCAACAATCTGACCACTCGTTGAAAATGTTGACTCGGATGCAATTGTAGAAACCGGCACAAATAAAATGTCACGTGCCATTTGGGCTACAATGGGGAATCGACTTTCATGTTGGTTCCACCATTGAAGAATATCCATATCATGTTGCTCCTTCACTGTCATAAAAGACAGGTCCACTTGTAGGTAGCGATTCAGCTCATTTGGTCTATGTATGTACGACCTGGAGCTGCTACTTCCGCCACGTTCCATGTACATCCACTTGCTCGATCCTTGACGGAGGGCTGCATTAAGGTCCTGATCCTCTCTCCTGAACATTCCACTTACACTTCCATTATACCTGTTCTCATATAAAGAAAAAAGGCTATCCAATTTTTGTTTAAAGTTAGTCAAATAAGACGTATAATCATGTCCTAAATGCTGGCCTATCTTAATAATTATACAGTTAACTACGTGTAATTTAAACCTAGGATCTAGAACAAGGTTTAACCCATATAAGAATGGAATATCTAACCAATATCTCTCATATTTTTCTTCCATCTTTAAAAAAATTTCCCTTAAAACGTTATTATATCTATATCTAGCAAAAGTTTTAGCAATTTGAAGTAAAATATCTAACACTAAATTAGTAGTAAGATAATAAATACCACTTAATGTATTAATAGCATCATAAAAAATTTGAAGAAATGAATAAAAAAGTTCACAAACCGCCCAATCATCATAGTTGACAACTTCCTCTGGATAGTGATTCTGGTTGATGAAATCTATAATTTGTTTTGTGGTTGGCAAAGCTTTTTCCAACATCAAGTAGGTGGAGTTCCAACAGATAGGCATGTTCGTATATAACTTCAAAGGTCGAACCGGTGGGTTCTCTTACTTACAATATTTGACGTACTCCTGCCATCTTTTATTGCTACCGCCGACGATAAATCCGATAGCCGTGTGCACCTCTTCATCTTTGAATGTATAGCATCTAAACCTGCTTTAACTACCAAATTGATGATGTGGCAAGCACATCTCTGGTAAAAAAATTTGCCTTCACTATGTGGATCCAATTTCTTTTCAAATAAAGAGATTGCTACGGTGTTAGCAGTTGTATTATCAAGCGTTAGCGCTACAACTCTATCAGTTAATAAATATTCTTGCAAAACTTCAAGAATTGTAAAATAAATAGTTTTAGTACTATGTTTTTCATATAATGGTTTAAAACCCATCAATTTTTGTTGTAAACCTCAATTATGATCTGAGAAATGTACCGTGACAGTTAAAAAAATCGGTTTTTGATCTACAAGCCCATATGTCTGATGTAAGTGCAATAGATATATTCCTAAAATTTTGAAATTCGTTTTTAAGTTTATTATTTATTTTTGTTATAAAGTTTTAGTATATCTCTTCTACTTTTACTTTTACTAACAGGGGTATATGCTGGATAAAATGCAGTTTTAATCATGTGAATAAAGTAAGGATTTTTAGAGAAACAAATAGGAGAGACCGTAGCAACTATGAATCTTGCTATTTCCTCTCGTGCAACATGAGCATTGTATTGCCATGTTGAGATAGTTGAGGATTATAGATTAAAATTAAGTTGAGTTTGAATTTGTCTACTTGATTCGCTTGAAGATGTATCTGGCAACTGCATTATCTGGGGGTGCTTCTTCTCCACGTGTCATTGCATCGTCGAAGTCCCTTTCTCAGTGCCAATAATGGTTCCACATAAATTACATATGCCACACAATTTTTCCCCCTCCCCATTTGTCTTTGCCCGTTTTGATTTGGTGAAGTATCGCCATACATCGGACACGACCCTCTTTGACGGTCAAGGCGGTTGGGCTATAACTGTGCCCGTTCACTCGTAGCTCGAATGTGTTTGGCTACACCTCATCCCGACCGAATGTGGTTGTGAATTGCTGCTGCTTCCTCTGGGGGAAATGGTGAAAATGGATTGAACCATTCCATTTCTTTGGTGGATAAACGTAAAACTCATTTGGGGAATCTATTATAAATTTATGATAAAATAATAAATAATTAAAATAAAAAGAAATTAAATAATAATATGAATAAGAGATGATATTGAAAAACATGAAAATTAAATAATACGAATAAATTATAAATATAAACATAAATTGAATGAGAATTTGATTGGAAATTTGGAGTGAAAGATTGATTGGTGTGGAAAAAAATGAAAGATTTTAAGGTTATTTATAGTGTAGTTGTTTTGGGGGCGCGGTTGGAGTGGAATGGTATGTAGCAACCAACGGTTAGTAAATTTTTTTTTAATAAATTTTGTAAAATTTCATTTTAACCTTTGTAATTTATGTTTATTTTAAAATCTATAGCGGATTTTATGTAATTGTACAAGGGAATAAACTGAAAAAATAGAAAAAAAAAATTGCGCCTAGTGGAGGGACTGGGCCCTCCTCGTTAGGCCTAACTTGTCCTCTCAAGGATCGGTCCTAGGACCGGGTTTTTGGGCTAGGTTTTTAGACCTAGTCCCAAATGCCCACCTCTAATAGACACTTTTCTATACAATTACCATCAGTCCTTATAAGTTTGAAAACCAGCAAATACATCTTTAAAATTTACCCATAAGTCATTGTAAGTTTGAAATAAAGCAAACGCATCTTTGCAACTTGTATTATTAATTATTTTTTCCCTCTCTCCATCGCTTAATTCTTTCTCCTTTTTTTTTTTTTTCTCTCTGCCTATCATTTCTTCTTTCTTTAATCACTTTCCCCTATCTCTATTGTAACATTTTTCTCTCCTATTCTCTTTCTTCTTCCTTCCTCTTTCTCTTTTTCTTGTCTTTTCTTTCTTCTCTTTCTTCTTCCTTCCTCTTTCTCTTCGTCTCCTCTTCTCTTTCTTCTTCCTTCCTCTTTCTCTTCGTCTCCTCTTCTCTTTCTTCTTCCATCCCTTACCCTTTACTTCACTTGAAGGCCAAGAAGGCCTAGGCCGTTGCAATCTGGTCAAACGAGGTCCAAATCGAATATGCTACTTCTTCCTTCCCCTTTCCTTACTTCTTCTTCTTTACTTTAACAAAGAATGAACCCTAAATTAGAGCCAAAAACCATGATTAGTGATAAAACTCAAATAAGGGATTTAGAATATTGGGGAATAGCTAGCCCGGTTTTTCCCAAAAATCGATTAGACCGGCGAGTTACTACAGTAACACCAGTCCAAATGTGGGTCATATAAGATGAATACATATTATCGGTTTTTTACCCTGACTGACACAACTTAGTGACCGGTTTTTGGTCGAACCAGTTAAACTGGTTGGATTGGGTCGGATTTTAAAACATTGTTAATAAGATAGAACAAATCAATTCCTTATAGACAATGCATTAGGCGTTAGTTTCATTCACATTTACATTAGCGAGACAACACTAATATTAGTTGTCATCTCATGATCTCTGTACTAGGCCCTAGTCATTTGCATGTGTCTTCAATATAATTTTTGGTTCTGGTTATTTTCAAAACATTATTGTTAAAAGCAATTTTGATTAATTTTAAGATGTTTCAACAAAGAATGTCTTCATAATTGTATTAAACTAGAGGTTCCTCCTGAAAATGCAATCAGATAATGCCGACAGAACTGAATAAAGCTAAATCCTATCCATTATTTTTTAATCATCAAGTAATAATATGACTCTGCAGCTTTTTGATCCGCTTAAATGCGTTATTCAGATGATACTAATAAGTAATTATATCTTGTTACAAGATTATCTTGACTGGTCCACCTTTTCTTTTAATAGGGTTGCAGCTTTAATCTGTGTTTTGCAAGGAAAGTGAAGGTCTTTATTATTAACATTTTGCCAAGTCAAAGTCTTTTATGTGGGCCAAAAATTTCACTATAACTTTCCATGCGTGTAGAATTTCTGTAACTATGGTTTAGATGATTTGGCCTACATAAAGACTATGACCTTCTATTTTATCATTTAAAGAATTTATATTCAGAAATAATATATTATAAAAATAATTTATAACTTGTAATTTAATTTTCTAAACATATGCCTTTTAACTTAGGTACCCAATGTGATTGGTCATTGGTACTTATCATTTTTTTCTATAACTGGGTGTCCAGGTCAGCTTAATCCCCAGAATTCATTGAACACTTAACAAATCAATTTGTACTTATTTTAACTAATCCTTAAAGTCCATTCAACATTCTACAAGCTCGATACATGTGGTAGATAGTTACTTTGCGGGACTCTAATACAAAATCTTTAGGCAACTCACCCAGATGACTAAAGTTTTACTGTCTGGCCACAAGGCTAAAAGTTTGGTACTTATCATTCATGTTTATACGGACCTTAATTTGAAGGATTATTACATATTTACATGAAATTAAGTAAAAACAAAATCCATAAATCAAGTAAAACGATAGATTAAAAACTTGCCACAATCATGAAAAAGTACAAATTGAACTTAATTTCCAGAGGAAAGTCAAATGGCTAATTCAATATACTTGGATGAACTATAATATGATAATAATTAAAAAAAAAAAAAATTGTATATAAAAGTTCATATATGAAATTTGCATATGCATTGTTACTTGAAGTATTTCATACTCAGTAAACTCATGAAACATCAATTTTAACAAGATTTTCAGAATCAGCCAAAGGACGAAAATAAAAATTATCAATTAAGCACAATTAATTCTTCTCTCTCTTCTGTGCTTTCCCCACACACCCTACAATTGGTTTCTAGCAGTGAGTTTCCATTTTCTTTTTGACTTGATTTGATTTCATATTGCGCAAAGATTGAAGTTTTTTTTCACGTCCAAACTAGTGTCTGCAAGAAATTTTACAGAGCTTTCTTCTCCACTTGATATGCTTATAAACATAACACAAGACAGCTAAGAGATAACAAGTTGTGCTTTAAGCAGCTTCAAACGATGCCCAATATTATCTTGATTGTAGTTTTCTATATTTTCCTTTCTCTACAGTTGCGCCCTTCTATAGCGCAAACTGATTGGATCAGGGTTGGCTATTACTCGTATTCATCAGATTATGAGTTCCTCATTTCGGACATTAATTCTTCACTCTTCACTCACATTATTTGTACTTATGCTTCTGTGAATTCGACCTCCTACCAGCTCTCTTTATCAACAACTGATGCAGAACATTTCTCCACTTTCACACATACTGTGAAACAAAAGAATTCATCACTCACTACACTGCTATCCATTGGAGGCAGCAATGCAAATAATTCAGCAATTTCTTTAATGGTAAGCGATTTTTCTAACCAAAAATCCTTCATTGATTCCTTGATAAAATTATCCAGGCTTTACGGTTTTCAAAGCCTAGACTTTGATTAGCATTTTCCTTTCACAAGCCCTGATGTGTTCAATATGGAAGTTCTCTTTCAAGGGTGGAGAGCTGCTATCGATTTAGAGGCGACAAACTCTATCCAGTCCCAACTGATCTTGGCAGCAAGGGTTAAATATTCACCAACATTGGATTCTGGCGCGAGTTACCCTATAGAGACGATTCAACAACATTTGAATTGGGTTAATGTTACGTCTCAGGTTTACACTCAACCTCTTGTAAATAACCTTACGGGCGCTCAAGCAGCTCAGTATGACCCAAGTAATTTTGTTAATACGGATTTCGGTATAAGAGAATGGATCAATGAGGATTATCAGCTAATAAATTCGTTTTGAGTTTGCCTCTATTTGGCTACGCATGGACGCTAGATAACCCGATGGAGAATGGTATTGATGCAGCAACAAAAGGACCTGCCATTAATATGCCAGATGGACGAGTAACATATAGGCACACCAAGAATTACGTTGGGCAGTATGGTCCTGATGTTCATGTTACTTACAACTCAACTTATGTTGTAAATTACTGGACAAAAGGAACAACTTGGATTGGATTTGATGACGTCGAGGCTGTTAGAGCTAAGGTTTCTTATGCGCAGGAGAAGAAGCTACTTGGCTACCATGTGTGGAAAGTATCCGATGATGTTAATTGGGTGCTTTCGAAAACTGCAGGTAAGCTATGATAAACTAAACAGAGTACTCCTTGAATTAAGATCTTTTGGTTACCTTCAGTTAATATATTGATTATTTTGCTAGCTGGAGTGGATCTAAATAATTCTTCAGTTCAAGAGGATACCAAAATTGGGCAAAATAATGAAAGGCATTTATTAGCAATCCTTTTATCTACAACAGCTGCTTTTGCTCTTCTGTTGGGAATATTTTTGATATTTTACTGCTGGAGGAGAAATCTCAAATTAAAAGGTATCAATGAATATACAAAGATTGCTAGAGGTTCATTTAAAAATGATTAATGATTATTTTTTCTTCTTCTCTATTGGTTGATAGCTATGGTGGAATCCAGAGATGAAGCAAATAAAGCAGCCTCTGCTGGGGATTTTAATTGCAATGTTCCTAGTCTGATAGAATATACATTGGTTGATATGGAGGCAGCAACCAATGGGTTTTTCAGTTGAAAATAAGCATTGACAAGGAAGAACAAATACTCATCTACGAATACATGTAAAACAAAAGCTAAGACTCTTAACTTTATGGTCTGAATTTTATGTTCAGTATTTGTATATGAACTTGCTATTTTTCTCCTTTTGTGTTAACTTGTATCAGTTACATTGATGTTTTATGATAAAATTATTTGATGCAGACCCTATTAGAGGTTTTATTTTGGATTGGAAAAAGCGTGTGCATATTATTAAAGGAGTTACTCAAGGGCTTTTATATCTCCAAGAATATTCAAGATTAACTATCATTCATTGAGATTTAAAAGGCAGTAATGTCTTATTAGATCAGGAAATGAAACCCAAAATATCCGATTTTTGGATGGCTAGAATATTAACAAAAGATGATCTTGAAGCAAATACAAGTTGCATTGTTGGAACACCATATGTTTACTCTTAATGTTGTATTATTGTCACAATTTTATTATTTTGACTTATATTTTTGTTAGATAGTCATTGTTTGTAATAATTTGATGTAGTGGTTATGTTCCTCCAGAATATATCCAAAAAGGTATATACTTGACTAAATCCGATGTTTATAGTTTTGGGGTTTTACTTATAAAAGTCATTAGCGGCAAACAGGTCTCCTTGTTATATTGTTCAAATGAGAGCCTAAGTCTTCTTGATTACGTAATTTTAAATTCTTTATTTAATTTGTTTGAAGCGTATGAGGGTGAAAATATAACGGGTAATGTTATGGGTACTATGGATTTTACTAACCAGTGTACAAACTTAAAACATAGTACGGGTACCATACGCATATTACGGATACTATGTGATTTTAACAAAAATTAGTACACCGGTTTGTAAAATCTGTTAAGACGCAAAGTATTATTCAAATATAACCCTTAGAGTAAGCTTGATAATTCCAAATTATATGATGTTTTCGGGCATATGAGCTATAGAAAGATGGTAAAGGCATGAAGTTAATGGACGAATCACTAGATGATACATATTCGTCTTGTAAACTCATGAGATGCTTGCAAATAGCACTTTTATGTGTTCAGGAAAATCCAGTGGATTGACCATCCATGTTAGAAGTATGCATGATGCTAAACAATGAAAACAAAATATGACGATTCCAAAGAAGCTTGCTTTCTCGAATCAATACAAACCAAAAAAACTACAGGATAGTTGGAAGGTTATTCAGGGAGTACTTCATCTATTAATGATGTAACAATTTCAGATCTTGTAGCTAGATGAATAGTATAATATAGCCTTTGAGATGGGTAATTTGTATCTTGGAACTCTGACAAACTAAACAGAATTAATTCCTTAGCTGCCGTTTGGGTTAAATTTATTAGGTGTAGGTTTGAATTACCCTGTGTTCATCAATTAACATGATTGTTCCTCTAAATTCTGAAATAACATCATAAACTAGAACTTCCAAGATACAGGAGCTTGTTCTTTCACTAGGGAAAGGATCGCTATATCTGTCTGCAACAAATCACCCTCATGGTTCAACTTCAGCAGGGTTCCAATATTAAAGCTCACACGTAACTTTTGCAGATATAGCACCTGCAAATAAATTGGAAACTCCAGTTGATTGAAAGGTGCATCAAAGTGCTTATATCCTAGCCGTTTAAATGTGAAATTCAGATGCTTGTATCTCTCTCTCATTTTCCCGTCTTTCTCATTCTCTCCTTCCCCCAGTCGGCCACCACACCCACCCTTCGCAACCCCAATCCCCCAACGCCCCCTACCTACATCCCCATCCCCACGAGAAAGGCCGCCTCTAAGCGGTGTCACTGCGCTGCCAGCTTGCCAACCATGTCATGTTTTTTATTCGTTCTCCATTTGCTGGCCATGGAACAAGCCAAGGTTGATTTGATTATTGTTATTTTATTTCGTGGGTTTCTATTTTTTGTTAGTGTGGGTTGATAATTGAAACATTGTAATGAAGATGGTGGAGGCGAAGAGTTTTGGTTGAGACTTTGATGGAGGTGGGGAGCTTTAATTGCGGATGATGGAGGTGAGGGAGCTTGTTGCGGTTGTTAAGTTGGAGGGGGAGGGGTTGATGGTTTTTCATAGGATGGAGGTAGGAGCTTTTGCTGCAACTATTATGTTGGAAGGGGTGAGTTTGGTGGCGATTCAAAGTCTTCTCTTTCACACCTTCCTATCTCTAACCCACGGGACGAGAAGTATCTAGGATTTGGCACCACCAAGTCCAACAAAGGTCTGTGTTTTTTTGGTCATGTTTTCTTAGATTTCTTGTGTGTTGAAATCCTTATCTGGGTCTTTGTTTTTTCTTTTTTAATTGTTTTTTTGTAAACCCGCTTGAATCTGATCTTCTGGTTTCTTTCGTTTGCAGATTTAAGTGTTTGAGGAGTTGAATATGGTAAAATGTTAGTTGATTAAGAAAAAATTAGTGCTTTTCTAGGCAAAGCGTTGAAGAATGATAAATGAAGAAAACTTTTTCTTTTTCCCTCTCTTCCCATTAATGCACACTCAATGTGTGGGAAGACTTTCTGTGGTTGGTAACTTGGGCTGGATTGTTTGTGCCCTTGTAAGTAGTTATGCTATTACTTTTGTGCCAGTTGTTACCGTTGGATTATAAGTAGGTGAAAGTTTTAAACCCTTATCATGTTTATTAAAACTTATGCGAAATTAAGATTACTTGTTTATGTTGTGTTTAATGAGTTGCTAAACTAATGATTAAACGTATAAACCATCCACGACATAAAATAAAGCACACAACTCAATTTTACATGGTTCGGCAACATGCCTACATCCATGGGACAAAATCTAGAAGAAGCTAATCCACTATGAAATAATTATGTGTTCAATTACAAAGACAAAAATAAGTATCAATTGTAAAAACTCTATGTTTGGACAACACTTCAATCTTCACTCTTTGGTTGAACCTCAAACCTTCGTAATCTAGCTTCTCCTCCAAGGGACCATCAGGTTGCTCTTGAACTTCTCTCAGGTTTCAATAATGATGAATTACTTTGGCAGCAGCACCTCAAACATGTCTAGATCTCAATACAGAACAACATTCCAGAATCAACTCATGCAAGCAAGAGATAAAACACGATAATTCAAAGCCTACAAAAGTATATTGAAAACCAACAAAAACTAAACAACCTCAAAGAAAATATTCAGAGAATAATTGAGGTAAATAATATGGCTTCCTTCACACAAAGTCACAATAATAAAAGGATTATTTATACTTGAGTGGCTTTGAAAGGAACAACAAGAAACGAAACCTATTTTGAAAATGATTCTTGAGATCCTAGACTCCTTTATAGGAAAGGATTCTTTAAATCATAATCTTCCTCTAGGAAAAGGATTCTTGAAATCATAATTAAATAAAATCTTTTCCAGCTTACATAATATATAATGTCCACAAAAAATCTTTCCACAACTGGAAATATAATCACATTTAATCAAGGCAAGTGCGATATGCATGAATATTAAAATAAAATCTGCCAGATGTGTTGTGATCACTGCGATTCTATTTTTGAACACCTTTAAACTGAAACTAGATAGATTGTGCACTAATCCAAATGAATAAGTTGACAAAACGAAATACTTACAATCTCCCCCTTTGTCAATGATAAGAGCTTGAAAATACACATTTAGTTAGTGGTTTATGGGGATTAATTATGGGAAATTAGGCTTGATTTGGTAAAGTTGCTTAATACTTTTATAATTGTCTTTTACGGGATCATGGGTATTTTTGAGTGTTTTTCAAGCTACTATTGCTTAAATGTTATGCTCAGATGAAGAATCATATCAACAATGGATCAAGAATCAGAGTTGAATTGAAGAAGTTATGGAGGTTTGAAGTAAAGAGAAGATTCTAGATTAAGACGATTCTTCTACTGTTGGAAAGATAATTCAAAGGGCTACATTTCATATGTTTACCACTTGTCCAAATTTCATCGTTATTGAGCTCAAAAATCACCATCTCCGAAGAATAATGGAATGATGCGGGAAGAAGAAGAATATTACTATGTCGCAGCACAATGCCGCGACACACTTTGTCTAGTAGCTACTGTGTTGCAGCACACTTTGTCCAGTAGTTACCATGCCATAGCATAGTACTAGGGCACAGTCACGGCAGTTAAGAAATTGTCATTCGTTTCTGTTTAGGAAAATAGGGTTAAGAGTCCTAAACCAAATAGAATTAAGGAAAATAAAACCTTAACCCTTGTGGGATATAAATAGAAGTCTTTTAGCATTATTTTGAGAATTCCTTGGGGAGAATAAGAAAAGGAAAACTATATTGAAGAAAAGTGATAGAAGTTCTTCTTGGGATTCTTGCATTTTGGACATGGAAATTGAGAGAAAATGATGATCAAGATAATGGACATAAGGTAGAAAACAAACAATTAAAACATTAACTTATTAATGTAATAAATTGATAGAAAATTACCAACTCCTTTTGCTATTAAAAGCTTAATGTTGAAACTTGGAGTCTAGATTCTTCAAAAGAGAATGAAGAAACTTAAAATGAAATCCACCCAAGCCAAAGATGAGAGAGAGCCGAGAGAGTGAGAAAGAAAGTGAGAGAGTGCTTTTTGTTTTCAATTGTTGCAATTGCATTAAAATGGTATAATACTTAATTTATATACCATGGGCACAAAGTGTAATCTTAAATTGTTTTGGGAAGGTTTCAAACAATTTAAAATTAACTTGAGAATAAACATACATTCATGTCAAGTCCTTGGTTTTATAGTTAATTCATAATTAGACGAAATTGTAATTCCATTAAATATTCTAACCAAATTTTAATTCCATTAAATATTCTAACCCTTTAGAATAAAACCAATATACTTTTACCCCCATCATTGAATCCAATTCAATAATTATATTTAATAAATCCTTATTACCCTTGGTTAGTGCTAGCTATCTATGGATAATCATTTCTCACCAATACATTAATTCGGATGCAACCGTTTACATCCAAACATCATTAATCTGATTAATGATATGTATTACCCTCTCTCCTTGAGCTTGGTTTTATGTGTGACCATTTTGGTTCACTGCGATTTAGTCATGGGCCCAATATCAGGTTTTGATATGTTTCGTTATAACTCTTTATAATCAAAACTCCCACTGATTATGGTAGACGTCTAGCAATATTCCATAACCCCTAAACCACAATGAATGTAAACTCCAATGAACCTATTCTGATTGTACGTACTATGTAGTCAAATCCCTCTGTTATCTAATCCCGATTAAGAATGTTTCATGGTATGTCAAAACCTTTAACTTAATCTTTAATCGAATTGTCAATCGATACAATGGAACTCGTCTACATAAAACTACTTTTCATCTAACATTCATTATACTCTGGCTAGAGATTTCCCTTTTCCAATGTTTATTGACATTCGTCTAGGAACTCAAGATTGGACGATTTTGAGTTAACGGATCCCATCTTGACCATCACTTGTCCTCGTATATGGATAACATATGACCAAACCAGCTTATTACAGAAGACATGACTAGTCTCGTGCTTATACACCTTTTGAACCATATGCAACCTATGTTGAATCCAACCGTGATGTCTTAGGTCTAAGGATAAGTGGAACACTAGCACGATCCTACGATGCATCATTGACCATATCCATGTGATTCATTGTAATCGATCATATTCGATAAACAGTTTACTAACCGTTTATCCATGCTAATGCCTTAGTGACATACCTCTTATAATCACCCACACTAATACTATCACATGATATTCAATGGAGACATTCAATATGCCAACTATGCAATGTTATTGCCCAATTAACATTACTTGCGTAGTGAATTCTTTGATGATTTGATCTTCTGAAGATCCGTGTCATTCGGACATTTCACATGTAATATTAAATATAATATAATATAAATGAAGCAGAAAATCAACATGTAAAATAAGAACACATTCTTTTGTTCATAATACATTTACAAGATATAATGTCCTGAAACCGACAACATGATTGGTTCCTAGGGCTTACACTAACAGTTCTGGAGCTTTGATTCATAATATAGAGAAGTTTTTCTTGTTCCTTTCTTATATACTCATGATGATTGTTTTAATAAAAATGATTGTTTCGTTCATGTTTATTATGAACTAAATTTATTCTCTAGGGCTAGGATGTAGCCCAATCTTTTCATTATGTATTGATTTTTGCTTGTTAATTTTTATTAAGAATTCTTCCTAAGTTTTACTATTATACCTAATGCTTTTGATTTTAACGGCCCAAGAATTGAATGAACTAATGGACTAGATTGAGATCGAGAGATGATACTTAGTTGGTCTATAGTAGTAAAACCATAGGTTGAGAGAATGTTAGAGATAGGTTACCGCGACTTATGAAGTTATGGTAAACTCCAAAGAGCGTAATGATCTTCAATTGCTTAAATCTGATTAAAGATAATTCGAGTTAGTAAGTAGGAGTTAATTTGATAATTATTCGAGAGAAATTTATTGGAAAAGAAGGGAGTTTGACCGGTAGGAAGAGCTTAATAAAATTAGCATAAGAGATCGATATATATGAATAAGAGTTGGTGTGAAGTCTATGCCCTAGGTCTAGTCATCTTGTTTTTACCCAAAGGTTTATTTTAATTGTTCTCTTTCCAATTCTCTTTTTAATTTCAATTGTTAATTTTATTTAATTTAGGTTTTTCTTGATACAATTTGGATTGATCAAATAGTAATAGGATAGTTTAATTGGTAATCGATAATAGTAATTCCCTTGGATTCGATATTCGTATTTATACACTTTATTACTTGCATGATTTCGTACACTTGCGAAAATCAACAATAGTCAAACTTATGAACAAAGCACAATCTTAAGCAAAACACAATCAATATCATCAATCAAAAACAGTTTTGCATTAAGTAAAGAACAACTAAACTAAATAACTCCCCCTCAATTAGTATACTCCTCCTGAGTAACTAAACCAAATCACCACCAAGTGATTAACAATCAAAAGCACAAGAGGGTTAGTTTAGTTTTCAATCAATCAATATAAAGTCAGATCACAAACCAACTAATGACTTATTTATTCACTGTACATGAAAGAAACAACATCAGCAAGTTCAACAAGGATCAGCAAACACAATAAATAACTTGTATCAGTAACCATAGTTCACAAAAAAAGTTCAGCATCAACAAATTTTTATCAACATAAAAACTCCCCCTAAGTGTGAGACCAACCAAGGAAACACAACTGACACAAATAAGACAAACTTCTCCCCCTCTTTGTTCACAATGTTTGACAATCCTAGAAAATTTAGGAATTTGAATAGTTCATGGACTCTAAAAATCAATGTTGTGATGACACTTAAATGTTTGTGTGAGCACACTAGGAATCGTTTGAGCAAACTGAACCAATTTAGGCAATATGTGATGACCGTCAACACTCATGCGAACACAATGAATCAAGGCGACAACTTCACTCTCAAGGTGGCTACATATGTACAAAGGCAACAGATCTTAAGCACTTATTCTACTTTGAGAAAAAATAAAAAAATAAAAATTTATCTAAGATCAATAAAATATTCATCGAATTTTAAGGAGGCAAGTGATACACATCTGTACATATGACATTTTAAACAATTCTCAATCCTTAACAAAGATGCATAAGGAGAGTCACTTCCATGTAGTTCAACAATTAAAGTTTCATAACTCAATACATACATGATAGCAATCAGTAAGAAAACTTGATCATTTGTGTGTGTTGTGTCCTCAAGAGGGTGAATTATGACACATTGGTCAAATTGAAACAATACATATTATATATCTCCCCTTTTTTTTTTTTTTTTTTGAATTCTTTTCCATATCAAATGAGATTAAATGGGCAAATTCTCTCAAGTAACCAAGTGTAGCTTTCACACTTACAAGGAGGTAGCCCTCTAAATTGTAGATTTTCCAAAGAGATAGGGGTCTCTACATCCTAGAAAATTACTCAAATATGACTTTCACACTCCAAGTAAGGTAGCTCTTTCAAGGTGATAAGAATCAAGCATTATGCACTCAAGGATGTAAAAAAGTCATTATACTTCACGAGAAGAGAAAAACAAGGTGGACACCATGCTCATTGCATGCATTTCACAAGAGAGAAATATTTTCAATGACACTCCATAGATCAAGTACACTTGCAACTCTAAAACAAGAGATTTTTCTCATGATCTAATATAAAAGAAAACATAGTTCTACTCAAGTTGAATCAGTCCAATGGACTTCCTCAAATTCACAAATGTTTGAAAATCTAAAGCTTTTGCAAACAAGTCTACCAGTTGAGAGTTTGTGATTACATGTGTCTCTTACGAAGTGAAGCCTAATGTGTTTGGTTCTAGAGTGTTCTACAAGATTCTTTGAAATATTTAAGACACTTGAGTTATCACAAAACACGGTCACACAATCTTGATCAAAACCATAATCACACAACATGTGTTTAAGCCACAAAACCTGAGTATAGCAGCTCCCTACAACAATGTCAACATGTTCAAGCTCCTTATACACAGTAGCAACCCAGTAGTCATCTTCAAGTGCTCGCTAGGCATTGTTTGGTTCTGTAAAAGAAACAAAACACAAGTTATTAATCTCATTCATTCTTTTGCTTCTTGTTACCATTACCTGTTCAGGATTTCCAATCACAATGGATGGTGGATGAGCTTTCTTGATCCAAAAGGGTGGTTCTATGCTTGTGGAGGTCTTTCTTTGAGTGATCTCATTAGAAAGATCAACAATTAGTTCATGCCTATCACTTCGAAAAACTGATGCTTGTCCTTGTTGAGCTCCAGTTGTGTTTGTTAGAGTAGATGCCCTAGAGGCAATCAATTATTGCAGAATTGACTCTTTGTAATAATGTTCATTAATTAATAAAAGGCATTTTATTCTATATCGCGTAAATCATTATTATTGCAATATGTATTGATATATGTCCTTAGAATGGTAGAACCATGACGAGGGTATCAAGTGTTTCAAATCTTGATAGTGAGAACCCTATGAGCACATATGGTGGCTATTCTAGAAACGTCCGTAGCCCCAATATTATTTTGAAGTAAGGGCACAGATAATACGGTAAGGCTATCATAGTGTTGAACGACCTTGTCGAAAGGCAGTGACTGATCTCACTTGTCAAGGTTGTTTGGTGACAACTTGGTGCAACACATGGGTGCTTGCTGTTTAACAAATCCTCTAACGAATGGTGGTGCATGTGATCCTTAGACTTGAGATCACCGGAGCGTCTTGTGCACCGATTGGTGTAGTTTGACACTAGCCTAACGCAGTTCTTTTTAGAGTTGTCAATACGGTGGTGATTGGCTACATCAAGGAGTGTATCAAGACTATGGTGGATTGATAGAGGATTCATCACTCCCAGGTATGGGAGAAAGTTATCTCACGGCATAATTCAGTATATGACAATGACACTAAAACTGTGGCCACAGTGGGATTGAGTTGTTGCTCTATCTAGTTTATAATAGGGTCATTGGTCCAGAAACCGAATAAATAATATCAAGAGTAACCGAGGGTTGACACTATTTCTATGCCTTCGTCTCGTCGAGATAACGTATGATGAAAGAATCGAATTGCATGGTAACCATATCATTGACAGGTAGCTACTTTGCTGAATTCGAATCTATCGGGTGGCCATGATGCCTTGCTAGGGGCCAATCTTGGTCTATGTATTAGTGAGACGATTAATTGGTGTTAATCGCGATACTATACACTGCCGATATGATGAGGAGCCTATGGGTCACATACATAGAAGACAATTTAAGATCCAAGAAGAAAGAAGGGCGTTTTCATCTTTTAAGGCGAAAGGGTATTTTGGTAATTTCACAGTGCAATTAAATTTACTGAGGTCGTAGCCTTTATTTAATTTGTTAGAAAAATTAAATAAGTGAAATTATGCTTAAATGTGTGTTCGCACATATTTAAATATATTATCATTATTGTTAAATGTTAATATATATTTAAATATATATTAATTGATTTTAATTGAGATAATGATGGAAAAATAAAAATATTAAATTGGGAGTGTTTGGCAACATGGGGCGTTTGGGTTGGAGCCCAAGCCTATTCCGTATGGGATTAGGGCAAATTGATTAACTATAAAAAGAAAAGTGTGTGCGTTAATAATTAGATGAATTGATTTCTTTTTAAAAGAAAAAAACACACAGCAGCCCCTTTTGAATACACTCCCACGGCAGAAAGGTTTTGGTCTAAAATCAATTCAATTGATTTTACTTTCTTCTTAATCTTGAAGCCAAAGAGGATCTAGCAAATCCCTTTTTGGTTCTTTTTGAGATTGTCTTCGTGTGGTCTACGCAGGTTCGATCCTACGCTTGGATCGGTAGCAAAATGTTCAAAGATAATCATGGTGGAGCCTCCAAATGTGCGTATGGTTTCTAAACACAGATTATTAATTTATGCAGATTTTTGCTTTAATATGAATTGTAAAATTATACCCTTTTATCTTGGCTCATGTAAACGATCCCTGAGTTATATTTTTGTTGTTTCCGCTGCGTATACGGGACCGTTTACTAATAGTGCTCACATCATGTTTTGATGTCGGCATCTTAGCTTGAGTTTGCGCTCCAAAAAAAATCAATGTGGTCACATCATCTTCACTTGTGGTCACCTCAGCAGGAGCAGATATATTATCAATTTCATCTTCCTTCATGAATCCAAGCTTTTTGTGCCATAACTCAACATAATCTATCTTTGTGCTTGAACAAGAAACCTTGTTAGACAACAAAAAATAATTATCATTAGACCTTTTTCCTTCAAGCAAGGAAGTTCCTTCACTATTCAAGACTTGACACATATTCTTTGAAAATTTCACAATACAACCTTTATCAAAAATTTGACTAATGCTTATAATTTGCTTTAAGTCCTTCAACATGAAACACATCATTCAGCATTAGGAAGCCAGGAGTGACAATAGAACCTTTTCCAAGAGTCTTACCTCTTTTGCCATCTCCATAAGTTACATGACCAACTTCCTCAAATTCAAGATTAGTCAATAAAGATTTGTTACTTGTCATGTGTCTTGAACAACCACTGTCAAAGTACCATTGGACATTTTGAAAAGCAAGCAATGATGCATGAGTAACAAGACAATGAGCACTTAACTTAGATCTCCACGCTTTTCTGTTTTTGGAAAAATTATTTTGATGTGGTGACCTAAGAGACTGATGTGGTGACTTTAAAGAAGAGAACTCATAATTTCCAATGCATCTTTTTAAATACGAAATTAGTTTAAAACAATTTGGTCTGATGTGTCCTTTCTTGTGACAAAAATGACATATTGGTATGCAATTTTTTACCTTCGAAATCTGCTCACACGGTTCAACAATAGCTTTTGGAACTGATTCAGATGCTTTAACAAAGGTGATCATATTGTTTATCACCGAAAGTCTTCCCTTGTGCAAGAACTTCATTTAGCTTGTATGAACTTGCATTTAACCTCTCAACAATGGCCTTAGCCTCAATTAGTTCATTTAAAGCTTGATTTAACAAAATTTCCTTGTTAGACAAATCAGAAAATAAGACTTTCAATTTATCATTCAGAAGTTTCTTATCTTCTATCAAGATACATTTTTTCAGATTCAAGAGATTTAATCTTCTTGATAGACTTTAACCATAACTCATACATCTTATCATAAGTCTCATGTTGCTCTTTGTAGACATCACATGAGTCATTCTAGGACAATCACTGTCCCTTTGGTTCACTGCAAATGCCAAGTAATTTTCATCTTCATTAGAGTCATCACCTCCACTCTCACTATCGTCACTCTCACTTAAGGTGGCGGCCACAACTTTACCCTTTTTCTTCAGAGTGTTGGCACACTCAGACTAAATATGACCATACCCCTCACACTCAAAACATTTTATACCCTTGCTTTTCTTTTCATAATCTCTCAAAAAAAATTTCGAGAAGTCTCCTTGACAAATTTGATCAGAAAACTTTTTCACAAAGGGTTGTTTTCCCTTTTTACCCTCACTCGGTTTTCTCATATTCTTCTTCAAGAACTTTGCAAAGTTTTTAGCAAGCAAATCACTCTCATCATCTTCTATATTACTAGTATCAAAATCACCAGAAGGTTCAGATATCACCTCATGTTTTAGGGTAAGGCCTTTACCTGATTTCTTATCCCATTGTTTCAGGTTTCGCTCAAAGGTTTGCAAGGATCCAATCAGTTCATCCAACTGCATCTCATCGAGGTCACGACATTCTTCAATAAAGGTGGCCTTGGACATGAATCTCTTCGGTAAATAGTGCATCACTTTTGTGACAAGTTCAGCATTAGTATATATTTTACCCAAAGCAAAACATTCATTTGTAACATCACACAATCTGCCATGAAAATCAGAGATAGTTTCATCATCATGCATAACAAGATTTTCATAGTCAGTTATTAATCTTCTAAGCTTAGTCTTTTTCACAATGTTTGTTGCTTCATTTTTTACTTGGAGTCTATCCCATGTATCCTTAGCTATTTCACAGTTTGCTATATTTTTCTTTTGATTAACAGTAACAACATTAAAAATAGCATGAAGTGTTAAAATTAGACTATTCTAACTCAGCATTAGTCCATTGATCTATGGGTTTTCCTTTGCTTCCACTTGCTTCTTCAGCTTTAGGTTTTTTCCAACTAACAATACAGGCCCTCTAAGCCCTCTCATCAATGGATTTCAAATAGGCACGCATCCTAGGTCTCCAAAAAGCATAATTGGTTCCCTCTAACAAGGGTGGTCTACTGGTAGACCCTCCTTCACTAAACAAACTCATAGAAAATAAAACAGCAAAGGTCGTCACACAAGACTGATGTGATCACATAGAACACAGATGTGGTCACATGATGTCTGTAGCGAGAAAATAAAAAAAAAAACGCAAAATAAAAGCAAAAAAGCAATAACCACCAAATCAAGAGTTAAGCACAAAAAAACAAGCAAGGATCTTCTGAAATAACTCTTCAGAACATGCTATAATACCAATTGAAAGTTTTAAACCCTTATCATATTGATTAAAACTTATGCGGAATTAAGATTACTTGTTTACGTTGTGCTTAATGAGTTGCTAAACTAATGATTAAACATATAAACCATCCACAACATAAAATAAAGCACACAACTCAATTTTACATGGTTCGGCAACATGCCTACATTCATGGGACCAAGTCCAGAGGAAGCTAATCCACTATGAAATAATTATGTGTTCAATTACAAAGACAAGAATAAGTATTAGTTGTAAAAACTTCCTGTTTGGACAACACTTCAATCTTCGCTCTTTGATTGAATCTCAAACCTTCATAATCTAGCTTCTCATCCACGGGACCACCAGGTCGCACTTGAGCTCTTCTCAAGTTTCAACAATTATGAATTACTTCAGCAGCAGCTGCTCGAATAGGTCTAGATCTCAATACGGAACAATGTTCCAGAATCAACTCTTGCAAGCAAGAGATAAAACACGTTAATTCAAAACCTACCAAAGCATATTGGAAACCTACAAAAACTAACGAACCTCAAAGAAAATATTCAGGGAATAATGAAGGTAAATAATATCGATTCGTTCACACAAAGTCACAATAATAAAATGATTATTTATACTTGAGTGACTTTGAAAGGAACAACAAGAAACCAAACCTGTTTTGGAAAGGAATCTTGAGATCCTAGACTCCTTTATAGGAAAGGATTCTTTAAATCACAATCTTCCTTTAGGAAAAGGATTTTTGAAATCATAATTAAATAAAATCTTTTCCAGCTTACATAATATATAATGTCCACAAAAAATCTTTCCACAAATGGATATATAATCACATTTAATTAAGGCAGGTGCGATATGCATGAATATTAAAATAAAATCTGCCAGATGTGTTGTGATCACTACGATTCTATTTGTGAATACCTTTAAACTAAAACTAAAGAGATTGTGCACTAATCAGAATGAATAAGTTGACAAAACAAAATACTTACAGAGGCATAATGTCGAACAATCGCTATTTGAATAAATTTAGGGGGTGACTTTATTTTTACTTAATTGATTATTGCCTTGCTATGGATATTCAAACAAAACTAGTGGGATCGAATGGGGAAGTTTGTTTTTCATAGTATAGTTTGGTTATCTGTAAGAATGTCGGTGCAATTCAAGGGTATTTGGTAAACCTTGTTTAAAGAAATGTCAATTTCAAGTTTAATTATCAGGAAACATAGTTAAAGTTTGAAACCTTTTTTTTAATTTGTGCAAGGGATACTATAAATGTTGCAGCATGAAAGGTTGTCCTGCAAGGAAGCATGTGGAGAGGTGCTTATTGTTGTTGGACAAATATTACCAAGCTGAAACTTAAGTATAGTTTAGCTTAACAGGGGCTGTTAGACAAATGGTGACCATTTTAGAAAGCTTAAACTGCTGTTGTTTTTGTGTTGTAATAATAAGGATGAGCGGTTCCTGGTACCCTACATTTTTCGGGAGAACCGGAACTGGAATTGCACAGTACAAGTTCCAAAAAAAGGAACCGAAATCGGAATCGCATAGTGCAGGTTCTTCAATTCAAGGAACTGGAACCTAAAATGCAGGTTTCGGTTCCTTTCCGGGGTACCCTGTAAAAAATCAATTACCCCCTATTAGTTTAAAAAATGACAAAAATACCATAAAAGTTTACAAATACACCCCTAACAAATTTTGATTACTCATTCATTTGTGCCCAATGTAACTCATAACCTATAAATTTAATATTATAAATTAATAATATTTATAATGTAATATAGTAATGTTGTAATTAATTAAGTAATTATTAAATTATAATGTAATATTATAATTAATTAAGTGATCATACTATAATATAATTTTATAAATACTTATAATTATTTAGTAGCTATTTAACAATAATGTAATGTTATAATTAATTAAATTTCTAATAATTTAATTAATTACTTATGTTTAATATTTATAATATAATGTCATAATTAATTAAGTAATCATTTAATTATGTAATGTTATAATTAATTAAGTGATCATACTACAATGTAAAGTGTAATGTTATAATTAATTAAGTAATATACTATTTAATTATAATGTAATATTATAATTAATTAAATTGTTAATCATTTAATTAAGCATTGTAATATTGTTTATAATAGAATGATTTAATTAATTAAGCAATCATACTATAAATTTATAATGCAATGTTAAAATTAATAAAATTCTAATAATTTAATTAAGTATTGTATAAATTAGTAAATTACTAATGTTTATAATATAACGTCATAATTAATTAAGCAATCATTTAATTATTTAATATTATAATTAAGTATGTGATCATACTATAATGTATGTTATAATGAATTAAGTAATCATACTATAAATCTATAATTTAATATTGTAATTAATTAAATTTCTAATCATTTAATTAATATACTAATGTTTATAATGGAATGTTATAATTGATAGTAATCATACTATAAATATATAAGGTAATGTTATAATTAATTAAATTTTTAATTATTTAATTAAGTAATGTAATAATATAGTAAATTACTAATGTTTATAATGTAATGTTATAAATTCATAACTAATTATGTAGTCATTTAACTATATAATGCTATAATTAATTAAGTGATCATTATATAATGAATTATAATAATGTTATAATTTAATTGAATAATTATTTAACTATGATGTAATGCTTAATTAATTATATTTCAGATTATTTAATTAAGTAATCATTTGTTTATAATGTAATGTTACAATTAATATTTATAATATAATGTCATAATCAATTAAATAATCATCTGATTACATAATGTTATAATTAATTATGTAATCATACTATAGTGAATTAAGTAATCATACTATAAATCTTTAATATAATATTATAATTAATTTGTTTATAATAGAATATTATAATTAATTGAGTGATCATTTAATTATGATGTAATGTTACAATTAATTAACTAATTAAGTAATCGTACTATAAATTTATACTGTAATGTTATAATTAATTAAATTTCTAATCATTTAATTAAGTATTGTGCTAATGTTATATAGTAAATTAGTAATTACTAATGTTTATAATATAAGGTCATAACTCATAATCAATTATGTAATTATTTAATTATGTAATGTTATAATTAATTATGTGACCATATTATAATATAATATTATAGTGAATTAAGTAATCAGACTATAGATCTTTAATGTAATATTATAATTAATTAAATTTTTAATTATTTAATTAAGTAATGTAATAATGTAGTCAATTACTAATATTTATAATGTAATGTTATAAATTTATAACTAATTAAGTAATCATTTAACTATGTAATACTATAATTAATTAAGTGATCATAACATAATGGAATGTAATAATGTTATAATTTAATTAAGTAATTATTTAACTATAATATAATATTTAATTAATTAAATACTCATTTAATTAAGTAATCATTTGTTTATAATATAATGTTATAATTAATATTTATAATATAATATCATAATCAATTAAATAATCATCTAATTATGTAATGTTATAATTAATTATGTAATCATACTATAATGAAATATTGAAATGTTATAATGAATTAAATAATCATACTATAAATCTTTAATATAATATTATAATTAATTTGTTTATAATAGAATATTATAATTAATTAAGTAATTATTTAATTATAATGTAATGTTACAATTAATTACGTAATCGTACTATAAATTTATAATGTAATATTATAATTAATTAAATTTCTAATAATTTAATTAAGTATTGTACTAATATTTATGTAGTAAATTAGTAATTAGTAATTTTATAATATAATGTCATAATCAATTAAATAATCATTTAATTATGTAATGTTATAATTAATTAGGTAATCATACTATAATGTAATGTTATAATGAATTAAGTAATCATATTATAAATCTTTAATATAATATTATAATTAATTAAATTTTTAATCATTTAATTAAGTTTGTACTAATGTTTATAATGAAATGTTATAATTGATTAAGTAATTATACTATAAATCTATAATGTAATGCTATAATCAATTAAATTTCTAATTATTTAATTAAGTAATATACTAAATATTATAACTTATAAGTCAATTAATTAAGTAGTAATCAATTAATGTAATGCTAAAATTAATTATACTATAAATCAATTAAGTAATGTTATAAAATTATAATTAATTATACAATGTAATGTTAAAATTAAGGGTGTTCAAAAGAACCAGTTGGAATCGGAACCGGTGGGTATCCAGGGTTTGGTTCCGGTTCCTACCCAGAATCAATCGTCAACGGGTAGGTTACGGTTCTAAATTTTTGGAACCGTTACTGTGTGGTTCCGGTTCCGGTTCCTATAGTTAGGAACCGGAATCGGAACCAGGAACTAGGAACCGAGACTAATATAAAATAAAATTAAAGATTAGGGGGTTTAATAAAAACTTTTGTAGAAAAAATAATGTGAATACATTTATATTTATATTTCATAACATTTAAAGTAAGTTAGTTTGACTTTTAAGAATCTACCTTTACAAAGTAATGGAGTTTGTAATTTTGAATTTATAATTTGTAATTTTATTTTTGTTAACAAGTGCTAGGTTGGGGGTTGGGGGGTGTATTTGTAAGTTTTTAAGGGTTTTTTTTGCCATTTTAAAAACTTTTGGGGGCTCATATAATTTTACAGGGTACCCATAACCGAAACCGGAACCGTTGTTATAGGTTCTGGTTCTGGGTACCTAGGAACCGGAACCAACGGTTCCGATTCTAGTTCCAAATTTCAAAGAACCATCGGTTTCGGTTTTGGTTCCAGTTCCTTCAAAAAGTGTAGGGTACCCGGAACCGAACACCCCTAGTTACAATTGATTAAGTATGATGTTTAACTAGTAATAAAATTTATTAATGTTTATCAATTTATCATATATAATTAATTAATTGTTAATTTACTAGAGATACACTTAAAACTTGATAATTGAAGTAAATAACTAAATATACTATTTTATTCAAAAGTAATTCTTTTAATAACATAAAAAATTTAAAACACTTTTAATTGGATCATAATTCCAATTATTCACTTAATTAATCAAAACTTTAATATTAATATATTATAATATATTAAAGTTTTTAATATGGTGTAATTTATATGTAATAAGTATAATTGTATTAGTATATTTATTTAATTAGGTTATTCCAAAAATTTAACCGTTTCTATTTAAATTTTTTTTATATGTAAAATAATAGAAACCTCCCATTATTCACATTTTACAAAACATATTCCAAACAGGTTCCAAAACAGGTTCCAAACAGGGTACCCTTTTTCCAGGTTCTGGTTCCAGTTCCGGTTCCTCTACACACAAGAACCGGAATCGCACAGTGTCGGTTCCAAAAAATTGGAACCGGAACCTATCCGCACAATGCTGGTTCCGGGTAGGTTCTGGTTATGATTCTACCCACTACCCGTGCTCACCCCTAGTTAGTAATAATCAGCTATTAAAGCTGACTTTCGTAGACACTTTATTCATTCATTGTAACACTGTTTCCTTTATCGAATACAACAAGAAAGTTTCTATTTCTTCTTTCTTCTCTGATTTTTCCTCTCAAATCCCTAACCTTCACATGGTATCAGAGCATCTTTGACTAATGTCAATGGTGGAAAACTCTAATAGCTCAAATTCAACCAACAACATAGACAAAATGTTTCACAACTCTGTCAACAATTCTCTTAATCTCACTTCCTCAACTTTTTCCTCTAGTCTCCAAGATATTAATCCAAAGCTTACTCTAGACAATTACAGATTCTGGCGCTCTCAAGTACTTTTTGTAGTAGGAGCTCACGAATTGGAAAATCATCTAATAGGTTTAGTTCCTTGTCTAGCTCCTTTAATTCCTAGCAATCCTGATAGTTCTAAAGATACTGTTGATGGTCAAGATGTTGAGTTGTTTTCTAAATAAAAAATCAATCCAGCTTACACTCTATGGAAACGAACTGATAAGTTTCTTGTTAGCTAGTTGTTAGCCTCGATCTTTGAGAATATGTTTAGAACCTTTTCCAAATGTCAATACTTCACTGAAATTCGGTTTGTTCTTGAAAAAGAATTCAATATAGACTCCAAAGCTAGGGCTTTATATTTAAAGAATTTACTTCAGAATACTAGCAAAGACAATCTTAGTATAAGTGAATATGTTAGAAAGATGAAAGGAATCTCTGACAATTTGTCAGCTAGTGGAAAAATTATTTCTGAGGAAGATTTACTCCAATATATCTTAGATGGACTAGGTCCAGAATATGATGTTATTGTTGTAAATCTTACTTCAAAAATAAAATCTAGAATTGACTCAGTGTCCTTGCAAGAAGCCCAATTTTTGTTGCAAAAGTGCAAAATCAGGTTGGACAAGTTCAATTCAATAGACTTTCATAATAGCTTAGCTCACATTGTAGCTACAGTAAATACCAATTCCACATCTGTGCCTAGCAATCATACTATTTTGCTAATGTGTCTCATAGTCTTGATCCATAATTAAACACATTAGGAAGCAATAAACTACATGATAACTACTCTATTGCTACTACATAGATAAGATAATCCATGTCTAGTCCTCAATTTGGTCAGTAAGGTTATCCTGATATCAATAGTGTTTTTGGATCTAATTTTTTAAACAACTTTGGAAGTTATAGACCTACTCATTTCAATAGCTTTAGAAGAGGAAGAGGCATGTCATATGGAAGAGGTAAACCTGTTTGTCAGGTTTGTAATGAGACTAGACATATTGCCATTCAATGCCATCACAAGAATAATTCAGCTTATAATGGATAGATGCAAGGCATTGGTCATCAGAATTTTTACAATAATGGTAGTCTGCAGTCCACTGGTTCACAAAGCTTCTACACTAACCCTAGTAATTCACATCAAGGTTATGGTATGTTCAATGTACCAAGTCATCAAGATCAAAATTCTAGTCGAGCATCCAGCTCTTCTAATTTTTTAGCTCCATCTCAGTAAGGCCTTGGACATGTTATGTTCCCACAAGATTATTCTCATCTTGGTAGTTCTAGAAATGTCCCTGTACCGTCTCAAGCACCAGCTTAAGCTCATTTTGCTGCTCAAACTGTTAAGAATACCAACTCTATTATTGATTATAGTCAAATTCCCAATTCATCTAACCTTGGAGCTCAACCTGGTACAGTGAATCAGAAGAGCGGCCTCTCTATTTATAAAGCTTCATCATCTACTCCATAGGATCCTATCTAGTACATGGACTTAGGAGCAACTGACCATGTTACATCTGATCTCACTCAGTTAAACATCAGTAAGGACTATGATGGATCATATCAACTCCAATAGGCGGTGGTGAGTTCTTTCACATTACACACACTGGTTTTACTTCTTTGCCTAGTACTTTGCAGAATTAGTGTTTGCATTTAAAACATGTTCTTTGTGTTCCTAGAATAACCATGAAACTTACTTAACATATCAAAATTTGCTAAGGACAACAGTGTTGTAGTTGAATTTAATGCTGACTCTGGTGTTGTTAAGGACAAAGTCACCAGAGCAACTTTACTACAACGAGAGCTTAGAGTAGGCTTATATCAACTGAATCTTTCCTCCAAATTAACTTCATATTCACCTTCTTGCTTAAATTCATCGATTTCACCTCAAAATTGTTCTTATAATGTCACCATGACCTCTGAACCTTTAGCTAAGTCTCATACTTGTAACATCAATAAAGATGTTATTATAGTGCTACATGATAGTTTAAATGATAAAATACATTGTATGCAAAATGGTACTACATCTTGTACTGTTTCTTATCACTTTATTAATAAAGACAACGTTGTTTCTGTTTCATCCTGTGTTAATAAAGCTTTAATTGCATCTGATAACTCTTTAGTTGTTTCTAATAGTAATAATGCTTCACTACCATCTGTTCATGTTGTTCATAAACACAATGATGATACTATGCTATGGCATATGATCACTACAAAAATTTAGGCTTCTCGTAACAAAACAATTTGTCACTATAAATATCAAAATTGTGACCATTTTGCTAATGTGAGGAATTGTATTGATCACATGGTTGGTCACATTAAGCTTGTATTGTTAAGTGTATGGTGACGAAAGAGCATTTAGTCACTATAGCATGGTGACAAAAGAGCGTATAGTCACCATAGCCTAATTATTTATTGTGATAATAATAATTTGTCACTATAAACTAGTTTATTGTAATAAATTATTTGTAACAATAGAAAACATTTTTTATTACTATAAGTAATATTTTGTCACAATTGATTTACATTTAAAGATCAAATGATAAGCTTTATGGTGAGAAAATAATATATGACGATGAAATTGATTTTATCAAAATTGTGAATGATGACTAAATTATTTTCTCATAATTTTAATAGTGACTGAAATTTATTTGTCATTTACTTCATTGTAACAACATTTATTTTATCACATGTTTGTTTATATGATAATATTATTTGTCAAAAATTGTATAGTGACATAAATAATTTTGTAAAAAATTTAATAATATGACATAATTTTTAATACAAATATTTCTACATGACAAACTTTTTATTGTCAAAATAATATAGGCGTGACAAATATTTTTTGTCATCTCAATATACTTTGTTTCTCTATTTTTGCATAACCCTTCTTGTATATTTTCTGGGTAGAAGGTAATTATATAAAGAATAAAAGAATGAGTCCCAAAAAAATGACCCTTACATAGTCAAGTTCCTTGGACAAGCCCAAGCAACCAAGCCCAAGAAAACGAAAAAGATGGCATGGATTTAAATTCCAAAAAAACCACCAAGCAAGCCCCAAAGAGGACCATACAAAATGAACAGCAAAAAAAAAATGTTGGACTTTGGTATACAAAAGCCAACCGCACATGCTATACACAAAAGAACCATGCACCCAAAGAACCCAAAAATTCTACACAACAACTACTAAAATCCCGCTTATATACGTAACCAAAATAAGAAGAAAAGGAGGGAGCAGTAGCCTGTAATCTGTAAATAATTCCCGAGCGAAAACAACTCCAGAAAAGGTTTTGGTCAATGGCGAGAAAAGTCTTCTTCCAAGCCTCCAAGGTTTCAACATGGAAATATCTACTGACCAAACAGTAATACTCATCCAACACACACAAATAAGTAAGCAAGAATGCAGCAGCTCCCTTGGAGGAAGAGACTTGGCGACCTCCAAAACTTGAAGATTAAAAAAACAAAACCCAAAAAGGGAAAAATATTGTCAATACAATATGAACAATGTTTACAGCATTAAATTTTTTTGGAAAAGCATAAAGTGGTTGACATTCTTAAGAGAGAATGGAAATGTAAGGTAATAAAAAGTAGCTACTATTGGGAGTTAAAGGTGAGCCCATAGAGGTTGGAACCAGTCAATATAGAGTAAAATACGTTATAACTATCTCCATTGACTTAAAGCTAGGAGTATTTGGCACATAAGGGTTAATAATTACTCCACACCAGGGCAACATCTTACAAATTATTTGTGTTGGGAAACTAAAGATGATGAACTAACAAAATGATTTCTTGAATAAGCAGTTTGGTTGAAGGAATAAAAGCTATTGATTCATAAACACCAGCAGTACTCCTACATCAAAAACATAAACCAAGATGCTCAAGAATTAATTATATCTGTAGAACTTGATCGTAGTTGTATCCTTCAACGGAACACACTTATCTTCTTATTACTTAATTAAGGGATAATAGAATATATGAAGCGATAAAATGATGCATCCTCAGAGAAGTTACAATTCTAGATTATTCTAGATTTATGCATTCATCATCCAACCAAGTGCATATCATACAAAAGTCATGCCGTTTCATGAGATGCACCAAATGCTTGTAGTTTGATCCTCATGGTAAACATCCAACAGATCATATCACAAAATAATGGAAAGTAATGTTTGTCTCTTACCTATAAGTGACATATGGCTCCATCTTTTGCAGCTATTCTAATATGCCTTCACTAGCCATGGCAAAGACACCGCTAAAGATTTTTGTCAATCTTCGTCTATACAGGGTCTTCCTAGTTTTTGGGTGCATGTCAATTTTCCTAAATAAAATGATAGTGAGATATCAGAACCCAAAACAATACAAAGCAAAAACTTTAGGCAAATCACCAAAGAATGCAACTTACCCTTGTATGCGTATGATAAAAAGCAGCTTAGATTTTGGCTTCACTAGAGTTGATTTTGCCCTTTTCCCTCTCCATTTCATTCGGATAAGGTCCAATTCCTTTGTAGAGACACAGGTTAGTAATTGCTAAAATCAGACCATGTTTACACTAAACCGTAAACATTAAGGATAATGGGCACACACAAAATATTAATGTGTATCATAAACAAATTATCATCAAATTAATGATATTGAATCAAAGCTGAATCCAAGAACAATGGATTCAACAAGAAATATGATTTTGATTACAGTAAATCATAATAAAAACACCAACAAACAAGCTGAAATTTTGTCTCTATATTTCCACAATTATATATTACTGCTCAATAAATTCCATTTTCCATTAATTTCTCCCACACAACCAACGCAATGCACCATCTAATCAATTTAAATGCAATATGCCAACTCAAATGAAAAAAATTTAAGCTGAAAATGCCAGAGATTCAGTATATAAGCCTTAAAAATCAAACCTTTAAACGAAATTCACTGCTGCCGACCATCCTTAGCCAGATGACTATTCTGTTCACAGTTGTAACAAGCCCCTCCGCCACCGCCCCTTCCTTTTCTACCTCCCTACCCACCGCTGTTGCCACAACCTCCACCACTGTCCAGTTCGCACTAGGCTTGGAATAGCACGGTGTGATTCTGGCAACCAATGCACCCTTAAATTAGTACCGCAACAAACAAAAACCTCCAAACTACACATTATATTAACCCAACACAAGCAACCAGTGCGCCCTAAAAAACCATCAAATTCACCTTGAGAATGAACAAATCCATGAAAACATTAAACAAATAGCGAGCGAGGGAAAACAAGAATGAAGAGAAAGAAGAAAATAAATTAGAGAAGTGGCCACCTGCTAGAGTTCGTAGTGATTTCGATTGGAGGTTGTTAGATTTTGGGGCTATTGGAGGGAAGTCAATGGGGATGAGGGAAAGTGAGCAGCAGGCATGAAAGGAAATTGAGGGTGGAGTTTTTGGCGCAATGGGGTAGGGAAAAAGATAAAAAGGGGCTAGGCAATTTTTTCTATTTATTTGAAATTTTATTTTTTCTTAATTATTAAAAATTGGTTATTGATTAATTTATATTTTATTTTATTTTTTTGTTTAAAAAACTTAATTTTTTCTTTTATTTAATAGACTGATTTTAATAAAAATAAAAATGTTTATCTTTAATATATATAAAATATATATTATTATTCATCATATCCAACACAAATTATATTATTCAACCCTTAATAATTTTTATAGATTTAACGACCCAAAGCTTTTTTTCTGTTTTTATATTTGTTGAATTAATCTTACTTCAGGATATAAAAAAAAAAAATGTATATCTTTAATATATAAAATATATATTATTATTTGTCATAACTATAAATATTGTAATTGATTTTTTGTTATAATTTCAAGCTAATACATGTTGATCATGTACACGCATATATATTCTCATTTTTCACATAAAATTAGAAGTTTAAATCAACTAGTCAATCTAGTCCTTGCTATAATAAATTAGAAATGGCACATTAAATTAAACAGAGTATTAACTAAACCACATATTAAACACGCACCTCAAGGGTAGCTTGAATTGCATAATTTATCTCAATCTTCTAATTTCTCATGATCATAAACTGTATATACTTAAGTACATGATGACCCAAAAGAATGAAAGTGTTTCAAAGAGGACCAAACAGCCGCCTATGTGGTCTAAAGATTATATTATTCATTAATCAAATACTTGTTGTAGGGTCTTTTTCTGATATTAATTAATTTAGTCAAGTTTTATTAGTCTAGAGTTATTATTAGAAATTGGAGTGGTATTAGGATTAAGTGTTGCTAGGTATGATTAGAAATATTATTCATTACAAAATTAGGATATTACTCCATTAGAATCCTTCTAGGATTAGGAATTAAGATAACTTGTAAGTCTATATAAAAAGCCTAAACCATGGATTGTCATTGTATTTATTGGATTAGGATATATTCTAATATGCTAAAATGGGTTCTTTTTTTTCTTTTATTTTTCCAAATTAAGAGTGAACTGTGTACAAAGATCATTGGTGGAGCTACTAAACAATAATGAAAAAAAAAAAAAAAAGACCAAAGAAAAAACCATTTTTAAAAAAATGCGAAATGTGGGATTCAAACTTATGCACTCGTCTCAACTCTTCCCTTCAACCACTTAGGCAAACCTGCTAATTTACTTTTTCTTCCTTACTAATCATATATATTTATTTTGTTTGATATATCTATCAAATACAAACTCACAGCTAAAGTATGAGGGAAACAATTGTGTTTTAGAGTGTGTTTGTCCCCTCTCCCTTCTTCTTCTTCTTCTTGCGTTTTATTTTTCTTCTTTTAGGAATTGGTTTTCCCAATTCAATTTTACAAAGAAAAGAAGAGACCAAAGGCAGCTCACTTCACCCAATTCAATTTTTCCCTTTTTCGCCCAATTCAAAATTTCTCTTTTTCGTTGTAATACCAAAGAAAATTAGGAGAATCAAAGGAGAATTCATAAGGATATTTGCTTTTTCACCCAGTTCATTTTTTCCCTTTTTCCCTTTTTGTAACCATGATTGAATCGATTTATTTTTGTAATTTCATCTTTGGTGTGAACGTGTAATACAGATATTAATATTTAACATGTGATACAAATATTAAGTCTATAACATTAAAGCCGAAAATGTAAATATTTGTATTCAGACTGAATTTGATTTGTATTCTTTTATCATTAAAGCCAAAAATGGTACATAATATTTACATTTATAAAATTATTAATGATTTTTTATTTTTTACAATTTTTTGGCCTTTTCGAGTTTTCAAATATTTTCTTAGTAATACCTCCATTATAACATTTATAAATGATATATATATTTTTTGTAATGATTAATAATTCTTTTGTGACAAATTAGTTTGTAATTATAGTATGTATTATTAAATATAGTAACTAAAATTTTTGATGACAAATATGTTTGTCATGATAAACAATTTATCTCGGTGTTTAAATTTTGACTCAAACATTTTGTCATTAATACCTCTATTTTAACATATATTATGACAATTTTCTTTTTGTAACAATAAATAAATTCTTTTGTGAGAAAATAATTTGTAGTTATAGCATGTATAACTAAATATAGTGACTAAAATGTTTTATAACAAAATATGTTTGCCACAATAAACAATTTACCTAGGTGCCAAAATTTTGCGCCAAAAATTTGTGACAAAATATTATGATAAAAATGTTTTTCTTCACTACATTTATCATGAGTCTTTTTATCGTGATAAAATATTATGACAATATTTTTTTTGTCATACTTAATGTGATGTTTTTTTATTTTGTCATAATAACTTTATTACGCGTGACAAAATAACATTTGATAAAATTAATTTTGTCACAATATAATATATTTCTTGTAGGGTTAGGACATCCACACTTAACAGGCTTGCAAAAGATTTTAACAAGAATGACATCAAATGAATCTCTGGTCACTAAACCTAAGCTACCAGTTCCCTTTTGTGATGCTTGCCATTCAGGGCAAATGCATCAAAACACCTTTCCCACTTCAAATTCCAGAGCTAATGCACCTCTTGAACTTATCCATAATGATATATGGGGTCTTGCTCCAATGGTTTCCATAGAAGGTTTTAGGTATTATGTACACTTTATAGATGATTTCAATAGATTCACTTGGTTATTCCCTCTTAGGACAAGGGCTGAAGTCAAATATCTGTTTGTGAAATTCCATCATCTAGCTGAAACAAATTTAACTGTAAATTGAATAGCCTTCAATCTGATCAAGGTGGTGAATACAAGGGACTTGTTTCATATCTTACTACTAAAGGCACTCAATTCAAATATTCTTTTTCCTATATGCATCAGCAAAATAGTCGTAGTGAAAGAAATCATAGGCACATAGTTGAAACAGGCCTCACTTTATTAGCTCATGCATCTATGCCCTTGGATTTTGGGTGGCTTGTTTTTGAATCTGTTATATTTCTCATTAATAGAATGCCCTCACCTGTAAAAAATAATATGTCTCTTTATCAGTTACTGTTTAAAACTATTCCTGTTTATTCAACACTCAAAGTGTTTGGTTGTGCATGTTTTCCTCTTGTTAGAATTTTCAATAAGCATTAATTTAGTTTCCATTCCTCTAACTGTGTCTTTGTAGGGTGTAGCTTAGTTCACATAGGCTATAAATGCCTCACACCTAATGGCCAAATCATTGTTACACCTAGTGTTAAATTCAATGAGTTTGATTTTCTTTTTTCCACTGGCTTTGAGTATTCTAAACTGTCCACACTTTCTCCTTTAGACCAAAATCAATCTTCTTGTTTTTCTAATCAGTCTAATCACTCTTCTAGTTTACCCTTTCTATCCATATTCTCTCTTGAGCCTTCTACAGTAAAGTGCTCTGTACCTAAGTTCTCTACAACAACTGGTAAGCAAAATTTTTCTACAACCTCTCCATATCCTCTCTCTCATAACACTATTCCTGTATCCCAAAATCAATTTGCCATATCACCTATATTATCTTCACGTCACTCACTAACATCTTCTGCCACACATCAACCTATCTTACCATCTATATTATCTTTACATCACTCACAAAAATTCTCTTCTGCACTTTCTACAACTGACACTCCATCTAACATTAATCCATCATCATTTACATCTTTCCAATCACCACAAGCTATTCACTTAGACAAGGTTTTTCCCATTTGTCCTATTGAGGTTGATCTGTGCCCATCTCAGTTCTCTGATAAAATTGAGTCATCAGATGCTACTCTCAGTGTGTACCCTATGATGACAAGAGCAAAAGCAAAGAGCAAAGCATCATGTCCTACAATTTTTACAACATCAGTGTCTGAAGCTCTTAGTTTGCCATAATGGAAACAAGCCATGCAGATTGAATATGATGCTTTAATTACTAATAACACTTGGACTCTTGTTCCCTGTACTTCAGATATGCATGTTTGGGAAATAAATGGGTTTTTAAAGTTGAATATCATGTTGATGGCACTTTACCGAAGTATAAAGCAAGATTAGTTACTAAGGGTTTCCAACAAACTACTGGATTGGATTATTTTAAGACTTTTAGTTCAGTCATAAAACCCTAAACCATTAGGATTATTCTTACACTTGTTGCCACATAAAATTAGGATATACAATAGATGGATGTTAATAATGCTTTCTTGAATGGTAAGCTTAATGAATTTGTATATATGGAACAACCTTTTGGCTTCATTGATCAACATAGAATTTCTCATGTTTGCAAGCTGAATAAGGCTTTGTATGGCCTTAAACAAGCTCCTAGAGCTTGGTTTGACAAGTTAAAAGCAACTCTTTTCAATAAAGGATTTCATAATTCAGTATTTGATTCTAGTCTCTTTGTGCATAAGGAAAACAATTAGGTTACATATGTCTTGATCTATGTTGATGATATTCTTCTTACTGCCAACATTGACTTTATTCATCAATTGGTGAAAGAGCTAAATGACAAATTTGCCTTGAAAACACTTGGTTCCTTACATTACTTCCTTAGCCTTGAGATCACTAGAAATATAGCTAGGATTCATCTCAAACAAACCAAATATGCAACTAATTTTCTGCTTAAAAACAAAATGCTTAAGGCCAATCCTTGTTCTTCTCCCATGGCATTTGGTACTAAATTGTTTCCTGAAGATGGTGCACCGTTTGACAATCCTAGTCTGTTTTAAAGCACCATAGGAGCCTTGCAATACTTGCTTCTTACTAGACCTGATATTATTTTTCCTATCAATAAACTCAGTCAATTCCTTCAATCTCCCACTGATTTGCAATGGCAAGCATGTAAGAGAATTTTAAGGTATCTTAAAGGTACTGCCAGCCATGGTTTGCTTTTTAGACCAGTAGTTAGTTTAAACATAGAATGTTGTGTTGATGCAGATTGAGGCAATAACATTGCAGATAGGAAATCCACTAATGGATATTGTGTATTTTTGGGTCTTAATATGATTAAATGGAGCTCTAAAAAATAGAGTGGTTACCTTATCATCCATTGAGGTAGAATGCAGGACATTGGCACAAACAGCTACCGAAGTAGCTTCGTTACAAAGTTT
This sequence comes from Pistacia atlantica, assembly GCA_026229545.1. NCBI lineage: Eukaryota > Viridiplantae > Streptophyta > Magnoliopsida > Sapindales > Anacardiaceae > Pistacia > Pistacia atlantica. Next base: position 25,929,877 of record CM047904.1, read on the forward strand.
ATCTTCTAAATTGGGTCTAGCATTTGACAAATATCTAGTTGTTTGGTGTGATAATGTTAGTGCAGGGACCTTGGCAACAAATTCAGTTTTCCATGCCACAAAGCACATTGAGATTGATGCACATTATATCCATGAACAAGTTTTGGCCAAGAAACTTGCAGTTTAATATGTTCCCTCCAAGTTACAAATTGCAAATATTTTGACAAAAGCTTTGTCCATTTCTCAATTTCTTAATTTAAACTAGAAACTGAATGTTATTGATCAAGGTACAAGTAACATTAGTTGATCAAGTTGCTTTGGTTGAGTAAGTTTGGCTTATTAAGACTTGAAGCTATGAAGATGAAGATTGCTTGTGTTGAGTTCTTAAGCTATGAAAATTACAGTTGTTAAACTGTGAAGTTGTTTTGTAAGCTATGAAGTTGTTGTGTAAGCTTTGAAGTTGTTGTGTAAGTTGCGAAGTTGCAATTATAGTTTTGCTATGAAGTTGGAATTACAACTTTGCAGTTGTGAAGTTGCAAGTTTGCAGTTGTAAATAACTGATCAACTTGTTGTGAGGTGTTGGTCTCAATTGGCAAGTTTATTTGACAAGGGCTATTAAGACACATATTACCAAGCTAAAACTGTTGATAGGGGCTATTGGACAAATATTACCAAGTTGAAACTGTAATTACAGTTTAGCTTGACATGGGTTGTTAGACAAACAGAGATGTTTTTTGAAAGTTTAAAGTGCTATCATTTTTGTGTTGTAATAATCAGCAATTAAAGCTTACTTTTGTAAACACTTTATTCATTCATTGTAACACTGTTCACTTTATCGAATACAAGAAGAAGGTTTCTTTTTCTTCTTTCTTCTTTGATTTTTGCTCTCAAATCCTTAACCTTCACAATTGTTACCTATGAAAGCAAACATAACCACCCGAGGTTACCATCACAATCGGCAAACACTTCAAGTCATTGCTGTTCAATTTATAGGAACCTTATTTATGTTTGGCTTGAATTGCTCTTGTACATATTTTTGCAATGGTTCAACTTCAAGCATGGGACATACTTGGAGTGGTTTTTTCTTGGCTTGGAGAGCTGGCTTTCCAAGACTTTTTTTTTCACAATGTGGCTGTGGGCTTCATTTCCATGTGCTGAACCAAAAAAAATATGGGATTGGGATTTCAAAGTGTAAGAACTTTTTCATCTTTAAAAGGCAATTAGTGCTTTAAACAAGTTAAGAATTGTGTTGCAATGCATGGAATGATGTGAATGTGTTATTGACAACTTTAGGAAAAAAAAATGCTCTGTTAATAGGGCTACATCAACTTTTGTTTTTTTTTCTTGGAAGATCTCGGCCCTTGGATTCCAAATCCAAGGGCCAAGCCGAACCCGATAACATTACAAAGGGAACAATTTTATCAATAATGGGGTCACTCAAACTTTGCAGGTGGGTTTCATTGCTAGAAAGGCAGTGTGTTTTATGTGGAGAAATAGTAGTTGATAAATTAGGTGGTTTTAACATGTAACTAGGGAAGAACAGATTTGGTAGAAATTCAACGTAATTAAAATTTGATTTTATGACTTCCACAAGTCAAAAAGAAAAAGAACAACTAATTCTTTTTGATTTTCTGTCAGATAGAAATTTCACAAGTTATAGTAGCCTATATAAATACCTTGACCTTCTATTCATTTTAAAAATTCATAAAAATGAGTTATTAAAAAATTATTTGTGCTTACTGTTTAAAGTTCTAAACATGTGCATGCTTTTGAACTTATACAAAAGTAAACCAAGGACTGTAATCCTTCTGATTTTGTGTCTTTATCTTAACAAAATAAAAATGTGTTTTTCCAGCAGTGAGTTTCCATTTTCTTTTTGACTTGATTTGATTTCATATAGCGCAAAGATTGAAGTTTTTATCACGTCCAAACTAGTGTCTGCAAGAAATTTTATAGAGCTTTCTTCTCCAATTGATATGCTTATAAACATAACACAAAACAACTAAGAGATAACAAGTTGTGCTTTAAGCAACTTCATATGATGCCCAAGATTATCTTGATTGTAGTTTTTTATATTTTCCTCTCTCTACAATTGCGCCCTTCAATAGTGCAAACCAATTGGATTAAGGTTGGGCATTACTCGTGTTCATCAGATAATGAGTTCCTCATTTCAGACATTAATTCTTCTCTCTTCACTCACATTATTTGTGCTTATGCTTCTTTGAATTCCACCTTCTACTAGCTCTCTTTATCACCAAATGATGCAAAGCTTTTCTCTGTTGACCAAAGATGTTTTTTATCATAGGATCAGAGTATCAAGTTCACAAGTTGTTGTACTATTTGGTAAATAGGTGAAAAAGGTGCCGCTTCAATTCTTGTAGTCTTTGTGTCCCAAAATGATGGCGGTTTGGGGCTATGTTTTAAGTTCTTGCATCTTCACTCTCTTTACAAACTGTTTTGTGTATAAGTTTCTAAGTGGTTGTAAAAATAAAACAATCAATGAAATTCATACTTGACTTTTCTTATTTTTCTGTCTAGAAATTTCTAGGTTTAGTTTGAGCTTTTGTCATGGTATCAGGGCCTGAGACTCACATCAATGGCTACATTTCCTGGTATTGAGCACTCTGTAAGTAGCATGGAGAAAGGAGCTCACTGTCAGTTCAATTCGTTCACTATGGCTTGTCCTTCAAGCTTGTAAGTAGTTAGTTAGAATTTAACAGGAGATAACTATTGCGACAACTACAGATTCTCGCGATCACAAATCCTATTCGTAGTTGGAGTGCATGAGGTGGAGGACCATCTGACAGGGTTAGTTTCTTGTTCACCACCTCTAATTGACATTGTTTCTAATAAAAGTACTGAATTTGGGGAAATTACATCTATTGAAAATTTTGCTAAACAAAAAGTTAATCCTGCTTACATAGCCTAGAAAAGAACAGATAAATTTCTTGTAACCTAGCTTTTAGCATCAATTTCAGATTGTATGTTTGAAAATGTGTCAAAGTGTCAATTTGCTACTGAAATCTGGCTTAATCTTGAACATGAGTTCTTAAATGACTCTAAAGCCAGAAGTCTTCACTTGAAAAACCTACTCTAGAATACACAAAAAGGAAATCTTAGTGTTAGTAAGTATATCAAGAAAATGAAGAGTCTAGCTGAAAGCCTTTCAGCTAGTGGTCAAGAAATCTCTTATGAAGATTTACTTCTATATGTATTAGGTGGTCTTGGTCCTGAATTTGATGCTGCAGTAGTGAATTTAACTTCTTGGATTGAGTCTAAGTTTGACTTAGTAACCCTGCAACAAGCTCAATTTCTTTTACAAAAATATGAGCTACGGCTTGAAAAGCTTAATTCGGTAGAGTTTCAAGGGGGATCTATTAATGTGGCCGCTACTGGTAGTGTTGGTCAACAATATTCTCACATCTCAAATCCTACGTCAAACTCAATTAGTTCAATGCCAAACAATCCCAATTCAGCTTTTGTTCTTCCTAATTCCATATCTTATACCTCAAATACCTTGCCTTCTACTTATACCTCAAATACCTTACCTACTGCTAGTTACCCTCTCAATCCAACTTGGCATGATTCTGCCACATCTAATTTCACTACTCAATTTTCACCTGTCTCTCACTTTGGTCAATATGGATTTAGACCTCCTGGATTTAATGGAACTGGTAGAGGTGAAGGAAGAGGAAATGGCTGAGGTAAGCTAATTTGTCAGGTTTGTAGCAAAATTCGTGGCACAGCAGTACAATGTTACCATAGGTACAATTCTACCTATAATGGAATGCCTCCTCAGTTTAGTAATCCTACAGCACCTTCCTTTACCAATTTTGGTCATAGTGGGAATTTTGGATAGTACAATAATACCTTTGGTAATATTGCACAAGTTGGGAATTATGGCACTACACATTTTGGTAATCAAGGTCCTCAAAGTCCATTCTTTAATACTACCACTGGGCCACATAGACAAGGTTCTCATACTTTTAGTAACAAATCACAAATGGTGAACACTGGATCTTGACTTGCAAGACATTTAGCTTATTCTCCTACATAAGTAGCTCCTTCTCTTAGTAATTTTCCATCAAACACAATACCTAGTCAGCAACCATACGCAATACTTAGCCAGCAATCCTACACTATCTATCCAACAAACCAAGTTCAATTTGCCTCTACCTCTCATGGACATCCTAGTGACTCAATGGCTTCTTGCTCAGCACTGTCACCAAATCCAGCCTTGTATATGGATTCTGGTGCCACTAATCATGTTACTTCTAACTTGACTCAACTAGATGGAAGCAAAAATTATGCTGGAGTTGATCAATTGCAAGTTGGAAGTGGTGAGTTTCTCCATATTTCTCATATTAGTTTTACTACTTTACCTAGTACTTTGCAATCTAAGTGTCTTCATTTGAAAAATGTCTTATGAGTACCTAGAATCACTAAAAATCTCTTAGTATATCCAAATTTACAAAGGATAACAATGTAGTAGTTGAATTTAGTTCTAATTGTTGTGTTGTTAAGGACAAGGATACATGGACAGTGCTGCTGTAGGGAGGTCTTAAGGGTGGTCTTTATCAGCCGAGTTTTCCCTATAATTCCTCTTAATCAGTTGAACATCTTCTATCCAAGTCTACACCTTCATCATATGTTTCTGCCAATCAGTCTACTTTAGGGTCCAATCAAAATAAAGTCATGCCTACCAACTATGTGTCTAAGTGGTCATCAATTTCACATGGTACTAATGTTCCTTGTGTGCCATAAACTTTGAACTGTAAAACCACTCATTGTAATACTAGCATGATCAATAAAACTACTAATACTTCTGTTGATAAATCTGATGCATTGCTTTCTGATATTGTGTTTGGTAATGATGTTTACTCTTCTACTTATGCTTTCGTTGATAAATTTGATGCATTGCTTTCTGATATTGTGGTTAATAATGTTGTTTACTCTTCTGCTCATGCTTTACATTTAGATGGTGCCTCAAGTTCAAAACTACTTCTCATTTGTTACCTCACACTAATACAAATTTAGGCCTACTTTGGCATAGGAGGTTAGGCCATCCCCATTCTGAATCTCTACATAAAATTTTACAACATTTAAACACAAATCTATCAACCAAGTTGCAACTGTCATTCTGTGATGCTTTTCAACTTGGGAAAATTCATAGAAATACTTTTCCCATTTCCACTTCTAGAGCAACTGAACCCCTTGCCATTGTGTATAGTGATGTTTAGGGCCCTGCTCCATATGCATCTATTGAAGGATTTAATACTATATTCAATTCATTGATGACTTCAGTAGGTTCACATGGTTATTTCGTTTAAGAACCAAGGCTGAGGTTAAGTCTGTCTTTATCAAGTTTCATCACTTAGTTGAAAGGCAGATTGTCACAAGTTAAAATGCTTACATTCTAATCAAGGTGGTAAATATATAGGTCTTATTCCTTATCTCACTAATGCTGGAATTCAATATAGGCATTCTTGTGCCTATGACCATTAACAAAATGGTAGAAGTGAAAGGAAAAACAGGCATTTAGTTGAGAGAGGACTTACCTTGCTTGCATAAGCATCTATGCCTCTACATCTTTGGTGGTTTGCTTTTGATACAGTTGTGTCTCTTATAAATAGAATGCCTACAGTAGTTTTAGACTTTATTTTTCCATATCAAGCATTGTTTGGTCGTACACCTGAATACTCATCTCTGAAAATCTTTGGTTGTACCTGTTTTCCCTTCTTGCGAGACTCTAACAAACATAAGTTTCAGTTTCACTCTTCTAAATGTACATTTGTAGGGTATAGCTTAATACATAAGGGCTACAGGTGTCTTAGTTTAGATGGTAAAGTTTAAATTACTCCAAATGTTAAGTTCAATGAAACTGAATATCCTTTTGCTACTAGTTTTACTTCAGCTTTATCCCAACAAAAGTCTGACCTATCCACTTCTTCTGTTTTACTCTCATCTACTACTTCACCTCTTGCATTTCCTTTTACATTACTTTAGTTTGATAATGACTCACTTGCTAAAGATCCTCCAGCAGTTTCATGTCCTCAATCCAGTCCTCACATCACAACAAAAGGTAAGGAAATCCATCCTACTTCACATGTTCTTCCTTCCTTTCAAATTCCATATTCAAAACCTTCATCACAAATACCTCAATCTCTTACCGTATCACACTCCATTCCATCACCTCAATCTATATATTCTCCTCAAACCATAATACCAACTTAGGCTCAGTTGCCTAATTCCTAAACTCAAATAGACCTTATAGCCTATCCATTACCTTCCACACATATCTCACCCCACTCACCATCATGCCCTCTTACAATTGATACTCCTCCAACACAGATTTCACATTCCTCTCTTGAATCTCAAGTCACTTGTAACAATCACCCCATGATGACAAGAACCAAAACTGGCACTATTCTAAGGAAAATTGTTGTACTTATGACTAACCAGGTTTTGGTTCAATCTGAACGCTCTTTTATCAAAGAAGCTCTAATTAGTTCAAAGTGGAAGGAAGCCATGAAATGTGAGTTTGATGCTCTCATGCAAAACAATATCTGGACTCTTGTGCCTTCTACTCATGATATGAATATTGTAGAGAACAAATGGGTGTTTAGAACTAAATTTAATTCTGATGGTTCACTTCAAAAATACAAGGCTAGGTTGGTGGCTAAAGGGTTTCAACAGACTCTTAGCCTTGATTATTTTGAGACATTCAACCCAGTCATAAAGCCTTCAACTATTAGGATTGTTCTAACAGTTGTTGTGACTTATAATTGGGATATCTAGCAAATTGATGTTAACAATACTTTTCTTAATGACATCTTGCATGAGACTATTTATATGAGGCAGCCATAGGGGTTTGAGAATACACAGTTTCCATGCAATGTGTGCAAGCTTAATAAAGCTCTTTATGGGCTTAAGTAGGCCCCTAGGGCATGGTTTGATAAACTGAAGTAGGCTTTGTTGGACAGAGGTTTCTTAAATTCAGTTTCAAACTTTAATCTCTTTATTCTTCAATAAGGTTCTCAAGTGACGTATGTATTAATATATGTTGATGATATTCTCATCACTGGGTCCAGCACCTCTTATATTCATCAGCTTGTCCAGGATTTGAATGGTTAGTTTGCCTTGAAAACCCTTGGATCTATTAAGTATTTTCTTGGTTTGGAAGCCACCAGGACAGATCAAGGCATTCATTTTAAGCAAACAAAGTATATTGTGGATCTTATTGTTAAAACTCAAATGTTGAATGCTCATTTTTGTCCCACTCCCATGGCTGTGGGAACAAAGTTGTTTACTCATGACAGAGAAGCCTTTAACGACCTTACCCTTTATAGGAGCACTGTTGGTGTCAATAAGCTGAGTCAATTTCTTGAAGTTCCCACAGAATTACAATGGCAAGCTTGTAAGAGAGTCTTGAGATACATTAAGGATATTCAGTTCCATGGTCTAATGTTCAAACTAGCAGCTTCTCTTAGTGTAGAATGCTATGCTGATGCTTATTGGGCTAGCAATCTTGATGATAGGAGATCCATAAATGGCTATTGTGTTTACTTGGGTCCTAATCTCATACAATGGAGCTCCCGCAAGTAGAAAGTAATGGCACTTTCTTCTACCGAGGCTAAGTACAGAGCATTAGCTCATACTGCCACAGAAATAGCCTGGTTACAGAGTATTTTTTCAGAATTAGGTGTTGGTTTGGTTGCTTCTTCTGTTATTTGGTGTGACAATGTGAGTGCAGGAGCATTGGCTGCCAATCCTGTGTTTCATGCTCGCACCAAACATATTATTACATTAGCGATCAAGTTCTAGCTAAGAAGTTAACTGTCCAGTATGTTTCCTCAAAGCAGCAAATTGCTAACATTCTTACTAAAGCCTTGTCAATCTCCTAGTTTAATGAGGTAAAACAGAAGTTAACTGTGGTTGAAGTTCCAACAACTGTCAATTAGGCTAAGGATTAGTCTTTCTCAACTTATATAGTCCAGAAGCAGAATTGATTTTATGCACCAAAGTTGCAAGTTTGATAATGTTGTACAGGTTTGATAATGCTGTACTGAAGTGATACTATTGTGTAAAACTGATTTCATAGATGGTGTACAAATTTGTTATTTAAGTACAGAAGATTGGTTATGGATTTAGTGTTGTGCAGAGTTGAACTGATTTACAGTTGTGCAGAAATTGAGTAGTTAATTATGCAAAGTTAAGCTACTGCAGAGTTGCTAGGTTGCTGAATTTTAGTTGTACAAAAGTTAAGTTGTTAATCGTGCAAAGTTGCAAAGTTGAGCTACTGCAAAGTTGCTGAATTTTAGTTGAACAAAAGTTGAGTTGTTAATTGTAAAAAGTTGCAAAGTTGAGCTACTACAAAGTTGCCAAGTTGCTGAATTTTTAGTTATACAGAAGTTGAGTTGTTAATTGCGCAAAGTTGAGCTACTACAGAGTTGCTGAATTTTAGTTGTACAAAAGTTGAGTTGTTAATTGTGCAGAGCTAAGCTACTACAAAGTTGCAAAGTTCCTTTTAGTTGTGCAAAAGTGAAGTTGAGTTGTTAATTGTGCAAGGTTGAGCTAATGCAAAGTTGCAAATTTGCTGAATGATTGAATGTGATGCTATTTTGAGGTAATGCAAAGTTGTAGAGTTGTAGTGAGCTGATGCAGAGTTGCAGATTTACTGAATGATTGAATGTGATGCTATTTTGAGGTAATGCAAAGTTGTAAAGTTGCAGTGAGCTGATGTAGAGTTGCAGAACTACTGAATTTTGAATGTGATGGTATTTTTGAGCTAATGCAAATGATGAATTCAAAGAGTGCAAAAGGGACAAAGGAAGTTGAGTTTACAGGGAGCAGTTGATCAAAGAAATTGTTAAAAAAAAAAAAAAAAAAAAAAGCTGGCAAAAGAAGTAAAGAGTTGAGTTTATGGGGGAATGTTGACCAAAAATGTTTTTATCATAGGACCAGAGTATTAACTTCACAAGTTGTTGTACTGTTTGTAAATAGGTGAAAACGATGGTGCTTCAAGTTTTGTAGTCTTCGTGTCCTAAAACGATGGCGTTTTGGGACTACGTTTTAAGTTCTTGCATCTTTACTCTCTTTACAAACTGTTTTGTCTATAAGTTTCTAAGTGGTTCTAAAAAATAAAACAATCAATGAAATTCATACTTGACTTTTCTTATTTTTCTCTCTAGAAATTTCTAGGTTTAGTTTGAGCTTTTGTCATTCTCCACATTCACACATACTGTGAAACAAAAGAACCCATCAATCATTACACTGCTATCCATTGGAGGCATAGATGCAAATAAATCAGCAATTTCTTTAATGGCAAGCAATTTTTCTTACTGAAAATCCTTTATCGATTCCTCGATAAAACTAGCTAGGCTTTACGGTTTTCAAGGCCAAGACTTTGATTGGCATTTTCCAGTTACAAGCTCTGATGTGTTCAATATTGGAAACCTTATTCAATAGTGGAGAGCTGCTATCGATTTAAAGGCGACAGACTCTAACTAATCCCAACTGATCTTGACAGCAAATGTTAAATATTCACAAAAGCTGGATTTCGACGCACGTTACCCTATAGAGACGATACAACAACATTTGTGTTGGGTCCATGTTTACTCTTTTCTTTACACTCAACCTATGTCGAGTAACCTTACGGGCTCTCATGCAGCTCTGTATGACCAAAGTAATGTTCTTAATACGGATTTTGGTATAAGAGAATGGATCAAAGGAGGATTATCAGCTAGTAAGATGGTTTCGAGTTTGCCTCTATTTGGCTATGCATGAACACTAGAGAACACGATGGAGAATGGTATTGGTGCAGCAGTAAAGGGACTTGCCATTAGAATGCCATATGGAGGAGTAACATATAGGGAAATCAAGAATTACATTGAGCAATATGGTCCTGATGTTCATGTTAATTACAACTCAACTTATGTTGTAAATTACTAGACAAAAGTACAACTTGGATTGGATTTGATGACGTCGAGGCTGTTAGAGCTAAGTTTTCTTATGCGAAGGAGAAGAAGCTACTTGGCTACCATGTGTGGCAAGTCTCCAATGATTTTAATTGGATGCTTTCGCAAATTGCAGGTAAGCTATGATAAACTAAATAGAGTACTCCTTGAATTAAGATCTTTTGGTTACCTTTAGTTAAGACATTGATTATTTTGCCAGCTTGAGTGGATGTAAATAATACTCCAGTTCAGGAGGATAACAAAATTGGGCAAAATAATAAAAGGCATGTATTAGCAATCCTTTTATCTACAACAACTGCTTTTGCTCTTCTATTGGGAATATTTGTGATATTTTACTGCTGGAGGAGAAATCTCAAACTAAAAGGTTGGTTTCTAAGAATATAAAGAGTACTATTTCATTTAAAATTGATTAATGACTACCCAATTTTGTTTACAATTTAATAAGTTAGCATGTTAATTTTTTTTTCCCCAAATTTTTGTGTTTCTCTTGCTGGACTCCACTAAAGAATCCAAAGACAAAGCAAATAAAGCAGCATCTGCTGGGGATTTTAATAGCAACATTCCTAATCTGATAGAATATACTTTGGCTGATATTGAGGCAGGAACCAATGGATTTTCTTTTGAAAATAAGATTGGCCAAGGTGGATATGGCCCTATTTACAAGGTACCTTTGATTATGTTATTTATCGTTTATTTTGAGGAGTGATGGTACACCTACAAAGTCAGTAATGCAAAGTCTGATTTTTAATTTTCAAGGGAATACTACCAGATGGACAAGTAATAGAAGCAAAGAAACTTTCGAAAACATCCACACAAGGATTTGACGAATTCAAGAATGAGGTTATGCTTATTACCAAGCTCCAGCACGTAAATCTTGTTTGAGTTTTGGAATTTTGTGTTGACAAGGAAGAACAAATACTCATCTTTGAGTACATGGAAAACAAAAGCTTAGACTCTTACCTTTTTGGTCAAAATTTCATGTTCAATTTTTATACATTGACTTGTCATATTGTTTATCCTTTTGTATTATAAACTTTAGCAGTTGCATGATTAACGGGTAGTTTATGACTGGATTTGATGCAGACCCCGTTAGATGCTTTATTTTGGATTGGGAAAGGCATGTGCATATCATCGAAGGAATTACTCAAGGATTTTTATTCTCCAGGAATATTCAAGGTTGACTATCATTCATCGAGATTTAAAAGCTGGCAATGTATTATTAGATAAAGAAATGAAACCTAAGATATCAGATTTTAGAATGGCTAGAATATTTGATAAAGATTATTTTGAAGCAAACACAAGTTGCATTGTTGGAACACGGTATGTATATTATCTTAATTCTTTATCATTGTTAGGATTTTTCTAATTTAACATATATATTTTAGTTTGTTAGTGACTCTTTGAAATAATTTAATGCAATGGTTATGTTCCTCCTGAATACATCTAAAATGACAAATACTCAACTAAATCTGATGTTTATGCTTACAGGGTTCTACTTCTACAAATCATCAACAGCAAAATGATTTCCTTTTTATATGGTTTGAATGAACGTCTGAGTCTTCTTGACCATGTAAGTTTAATTTTTTTGTATAGTTTGTCCAAAGTATATGTGGATGAAATAGCAATGGAATGAGTTTGACAATTCCAAATTATATGATAATTTCAGGCATATCAGCTATGGAAAGATGGTAAAGGCATGGAGTTAATGGATGAACCACTAGACGATACATATTCATCCTGTAAATTGATAAGATGCTTGTAGATAGCTCTTTTATGCGTTCAAGAAAATTCATTTGATCAACCATCTATGTTGCAAGTTACTATGATGCTCAAAAATGAAAACAAAAATATGCTGATTCCAAAAATAACCTGCCTTCTCGAATCAAAATGAACAGAATAAATCTACAGGTCAGTTGCAAGGTTATGTAGGAAGTACTTCATCAATCAATGATGTAACAATCTCAGATCTTGGAGGCATATTATTTGTATAATGTCACTTTCAAAATTGATAATTTGGGTCCTAGAATTTTGGCAAACTAGAAAGTATTAATTCCTTTGCTGCAGAGTGGGTTAAATTTATTAGGTGTAGTTTTGTATTACCCTGTTCATATTAATCTTGAACTAAGTACGGCAAATGATATCACTGAAAACATCATTGTTTCTCTAAATTCTCAATAACGTTAAGCAAAAATCAGTGAAACACAAAGCACTGCACTTGGGCAAACGTGTAGAAGCATATCATAAACCAAAAATGTGCAAAAGAAGGGCATGTAAAGGTGCCTTCTGTATGTACAATCAGATATATAATGTAGACAGAACTGAATAACCGTGTTTCATATGAACGTAACTAACTATTTCTTTTAACTTGCTCCTAACCCCGCACCGTTTATCCAGTTTATGGTTAGATTCAACACAAAGACGGTAAATGGCTAAATGACTAATAATTTTTTAATTAATAAATAATTAAAAAATGATTTAAGCATGCCATGATGGTGGACTTCCGAGGCCACAGTAGCGGCCTTAAGCAATACAGCAATGGTCCATTGAAACTCCCATTGATGCCTTTAACTTCTGTAGAACTAGCATCTGCAGAAAAATAATGGAATCTCTAGTTAATCTAAAGGTGCCTGCTGAAAGTATAATAATATTCCTTAACAAATTTGCTAATGCTTGTGAAGATTATAAAAAAAAAATCGCCCAATTCTATGCCGGGACACATTAAGGAACCAAGAGGCACTTGCGGGCTGCCCCCTCCGCTCCATGGATCCATCGAGACAACTATCCTGTGCCAGGATAAACCAGATACAAGATTTTCTTACTAGTTTAAAAACTTGCACGCAGTCAATATTGAATATATAAATCACATTCAAAATCTTCTAGGCCCAACTATATTACTGGGGGGTTTTGAGGAAGGCAATCCAAGGGTTAGTAATAGGGGCCATTATTTTTCTCCAACATTGTAGGCTGCCAAACCCAAATTTTTCTCGGTGAGTGGATTCCCATCATATATCAAAGGGTTTCATAAATTTTGAACCACGACAAAATTTCTAGGTCCACCACTAATTAGATCCACTATAAATATTAGGGACGAATCCATAAATTTCTGTTAGGGTAGACCAAAAAAAAAAAAAAACTAATTACATATTCATATTTTCGTCCATTAATATTTCTATTAGGGTAGGCCAAAATCCAAAAATTGTGCATATTAATATTTTTTTTTTTTAAATTTGAGGATGGGTCATGTCCCATTCTCAACTAGTACTGCATCTGCCACACACACACACACACACACACACACACACACACACACACACACACACACACACACACACACACACACACATATATATATATATATATATATATATATATATATATATATATATATATATATATATATATATATATATATATATATATGTATCATAGGTGTTGATCAAAGGGCAAAAGTGTAAAGAGTTCAAGTAGCAGGAGGAAAATGATATTCTACATAACGATGTCGTTTTGTTTATAACATAATCAGTTGTAAAAGTAGTCACTTAACCTTTACTCTTCACTTTGTATAAAAGGGAAAAATGTTCCCTTCACTGTAGTTGTTGAAAACTCAATTCATTTTCAGAAAGAAATTCAGGTACAATTCAGTTAAAATTTCTCTGTTTTTCTGCTTTTTCTCAAACCCTAAGCTAAATTTACATGGTTTCAGAGCTTTGACTAACGTCAAATGGCCTCAGATCCTGCCTTTTCTCAGTCGCTTAACAGCACCGAGAAGATGATGTCTGAATTGAAGAATGGAACTACCTCGACTTTTGCCTCAAGCTTACAAGTAATCAATCCCAAGCTAACGAGGAACAATTATCGCTTTTGGAGCTCCCAGGTTCTCTTTGCAGTTGGTTCACATGAACGGGAAGATCACTTATTAGGTAGAGTGCCGTGTCCTTCTCCAATTCTGATTAATGATTCTGAGGTAGATCTTAGCAATAATACTGCTGGAGAAAGCTTAAATCCAACTTATGTTATGTGGAAAAAGACCGATAAATTCTTAGTGAGTTGGTTACTGGCTTCAATTAGTGAAAGTATGTTCTGTGCTATGTCTAAGTGTTGATTTTCCAATGAAATTTGGCTAGCTTTAGAAAATAAGTTTGTCACAGACTCAAAGGCCAGAGCCTTACATCTGAAAAATTTACTTCAAACAACTCATAAAGAAGGTTTGAGTACTAGTGATTACGTGAAGAAAATGAAAGAAACTATAAAAAGTTTAGCTGCAAGTGGATTGATTATTTCTGATGAAGACCTATTACAGTATGTGTTAGATGGTCTAGAGCCTGAATATGATCCAACATTGATGACACTTACCTCTAGACTGGAATCAAAAGTCGACACTGTAACTCTTCAAGAAGCATAGTTTTTGTTGCAGAAATATGAATACGACTTGAGAAGTTCAATTCCACAGACTTGTATAATAACTCAGCAAATATAGCCTCAATGACCAATCATAGGTGTTATAATGTTTCTGGCACAAATTCACCAGTAAACCCTATTGTCAAAACTACAGATAACCTGAGCGGTACCATACCTTTTCTAATGTCTCTTGGGAACCCACATACCTCTCGAAATTATGTTACCTTACCTTCCTATGTAAACTCACCTGTTCAGCCGCCTACCTCACCTATTCAGCCTTCATTTTCTACCTACAACACTACCACTCAACCTTATTCTCCTGGTCCATCTGCTCATCCCCTCTTACCCTATAACACTATTTCCTTCAACCCTAGACCTCCTGGCTTTAACACATATGGAAGAGGCAAAGTTATCTGTCAAGTCTGTAATAAAGCTAGTCACTCAGCCACAAAATGTTATCATCGATATAACTCAGCTTATACTGGTGCTTTTCAAGCTGGCAATGTCTCATCCCAAAGCTTTCCTAATCACTCATTCATTGATCCAATGCCATAACACCATTACAACACTTATCCTATTGAACCAGTACTGTGTGCTCATATTGGTACCTCACAGCAGTATTTTGACAGTGTTTTTCAACCACAGCAGCAACATTATAACTCACAGCAGTCATAGTACACTGCCACTCTTAAGAACAATCTTACCTTTTCAGCAACCTTTGGAGTTCCCAGTCACTAGATGGGATCAAACAGTCAAGCAAATTTGGTCCATACTGGTGCTAATTCAGTAGTGTATCGTGGAAGTAATTCTCTTTCAGCTCACAATTACACAACACTATACAACAATTCACAGGCCTTTGTCTCCACTCCAGTTGATCCAGCATGGTACATGGACTCCGGGGCAACTGATCATGTAACTTCTAACCTGTCCCAGTTGAACATCAGCAAGAATTACGAAGGTGAGGATAAGCTTCAAGTTGGCAATGGTGAGTACTTTCTCATTTCACATACTAGTCATTCTTTTATTCCCAGTAATCTTCATTCCAAGTGTCTTTATCTTAAAAACATACTTTGTGTTCCTAAAATCACAAAAAAAAAACTTATTGAGTATTTCTAGGTTTACAAGGGATAATAATGTTGTTGTTGAGTTTGATGCTAACTCTTGTATTGTTAAGGACAAGTCAACCAAGGCCACGTTACTACAAGGGGGTCTTACAAAAGGACTTTATCAGCTAGAAATTCCACAAAACACCATTGCCCTGTCAAAACCATATGTCTCTTCTCATCAATCTGGTCTGACTGTAGCCTATCTGTCACAAAACTCAGCAGCCCCTGCACATTTTATGAGTCCTTCAATCAAAGACTCATCTCAGCCTTTAAATAAATTTGTGACCACACCTCATTTTTCTAACCAACATCTAGAGTTAGTTGAAAATGTCAATAAAATTTCTGATGCAATTTTGAATGTTAGCTATAATAAAGGCTCTATTTCTACAACACAATGTAATCCTTCTTGTTCTAGGTATGAGTCATAATGTATTCCTGTAGACTCTAATGTTTGTCCTACTATCAATATTAGTAAAATACATGATGATGAATCCTTATTTGAGTCTACTACATCAATGTTTGAAAATACTACACATTGCATAACTAATGAACAAATGTATGTTTTACTTTTTCCACTGTTGTGTCCATACCGAATTGTTTGACTGTTGACAAACATTCACATCAACACATGATTTGGCATAAAATATTGGGTCATCCCAACTCTACTACTCTGCATAAAATATTATCAACACCTCCCAAGTCTACTTCTCACACTACAAACCAAAATCTACCTACCCAATTGTCTAATTTTTGTGATGCCTGTCAGCTAGGAAAACTACATCAAAGCAGCTTTCCCTTGTCCCAATCTCATGCCATAGAACCTTTAGTTCTAGTACACCATGATGTGTGGGGTCCTACCATAGTCAATTCAATTGAAGGGTTCAAGTATTATGTGCAATTTCTAGATGATTTTAGTCACTTCACCTAGCTATTTCCTCCAAGGACTAAAGCTGAAGTTAAATCAACCTTTATTAAGTTTCATCACCTTGCTGAGAGGTAGTTTGGAACTAAACTAAAGTGCCTCCATTCAGAACAAGGAGGTGAGTATGAAGCTCTACTTCCTTACCTTACTGAAAATGGCATTCAAACTAGATACTCTTGTGCTTATGTTCACCAACAAAATCGCCATAGTGAGAGGAAACACAGGAACATTATTGAAACAGGACTTACCTTGTTAGCCCATGCCTCTATGCCCTTAAAATACTGGTGGCCAACATTTGAAACAACAGCATTTCTCATCAACCAACTACCCAGTATTGTCTTAAATAATGACACTCCCTATTACAAACTTTTTAATAAACTTCTTGTGTATGATAGCCTTAAAGTCTTTGGCTGCTCTTGTTTTCCTTTCCTTTGGAATTTTCATAGTCACAAATTTGATTTTCATTCCTCAAAATGTGTATTTGTATGATATAGTTTACTTCACAAAGGTTATAAATGTTTAAAGGCTGATGGAAAAATCTTTATCACTCCTAGTGTCCAATTTAATGAAAATGAATTTCCTTATTCTCAAGAGTTTGATAAGTCACCTATCCTACATAGCTTTGAATCTTCATCAAACCTGACTAATTCTTGTCACAATAATGCATCAACACTGCCCTGTATCATTTTCCAACATACCTCATCTCCAACAGGTCCTGATCCCCAAGTAGTAACTGGTTCTCAGACTGTCCTTCATACTCTAACAGTTGGTACTTACTCTTCAGTAGCAGGTAAATACTCTTCACACTTATCTAATTCATATATACCTAGTGCTTCTAAAATTCTTGAAAATTCCAATAACAGTTCCCCTTTATTTCCACATGAGTCTACTACTGTAAAATCTAGGTCTCTCTTACATACCAGTTGATCAGATTCTTTCCCATCTACCTCAATCAATCATAATTTAGTATCCCAACTACCTATTATCCCTTACTCTAACACTTTGCCAACTTGTCATATTAAAGTTGATTTAGTTACTCCAATGACACCTTGTGATCCTTCACCTAGCAGTGAGGTCTCTACTTTAAGTCCACACTCAAAAACACATACATCTGTCAGCCCTGATACAAAAACACATTATGTTAGTCCTAATACAGATCTACAGACTACTCAATCCCAATCCATCTTCCCTTATTCTCCTCCATCTCCATTACCTACTATTCCATCATCATGTACTCTACCAAGTTGCCAACTTGAGGTTGACCTTACTGCTTCACAGTTCAACAATGTTCAACTCCCTGCTCCTATTAATTCTCACCCTATGCTTACAAGAGATAAAGCTGCTGCTGGTCATACTAATTCAAGCTGTGAGTCCTTGGATCATGTTGTTTACCTTACAGCCAGTCAGTTTCTTATAGAATCAAAACCTGTGACAGTTGTTGAAGCATTAAATAATACAGTTTGGAAAGAAGCTATGTAGGCAGAATTTGATGCTCTAATTAGGAACAACACCTGGACCCATGTCCCTCCTATTGCAAACATGAATGTTGTGGGTAACAAATGGATTTTCAAAACAAAATTGAATGCTGATGGTACTCTGCAGAAGTACAAAGCTAGAATAGTGGCTAAAGGGTTCCAACAAACCCCTGGCTTAGACTACTTTGAAATGTTTAGTCCAGTTATAAAACCATCCACCATCAGAATTGTTCTTACTTTAGCAGTAACCAATACATAGGATGTTTAACAAATTGATGTCAACAAATCCTTCCTTAATGGAACTCTACGTGAGCCAGTGTTTATGCAGCAACAAAGTGGTTTTGAATCAGTTGCTTACCCCTCATTTGTGTGCAAATTAAACAAGGCTCTATATGCTCTTAAATTGGCTCCTAGGGCCTAGTTTGATAAACTCAAGGCTGCCCTCCAAGACAAAGGCTTTCAAAACTCAGTTTTAGATTCAAGCTTGTTTGTTCTTAAAAAATCATCAGGACTAATCTATGTTCTTGTTTATGTAGATGATATTTTAATCACTGGTTCTGATGCTACTTACATAACTCAGTTGTTGGAGGACTTGAATGAGCAATTTGCCTTGAAAACTCTAGGATCACTCAAGTATTTTTTAGGCCTGGAAGAGTTCAGAACAGCAGTTGGTATACACCTTAGGCAGTCAAAATATGCCTCATATTTGCTTGTTAAAACCAGAATGATGGATGCACACCCATATTCAACACCAATGGTTGTTGGTACTCAATTGAGTAGTGATAATAGTGCTTTATTTAAGAATCCTACATTATATCGTAGCACAAATGGAGCTTTACAGTTAATCGTCTTAGTTAGTTTTTACAAGCCCCAACTGAGTTGCAATGGCAAGCCTACCAAAGAGTCCTTAGATATGTTAAAGGGACACTACATTATGGGCTTCAATTTAAACCAGCAAGTTCATTGCATATTGAGTGTTATGCTGATATAGATTAGGGTAGTAATGTTGAAGATAGAAGATCCACTAGTGGGTAATATGTCTATCTTGGACCTAACCTAATTCAGTGAAGCTCTAGGAAACAAAAGTTGTTGCATTGTCATCCACTGAAGCTAAATACAGGGCTTTAGCACAAACTGCTACAGAGGTTGCATGGCTTCAAAGTATGTTCTCTGAACTCAACCTTCATTTGCTCATAAAACATATGATTTGGTGTGACAATACAAGTGCCGGGGCCTTAGCTTCAAATCCAGTCTTCCATGCAAGAACAAAGCATATAGCAATAGATGCACACTATATTAGAAAGCAAGTTCTTGCCAAGAATCTAACAATTCAATATGTACCATCAAAGTTGCAGATTGCAGATATATTGACAAAGGGGCTGTCTGCTATCCAATTTGCTGAGCTAAGTTAGAAACTAAACGTGACTTCAGTACCTTGTGCTACACACTGATTCTTAATGCTCTGTTGTTTTTTCTTCTTATCTCATCTGATTGAAATCT
Organism: Pistacia atlantica; assembly: GCA_026229545.1. Lineage (NCBI taxonomy): Eukaryota > Viridiplantae > Streptophyta > Magnoliopsida > Sapindales > Anacardiaceae > Pistacia > Pistacia atlantica. The sequence continues at coordinate 25,949,234 of CM047904.1, forward strand.
AGTTCAGAAAGTTGGAACGAATATAGAAGAAAGAGAGTGTAGTACAGAATAAAACACTACATAGTCATTCACTGTCTGTTTGTTGTGTGTTTGTTGGTTTATTAGTTACTCAACTATTGTAAATGATGAATTGATTGCTTACTCAATTATTGTAAATGCATCTATTAACCGAAAGAGGTTAAAGGAGAACAGGTGTAGTAGAAAAAGGAAGAGAGTTTAGTTTGAAAGGGGATGTTGGTCAAAGAATTAATGAAATAGCAAAGGAAAGTGTCCAATTTGAGAAGAAATGCTGGTGAGAGAACAGTTGAATAAAGTTACAGAAATAGCAGAAGAAGAATGTCCAATTTGAGAGGGGATGTTTTTCAAAGGACAAAAGTGTAAAGAGTTCAAGTAGCAGGAGGAAAATGATATTCTACAGAACAGTGTTTTGTTTTGTTTATAACATAATCAGTTGTAAAAGTAGTCACTTTACCTTTACTCTTCACTTTGTATAAAAGGGAAAAATGATCCCTTCATTGTAGTTGTTGAAAACTCAATTCATTTTCAGAAAGAAATTTAGTTACAATTTCTCTGTTTTTCTGTTTTTTCTCAAACCCTAAGCTAAATTTACAATATGTAACCTAAAAGCTTAAAATATTAATTAATAATAATTTTCTTAAGCTAATTAATCAATATTAAATAAAATTTAATCTTGATAAACTTAAAAGTACGTACATGATGTGGCTAAATTAAACATTGACTTGTCGTGCACCAACACCACTATCCTCAAGGTTCAAAAGTGTCCATGGAAATCCATAACAAGGCAAACACAAAACCAACCTTCTAGATGATAACCCTCTATCTATCCATTCCTCTATCCCATGATCATTACTTGCAGAACTATTTAGGTCAAAAAGAGCTGCATGAAGGCCTGTAACATTCATCTGGATAGGCATGTAGCAGTCAGTAGCCATAACATGAACCCAGTTCAAGTGTCGTTGCAGCGAATCTATGGGGTAAGTTCTTGGATAATTCCCTGGTGAATGTCCAACATTGCTGTCAAGAGCAGTTATGATTGGCTAGAGTTTCTAGCCTCAAATTCGATTGCATCTTGCCATTCTCTAGAGAGGGTACCCATGTTAAACACATCAGATCCTGTCCTTAGGTACATCCAGCAAAGGTCTAGGCCTTCAAAGTCATAAATTCGAGCCATTTTAATTGAAGAATCAATGAAAGATTTTCTATGAGAATAGTTGCTTACCATTGAAGAAAAGTTTGTATAATTAGCATGTTGGCCCCCGATGGATAGAAGTGCAGTGACCGATGGATTTTTTTTTTGTTTCAAAGTGATTGTGAACTTGGTGAATTGCTCTTGCTCGGAAGGTGTTAAAGAGAGCTGGTAGGAAGTGGAATCGAGATTGGCGAAAGTCGCAAAGAAGGTGAGTGAAAATAGAAGGATTTATGTGTGAAATGGGAAACTCGCTGCTCGATTCCCAGTAACCAGCCTTGATCCACGTTTTTGCTTTTGCAGGATGCAGTTCCAAAGAGATCAAGAAGATGTGGAAGACGAAAATGATTATTTTGGATAATACCATTTATCAAAAATTCTTGAAGCAAAACTTTGGTGAATTTGGAGATGAAAAAGTAACAATGTACATAAATATATGCACAACATGGCTCTTTGATGCTTATGTTCTCCAAAAATATGAAAAATGTATGGACAGTCATGGACAGACTTATCTAAGATATATCCTAAGAGTGAAGCTTAATTATTCCAAGTTTAGTTAAGTAGAGTTGAACTGGTCACTTAGTGATGTAAAGATAAAGCTCTCCATATTTTGTAGTTTTCCTTTCTACAGAAAGCCGGTAGCTTTGAGCTTTCCCATGGCCGTGTTTAGTATACGACTCGAGTATGTCACAGAACAATATTAGACTTTTAAAAATGTTTAAATTGTATTAAATATTACACTTTTTTATTTAAAAAATAAAGATGGAAACTAATATTGTGATACCCCGTATTTTTATTGAATTTTAGTAAATTTTATTTTGTGATTTTTGTTTGGGGGCAAAGTGCGAGAATTCAAAAGTTTTGAGTAAAGTAAAGGTCATAGCTGAAACAAGTAAGGACTAAAGTGAAATTTACCAGATATTTTGTTGAACAATATCCTATCAAAGAGAAGAAAAAACCGAGAAGAAGAAGAAAAGAGAGGAGAGAAAAAAGAGAAGAAAGAAAAGAGAAAAAAGGGGAAGAAGAGAGAGAGAAAGAAAGGAAAGAAGAGACAAAAAGATGAAACCGAGAAGAGAGAGAGAGAAGAGTAGAAAGTGATGGAAGTGGCTAGAAAAGTGGCCGCCGGCGAGAAAACTCTGGTGATGAGAAAGAGTAGAGGAAGATTTAGCAAATGGGTGATGGGTACGCTTATTATTTCCCCTTTTTGGTGATTATTAGTTCATTTGATTTGTGATGTTTATGATTGAGTACAATGACATGAGATTAAACTAAAATAGGAAGATTGATTTCAATAATGTTACGTGGATAGAACATATATGTTCCTAAACAAAAATTAGTTAAAAGATATGATTTTTTATATAAGGGTTTATTGTACAAAATTCTAACCATCTGAAATTCCGAGAATTTTATACATGCTTTGAGTTTTCATTTGAAGCTTAAATTTGGATATGTTGTTGTAGACTTCTTGAGGAGTGTTTTAAAATTTATTTCACTCAAAAATTCGAAGTATTGGATTTTCTATGGATTTTTGAAATCTGTCCTGTCAATTCTGGAATTTTCATTTTCTACAAGACATGTATTTTAGTAAATGATTATACTTCTATTCTTATCCAAATTGAATGATTTTAAATTCTGGTGAATCATGTATGTGTCTTGTTTGATTCTAGAGAGTTTCATGAGGTTTCGATTAAGGGTTAAACTGATTTGAATTTTTAAAGTCAGTAACCTCAATTCTGGAAACAGTTGGCAGTTTTGAAAAGATTGAAAGAAAATCATGTTTTAAATAGTTTTTGGTTTTGGAATGGCTTAAGAAAATTATTAGAACAACATATGTGTGTCTTTAATGACCCATTAAAATTTTAGCTTGATTTAGTGAATGGAGTTTATATGAAAAATCCGAAAGTGATCAATGTTCTGTCATTAAACAGTTTTTGGTTTAATAGGGAATTAAGTTAATCCGTTGGTGGAGATGTACAATGAATTTAATGTTGATGTGTTACCGTAGGGAGACTTTTGCATGAAGAGACCATTGGACTTTGAATTAAAGAGGATTATGATCCTTCTTCGGATCAAGGATTAGCTTCAAAAGGTGAGAGGATTAGTAATTGCATTAACAAATTCATGCATCATCATCAATTTATATTTAGTTGGATTAATGTTTGTTTATGCTGTCTACCTTGTTGGTTTTATAATATATTTGAGTTTTGGAAATAGTATGTCTAGCTTGGAATAAATATTTAGCATGCGTTTTGCATACTTGTGGTGAGAAAAGCAAAAACAAAACAGAGCAGAAGAAAACGAAAAAGAAACAAAGCAAAAGTAAAAATTTTGAAAGCAAAGGTTTATCTTATTCCATCTTTTTTTCAGTAAGTAAAAACGAAGGCACACTCGTGTCTTATATACACGCGAGGGTATGTTACAAACCTAGTCAACTTTAAATCTACACCATTACCAAAATTCAAGAGGTTCATTATACACCATTCGATCATAACAAATGATCACACTTCTTCTGTCGCATGCAAGTTGCTCTGCAAATTGCTTCAACATAATGAGCAACTTGCTTTAATAGAAGCAAGTTGGTTATTGACTTTAACTGATGCACGTGGCCCGGCAGGATGTTGTATGCATATAGCTCATATTTTGCTTGAGTTTGAAGCTTGAACATCTTCTTTTGTCAACATCGTCCCTCAAGCTAAAACTCAAGAAAAAAAAAAAATCAACCTTCATCGTCTTTCAAGCATAACATTTAACCTAGTTTGACTTTATTTACTCAGCCTTCATTGTCTTTAAATTTTGCTCTCACAGATGAGTTAACACTAAACTGTCTTTGCCTTCATCGTCTTTCAAGCATAACATTTAACCCAATTTGACATTATTTACTCAACCTTCATTGTCTTTAAATTTTGCTCTCACAGATGGGTTAAAGCTAAACTGTCTTTGAATTTGCAGCTTGTTCAGGATGGTCAGTTCGTCTCTCAAGCTCAAATTCGGGAGAGACAGAAAGATGAAGCTAGTCACGAAGAGTATGAAACCAAGAGCTGGAGAGAGGTTTGGTAAGAATATCGGCTACTTGGAAGGTAGAAGCAACATACTGGACCACGAGACGTGACCATTTCCTGTACAAAGTGCACATCAATTTCGATATGTTTGGAACGCACATGGTAGGCGGGGTTGGAAGCAAGCTCCAATGCTTGTATTGTCACACCAGAGAGTTGGAAGGCTAGGAATGGAGACATGAAGTTCCAGAAACAGATTTTGAATCCAAGCAAGCTTAGTAGTAGCATGGGCTAAGGCATGATATTCTGCTTCAGTGGAGGATAAGGCAACTACATGTTGTTTTTTGGAGCACCACTGAATCAGATTGGAGCCAAGGAAGATGCAATATCCACTGGTTGATTTTCGGTCAGATTGATTATTTGCCCAGTCAGAATGAGCATATCCTTCAAGCTATAGACTAGAGTCTTTACAAAACGTTAGACCATGGTGTAAAGTTCCTTTAATATATCGAAGAACATGTTTGCAGGCCCGCCAGTGATTAATAGTTGGAGCCTTGAGAAATGGACTTAGTTTGCTTACCATGAAGGAGAGATCAGGTCTAGTCATGGTGAGGTACTACAGAGCTCCAATGAGACTCCTGTAAACAGAGGGTTGTTCGAAAGGAGGGTTGTTCGAAAGGAGGGTTATCCTCAAGACAGAGTTTGGAACCAAGGACCATTGGAGTAGAGCAGGGATTACACTCAGTCATGCCATACTTGAGGAGAATATCCTGTGCATACTTGCTCTGATTAAATAACAATCCAGAACTGGTATGAACAATAGAGATGCCGAGGAAATAGTTAATGGAGCCAAATATTTTGAGACCAAACATGTTGTCCAAGTTGGTGATTACTTGCTGAATGATTGAAGTGTCATTTCCTGTAAGTAAGATGTCATCAAAGTAAACGAGAATATACACAACTTTGTTGCTATTATGATAATAGAAAAGATTGGAATTAGACGTTGAATTTAGGAAGTTTTGTTGCAATAATACAGGCTTTAGCTTGTCATACCATGCACGCGGGGCCTATTTTAACTCATATAATGCCTTGTGTAATTACATACATGTTGAGGCTTGTAGGGATCAACAATTCCTTCTGGTTGAGGCATGTATACTGATTCAATTAGATCACCATTGAGAAAGGCATTATTAACGTCAACTTGTTAGACCTCCCATCCATGACTTACGCTAGTGAGAGAATGACTCGGATGGTGGATGCTTTGATGACTGGAGAAAAAGTTTCAAAGTAATCCACTCCGAGAATTTGATGAAATCCTTTGGCAACAAGTCTTTCCTTGTAACATTGAACACTTCCATCTGAATTAAGTTTTACCTTAAAAACCCATTTATTGCCAACAAGTGTCATATCATTTGTATATGGAACCAGAGACAAAGTGTGAGTTTGTTGGAGAGCTTCATATTCGGCAGTCATAGCCTGCACCCAAAGAGGATTGGTTAAGGTGGATGTTGTACTGGTTGGTTCTTTATGAGATTCAGAAGTGAGAATGCTAACAAGGGCTGCTGCTTTTCTTCAGGTAATCATAGGGTGTGTGTTCTGGACAGTGGTGGTGGTAGGTTGAGCTTGAGAAGAAAGGACTTGAGTGGTATACAAGCTAAGATCAACTTCAAGAGTTAACAGTGGAGTCGAGGACTGATTTTATATGGACAGATTTTGTGTTGGAAAAGTTGCTATAAAAGAGGCATTCTGAGTAGGAATGGTGATGGGAAGCTTCCAAGGATGAGATGGAAAGGACAGGGGTGTCTCGGTTGCTGAAGTATGAAGAATAGAGAAACCTTTTGCAAAAGGAAAAATATGTTCATTGAATTTGACACTTTGTATAGTATAGACTCGTCCAAGAGTGTTGAGACATAGGTAACCCTTGTGAATGGAGCTATATCCAAGGAGAACACATTCCTCATAATGAAAGGCAACTTTTTGTTTTTGATAAGGTCTAATTAAAGGAAAACATTGACACCCAAAAATGCGGATAGCCTTGTAGTCTGGTGCTTTGTTAAACAGAAGATAAAAGGGAGTTTGATTTCCCAAACTGAAGATGGTAATCTGTTAATCAGGTACACAGCAGTATGAAAGGCAACCCACCAAAACTGTAGTGGCATGGAAGCTTGTACTAGTAATGTGAGTCCCATTTCAGTAACATAATGGTGTTTGCGTTCAATCCTCCTATTTTGTTGATGTGTATGAGGACAGGGGTGTTGAAAATGGATTCCCTACTAAGCAAAGAAAACCGCAAGTGGTCTGAACTCTCCTCCCCAATCTAACTAAAAAATCTTGATTTTGGCATCAAATTGTTGATCTACTAGCTGTATGAATTGTTTAACAACTTGTAACACCCCGCTTGAGGTACGTTGTTATTGTTTCCTCTTTTGCCCTTAATCGAGTTGGTTTTTGTTATTATTATTTGTTTGAGTGTTGTGTTGAATGTTTGCCCTGAAAATTGAATGAAAACAAGAAGTTCGTCATGCCGTTCACGGGCGAAGAAGCTCCGCTGGCGAAGATGTGTTGAAACCAAGGGGAACTCCCTGGAAAGTTTCGCCGCGGCGACAGAGGTTTCTTCGCCGCGGCGACAGGCCGAATAAAAGGTTGATTGAGTTTTAGATATTTTCTTCCTTAGGGACAATTTGACCTTTCTACCCCTAATTAGCAGGAAAAGTGGGGAGTTAATTGTAAGGATTTTTCATGGAGAATAGGTTGAGATGGGGGTGAGTTTGTAATGAATCAAAGGATATGGATGGAATTCCCAAAGTAAAATAAGGGCAAAATGGGAATGAGTGTGTTTATATTTCATTAAAAGGAATTAGAATCAAAGAAACCCCTCATTTCTTCTTCTCAAACGTGACTCTCCATTCTTCTCCTCTCAAATTCTCTTTTCTTTTGATCAAGGATTTCCAAGGGATTTTTGAAGGATTTTGGGGTAGAAAAGCAACCTAAGGCTTCTTAAGGTAAGGATTTCTTCTTAAGTTGTGTGATTTGGGAGTTTTAACCCATATTGAAGTTTGAGGGTTTTCATTCTTTTGGTTAAGATTTGAGGAGATATCAAGCTAAACAAGTGAAAGGAAGAATTTGTGAAGTCTCTCCTTAACAAGTAAGTAAAACCCAACCCAAGTTGAGATTTATGAATTTTCTTGATTAGGGTTTTGATAGAAATGATGTATGTATGTGATGTGCATGTAATATAGCATGTATGAAGGATTAAATAGAGATTTCTATGCTTTGTGATTGTTTATACCTTGCAAATTTGAGAAATGGGTTGTTGGTCTGGCAAGGTAGTTGAGATGGAATTTAAGGGGTATTATGTATTCCCTTTTTGGAAGTGTTTTCTATGGCAGGTTTTGTGACTTTGTGAAGGGGTTTTTCCCCATTTTGGATGGTTAAGAAAAGTTTTAGAATCATGGCTATGATAGAGTTTTGTAGTGCACATGAGTTGTTTGATGAAATGCCTAATAGAGGTTTGAGTGTGAGAAATGAACCTTAATTCTTGCAACATTGCATGTTGGCATCTCATAAGTGCATTGGTGAAGATGAACCATCCATAGGCACTAGTTGTACATGGAAAAGTGATCTAAGAAAGTGTAAGGAAATGGTTTATGCAATTACCCTATGAGTAGAGAGCTTAGTGGGTAAAATTACTCTAAGAGTAGAGAGCATTGAAAAATGCAACAATAGAATGAATTAGAAGAGTAGTATAGTTGGGATGATGCTTTGTGATCATCACCCGACCGTTATGGGAATCGGATTGATGCTTGGTGATCATCATCCGAATAGCCCTTAGAGTGATGGGTCGATGCTTTGTGATCGTCACCCGATGAGTAGTAGAAATGGGTAGATGCTTTGTGACCGCTACCCGGTTAGTGATAGATAAGTAGGTTGATGCTTTGTGATCATCATCCAACACTTAGTAGAAACGGGTTGATGCTTTGTGACCATCACCCGATAGTGACTAGAGACGGGTAAATGCTTGGTGATCGTTACCCAAAATTCATGAGGAACGGGTAGGCGCTAGGTGATCTCCACCCGATAGTTAGAAATAACCAAGTTGGTGCTTTGTGATCCTCACTCGGTAGTCACTGAGAACGGGTTGGTACTATGTGAATTCCACCCGATAGCCATAGAGAGTGAGATGGTGTTGTGTGAACGCCATCCTACCGGCCGTATCTGGTAAGATGAGGCCATGATGTTATTAGAAACAGAAATAGAATCAGAGATAGCATAAGGAAAGAATTAAGAGTTATTCATACGGGGACAGACAGATAGAAAGTTTTACTTACTGAGCATTATTTTGTGCTCACCCCGTTATTTTCCTTTGTGGATGCAGGTTCTAGGTGATGTTGCGGTCGGAGGGGCGTCGGCAAGCAATGAGGAATAGCTACACTGCTTTCCCTGTTTTGTCTTTTTAAAATACATTTTTGTAAACAGTACTCTTTATGTATAAAAGACACATGAGTTGTAATGAAAAGAAAACTTTGGGCCCAACTTTTCTATTGTTATTATGCATGCATTGTACAGTTTTCAGTAGGTGTTACACAACTGAAGTTACTTCTGATTTTAGTTTAAGGGGGTAAATCTAGGAGTATCTGGTATGATCATCAACAAGCAATAGGTAATATCTGAATCCAGTAGCTGAAACTATAGGGGCAGGTCCCCAAACATCTGCATATATCAACTCAAAAGGTTTGCTTGCCCGAGAATGTGATGAAGGAAAAGAGTTTTGATGGAGTTTGCCACATTGACATGCTTCACAAAATTGAATTTTATTAATGTTGTCCTTTACATGCAACGTTGTACAAGGGAGTTAAGGACTGAAACATGAGCATGACCTAATCTTCTATGCCACAAGTCTCCTTCACTAATTGCTGCTAGAGCTTCGATGTTATTTCCTTCTTTGGTAAATGTATCACGAGAACCTTGTTGTCCTGCAGAATTTTGTGAACAAGAAAATCTAGAAAAGAAATTTGTTGCTTGTGATTGTTGCAAAAGAGGATGCTATAATGGGATAGAATTCTGTTGCTGGCAGGCTCCATTTCCACTTGGGATGTCAAGTTGATACAAGCCATTGTGTAAGGTTCCTTTAAGAAGTATAACCTGGGAAGTCTTGTCCTTTATAACACAATCATCAACAGAGAACTCAACCAGCACATTATTATCTCTTGTAATTTTTGAAATACTCAGCAAATTCTTAGTCATATGTGAAACACATAGTATGTTTTTAAGTTGAATGGATTTGTTCATACAAGAGGAGGGTAAAATAGTCAAACCTCTATGTGAGATGTCAAGACACTGTCCATTCCCAAATTGGAGAGATTCGGTTCCAGTATATTGATTTTGACTGAAAGATTTTAAAGATCAGGTGTTATATGATGAGTTGCACCTGAGTCAATAAACCAGTTGGGATCTAAAACTGTTAGAGGAGTTGCTATCTGATTTGGCTGAATTGTTGCAGTTTGTTTGTTCAACTCATTTTCTCCTAAATATTCATAATGCTGCTGTGACTGATTTCGTTCAGAGGAGTTTACTGGAGTGTTCTGAAACAATTGTGGATGATGTGTCACTGGTGAGGAAATTTGGTAAGGCTGTCTTGGATAGTAACTCGAGTGAGTAGGCTGAGTTGTTGCAAAGAACACTTGTGCAGGAGTTGTGGATTGAATATTCTGCTACTTTGAGGCATTATACTCTGTCCCAAAATGTGGTCTATGATTTTGGTTTCCTTGAAAGGAAGTATCAAACAAATGATAGCATTGCAAGGCCATGTGTCCATTCTTTCCACATAATTGACAAAACAGTCTAGGCTTATAAAGGTTTCGACCTCTTCCTCTACCTCTGCCGAAACTTTGATTATAGGGTTGGAAATTTTGAGTACGTAGATAGGAGTGTTTAGGTTCATGTTGATTTTGGAAGTGGGAGAGATGATAAATAGGTTGATTTGTCTGTGGTCTTGAGGTGTTTAGAATTGGTGTGGTTAGTTGAGAGTTGGAGGATTGTTTGTTCGCTAAGAAGGCAGCAGCTTCATGAAAGCCAATATAGGTAGAATGTTGTTTCTCCAGCCTCATTTCATGTTTATGTAATAGGAATTGTGCTTCTTGTAATGACACTTAACTACTCCTAGCAGTTAAAGTAGCCACTATTGCATCATACTTGGTTCCAAGTCCATCAAGAATGTATAAGAGTAATTCTTCATCTACTACAACCACATCACTGGTGGTCAAAGAGTCTGCAATTTCCTTCATCCTAAGCACATAATCATTTACGCTAGAGCTATCTTTCCTAGTCGTTTGTAGTTGAATTCTTAGATGTAGGATCCTAGCCTTAGAGTCTGTTAGAAAGTGCATCTCTAGTGTATGCCATATATCAAATGCTGTACCATAGTTAGCAATATGCCTAAACATAGTTTTTGAAATGGTGGATATCAACCAGCTAAATAACAATTGATCAATTCTTTTCCATGCTAACTGTTCTTGATTGACCGTTTGTTTTGATTCACCAGTTTCAGAAATAGTAAAGGGAGGAGGACAAGGTTTGTCACCTGTAACAAAATCTTCTAGCTCGTAAGCTTTTAGTGTAGGAAGGACTTGAGATTTCCAGTCGGCATAGTTTCATTCTCCAAGCTTCACGATAATGGTAGGTAGCACGCTATTTAGAGTTGAGACTAAAGTTGAGTTCATAGCTTTTTCCTTCTATATTAAGAACTGAGGTGAGGGGTGTCTTAGGATCTGCCATTGACGTATGTCAATAGCTCTGATACCATGAGAAAAGCAAAAACAAAACAGAGCATAAGAAAATGAAAAAGAAACAGAGCAAAAGTAAAAATTCTGAAAGCAAAGGTTTATCTTTTATTAGTAAGTAAAAACTAAGGCACACTCGTGTCTTATATACACGCAAAGGTATGTTACAAACTCTAGTCAACTTTAAATCTACACCATTAACCAAAATTCAAGAGGTTCATTATACACCATTCGATCATAACAAATGATCACACTTCTTCTACTGCATGCAAGTTGATTATCAACTTGCATTAACCGCATGCAAGTTGCTCTGCAACTTGCTTTAACAGAATGCAAGTTGCTCAGCAACTTGCTTTAACAGAAGCAAGTTGGTTATTGACTTTAACTGATCCACGTGGCCCGACAGGATGTTGCATGCATGCAGCTCATGTTTTGCTTGAGTTTGAAGCTTGAACATCTTCTTCTGTCAACATGTGGAGTAAACTTTGGCAAAGTGATGAACTATGGGAGGTTTGCATGTGTAGACTTTGAAATATTTAATTGTCTATGACCGTTTCCTGTTGATGGAAATTGGATATTAATTTGGAATCTGCATGTCTGATTATTTTGGGTTGTATGGGTATATAGGTGAATTGGAAAGAAGTCCAGTGTGTGTGTATATATATATAAGTGAATTCGTAAGAAGGCCAGTAAATAGGTGGGTTGGTTGGTTAAATTAGATAACGAGTCTCAATTATTTGGTTTGGGTAATTAGATTTATTAAAGGATTAGTGGGCTTGATGGTGTTTATGGATTTAATTGGCTAAGTGGGCCGGCCTATTATTAATGAGGCCTAAATAGTATTGAATGGATTTTTGGGTTTTATTGTTGTAGTGGGCTGGTCTATAAATAATATAGCTCCATTATGTGTTAGAGGTATTGGATCTTATAATTAAGTTGGTGGGCTTGATTGTTGATTGCTTTGGTGGGCATAAGGCCCAGATTTCTTTGCTTTGGGCTGGTATTTGATTGTAATTGGTGGAAGGATTCCCGAGGGCAGATTGTCAATTTATGAATATTGAAGCACAAATAGGCGGCTAATTGTAAGGTTTGAAACTTTTGAGACTAAAAAAATGAGGGACAAATGTGAGGTGTAAATTGATATTTTGTAAGTTAGTACACTTTGGAATATTACACTATATGGTACCCATATTCGAATATTGCATCATGCAATATTATTAAAGGTTGGAAAATTCGGAGGTATGATTGTGGAAGTTTTAATCATATAGTAGCCACCTTTCTAACACCTGTCTCCCTTTAGACATCAGTCAATACTTATATTTGACCTCATTGCGCAATAATGAGGATAGACTGTGGGTGGGATATTATTGCTTGATACCGTGAGGATAGACCTTGGGTGGGATATGACGGACTATACCAGGTGAATATTGGCCTGGCTGGATTATGATACCCCGAGGATAGAACTTGGGTGGGATTTGACAAATTATATTAGGCGGATATTGGCCTAGCTAGATTATGATACCCCGAGGATAGAACTTGGGTGGGATTTGATGAATTATATTAGGCGGATTTTTGATCCATTTAAATGCATTATTTAGATGATACTAATTATGTCACACCCCCTCCAGAGTGGTCCTAACTCCACCAAATTTGGGCGCACCATGGGGCTTGAAATCCCAAGAGAATGGTGAATTTTTCGAAAACAATTTATAAAACTCAATTCATAAAACATTTAATGACATTTATACAACTCAAAATGTAAATCTTAGAAAATCGTTTACATCAATGTTCTGAAAACTAGAGCTATCGGATCGAGAACTGACAACCTCCCTGGTCTAGTTCAAGCTCTAGGGGGTTTTGTTAGATTTTAAACCTATAGGGGTTAATTTGTAATTTTCTAGGGATGTTTTTGTAGTATCTCAGTTTTCAAACCTTTACGGACTAATTAGTAATTTTATGGGTATTTTTGAAATATACTAAAATTTTAGGGACTAACTTTAATTTTTAGGGGTATTTTAGAATATACTAAAATTTAAAGGACTAATTTGAAATTTTTTTAAAATCTTTTTGTTGCTGATGTCATCGGCTTGACCGGCCAGTCAGACCGATCAGACTGGACAAACCGTGAATATTTTCATAATCAAACTTCTTTATTGTAATTTGAAGAAAAAAAGTTTCAGAATCAAATAATAAATATTTTCAGAAAATGTACTAAACAATTATTCTATCTTAAAAATATTATTCAAAAAATGTATCAAACTATTCAGTATTTTATCAAACTCTAATATAATTTTCAGATATTTTATTTAACACGTTTTGAAATTCAAATTCAATTTGATTTGATTTAACTCAACCTAACTTAAAATACTTTTTAAGAATAATATTTTTCAAAAATTGTAACTAACTGACTCTTAGTTAATCTAAATGTGCCTCCTCAAAGTATAATCAAATAACGCATATCCAAAACTGAATATCCTAAAAGGATAAATCTATCCTTACAAAGAAGTTTACAAAGTAGCTTACAAAATGAAGGAAAAAACAAAAGAAAAACGGAAAAAGAGAAAGAGAGAGAGAGAGAAATGATAAAGATGAAGGGTGGAGATTAACTTTGTATGCCTCCTTTGTAAGCTTCTTTGTAAGAATAGCAACTCTCATCCTAAAACCGGCCTGTCCGTTATTAATATTGATCTTGATCCAAGATTGTCTTGGAAAGCCCAACTCTTTTTCCTTGCAAGGAAAACATTAAGTTGAGATTTCTACATTTTTAAATTCTAATTCGTTTACTTGACCAAGACTTCTATGGTAAGTAGCAAATATTATATTTCCACGCCAATTATTAGTCTTCTTTTTCCTTTTAAGGCCCCCACATTATAGCTGGATATATATGACTTTTATGGCATGCCATTAACTCTCTTTCTGTCATATATTTGCTAAAGAAGAAGACCAAGACTTTTAAATGCCAGCTATAATTAGGTTTGCTTTTCCAACCCCAATTGCACGAAAGAAAAAGAGAAAATAACAGAGTGAATCAATAAAAGATTACCAATAGAAGTTTTTAATTAAGGATTTTGACATAACGATAACAGTGTATTAAAATTCTCATCCTCGAAAAAATGAGAAAATAAAAATTGACTATTCCAAGTGTAACGACCCGATTGCTTCCCTTCGGACTCGTTCGGCCTTAGGTGCTAATCTCCCGACGATTGCCCTAAGTCAGCCTTGCTTGCTCACGCTCCTAGCCCTGCAAGTAAGAAAACACTCACACAAACTCACAGGAGATGCTAGAAGAGAACTCTTTTACTAACTAAGAGAATGTTACAATTCTTGGATGGTTTGGCCAAATGAAGGCCTCCCCCTTTTATAGTAGTTTGAGTATACAATGAACGGTCAAGATCTCTTGAGATCAACGGTGGAGATTAGCTAACTCTAAACTACCACCTACCAACTACTATCTACCAACTACCACATTAATTACAATATTCTAGCATATACAAGAGTATTCCGGAAGCTTCTAGATTGTCCGGGTGACGCACACCAAGTGTTCGATGAAATGCTTGAGAGGCGTCACATTCTCCCCCACCTAATCCGGAGACGTCCTCGTCGACTCTTCGTGGAATTCTCGGACCTTGTCTTTGAATTGCCACAATGCACTCTCGGGTTCCCAACTAGCTTCACTCTTTGGTAGCCCCTTCCATTTGACAAAGTATTCCCGACTTGGAGGATAGCCTTTTTGTCGAACGACGCGATCGGCTAACACACACTCCACCTCCTTGTCATAGAATTTGGTGTTGCCAAATGGTATCCGCTTTGGTTCCCCCCTTCCCGGATCTTCCGTATCTTCGTGGTATGGCTTCAAACAACTCACATGGAAGACCGGATGAAGTCTTAACCAAGAAGGTAGATCAAGCTTGTAAGACACATTACCGACCCTCTTGATTATGGGAAATGGCCCCTCGTATCTTCGGACAAGGGCCTTGTGCAATGATCGGGTGGACTTGTGTTGTGAAGGGAGGATTTTGACAAGTACTAAATCTCCCACATTGTACTCTATATGCCTCCGTTTCTTGTCCGCCCATTTCTTCATCTTCTTAGTTGCTTTATCGAGGTACACCCGTGTGATGTCGGCTTGCTCATGCCACGACTTAGCAACTTTGAATGCCGCGGGGCTGCTCCCCTTATAACTTGTACCCAAAGTGTGCGGCGTGAGTGGCTGTTGACCCATTACTACCTCGAATGGGCTTTTGTTGGTGGCTTCACTTCTCTGCAAGTTGTATGAAAATTGGGCTACGTCGAGCAACTTCGCCCAATCAAGCTGGTTGGCGCTCACAAAGTGCCGTAGATAAATCTCCAACAAAGCATTCACTCTCTCGGTTTGTCCATCGGTTTGAGGGTGAAAGCTTGTAGAAAAGTGCAATGCCGACCCCATCAATTTAAACAACTCGGTCCAAAATCTCCCGGTGAACCGACTGTCCCGATCACTGATGATAGACTTTGGAAGACCCCAATACTTCACCACATGCTTGAAAAAGAGCTTGGCCGTGTCTTCCGCTGTACATTCCTTCGGTGCGGGGATGAAAGTAGCATACTTCGATAACCTGTCCACCACAACAATAATGGTAGTAAACCCCTCGGATTTCGGTAGGCATACTATGAAATCCATTGAGATGCTCTCCCATGGTCTACTTGGTGTGGGCAACGGTTCCAGTAATCCAGCGGGGCTTTGGTGTTCCACTTTGTCTTGTTGGCACACAAGACAGGTTCGTACAAACTGCTCCACATCATCCCACATTTGTGGCCAATAATAAGCTGCTTCCAATAATGCTCGGGTGCGCCTTTGTCTGGGATGTCCGGCCCATTTGGTGTCGTGACACTCCTTGATTAAGTTCCTCCGCAAATTCCCCCACTTCGGAACATACACCCTTCTCCCTTTGGTGTACAGGAGGCCGTCTTCTACCCAAAAGCGCTTGGTCTTGCCATCTCGAGCTAGGGAAATGAGTTGCTTGGCCAATGCGTCATGCTCGAGACCCTCCTTTACAAGCTTGAGAAGATCCCCTTGTATCTTGCTGATGGCTGCTAACTCGGCCTTCCGACTCAATGCATCCGCTACCAAGTTGGCTTTCCCGGGCTTGTACTCTAACACATAGTCAAACTCGGCCAGGAAGTCTTGCCATCTAGCTTGCTTGGGACTGAGCTTCTTCTGACTCTGAAAGTAGCTCGTTGCCACATTGTCCGTCTTCACTAAGAATTTGGACCCAAGTAAGTAGTGCCGCCAAGTGCGTAGACAATGCACCACGGCTGTCATCTCTTTCTCTTGCACCGTGTATCGCCGCTCCGTATCATTGAGCTTCCGGCTTTCAAAGGCTATAGGATGTTCTTCCTGCATCAAAACACCTCCAATAGCAAAATCGGATGCATCAGTATGTACCTCAAATGGTCGAGCATGGTCGGGCAATGCTAACACCGGCTCCTCCATGATGGCCCTTTTCAAAGTGTCAAAGGCTTGTTGGCGATCAACCGTCCACTCCCATTTTATGGCCTTCTTGAGCAAGTCCGTAAGTGGTGCGGCAATGGTGGAATAGCCTTTGATGAATCTTCGATAATAGTTCACGAGCCCCAGGAAAGAGCGTAACTCGGTAACCTTCGTTGGAGCTTCCCACTCCGCAATAGCCTTCACCTTGGCTTTGTCCATAATGAGCTTCCCATCAGTGATCTTGTGGCCGAGAAACTCTACCTCCGGCTTGGCAAATGAACACTTCTCCCGCTTGACATACAACTTGTTTTCTTGCAACACTCGGAAAACTGTCCGCAGGTGCTCGGCATGTTCCTCAAGAGTGTTGCTATACACCACGATGTCGTCGAGATAAACCACCACGAACCGATCAAGATATGGATGGAAAATGTGGTTCATGAGTGTGCAAAATGTGGCAGGGGCATTGGTGAGGCCGAATGGCATGACTTTGAACTCGAAGGCTCCATAACGCGTCACACATGCAGTCTTCGGCTCATCCCCCTCCGCAATCCGCACTTGATAATACCCCGATCTCAAGTCAAGCTTAGAAAAGTACTTGGCCTGTCCAAGTTGATCAAACAAATCGGCAATTAGTGGAATGGGATATTTGTTTTTGATGGTTACCTTATTGAGTGCCCGATAGTCGATGCAAAGGCGAAGCGACCCATCATGCTTCTTTTGAAAGAGGACCGGAGCTCCGTATGGTGCTTTCGAAGGCTTGATGAATCCGGCCTCTAAGAGATCTTTGAGTTGTCTCCGCAACTCGTCTAATTCTGGTGGCGACATCCGGTATGGAGCTTTGGCGGGTGGGTTGGCTCCCGGCTCTAGCTCGATCTTATGGTCCACCTCCCTCCTAAGTGGTAGGCATTTTGGCAACTCTGATGGCATGACGTCCTTATATTCTTCAAGGACTTTGGATATTTCTCCCGGTACCGGCTCCATAGGATCCACACCTTCCTCGTCTTCCAACTCATGCACCATGGCGAGAAATGTCTCTTCCTTTCGCTTAAGTCCCTTCTCAATCTGCATTGCGGAGAGTTGGTTGCTTGGTGCGGCTTTGCTCACGGTTGGAACCATGCACGGGACTCCCTCCAGGATGCACATAGAATTGTACCGCGGTAGGGGCACCGCATTGAATTGCCTGAGAAACTCCATGCCAAGAACAAGGTTAAAATCATCTAAAGGTGCAACAGAAAATGATACCTTGCCGCTCCATGTGCCAAGATGTAGCTCAACGTTCCGAGCCACGCCCCCAAGTGGTTTAGCTTCAGCATTCACCGTCTTGAGCCATCCGTCTGATTTCTCCACCTTGAGGCCTAACCGTCTTGCCTCACTATCTTTGATGAAGTTGTGGGAAGCACCCGTGTCCAATAAGGCTTGAACTTTCTTCCCGTTGATGGTGGCTTCGACATGCATGAGGGACTTATCTTGAACTTTCGGTTGTGCGGGCTTTACCTTCAAGGCATTGAGAAGTTGGAGGCATCCCATGTTGGCTGTCTCGGATGCGGATGTCTCAGGTTGTTTCTCTTCGAACATGGCATTGAAGGCCTTGCGCTTGGGGCAGTCACGGATCCAATGGTCCCCATCACAAAGATAACAATTCTCACGGCGCTTGTATTCCTTCTTGCCATCCTTCCGCCATTCTTTCTTGTGAGGCGGCTTATCTCCCTTCTCTCGGGATGGGATGGTTTGTCTCCCTTTCCTCCCCCACCTTTGCCGTGATCGGGCTTGCCATCCTTCTTCGGCTTGGATGTCTCTCCCTTACGGAACTCAACAAGGGTGTCGGCTTCGGTAAGGGCTGTGGAAATGTTGGCTACTTGACGCCTTTGGAGCTCCCGTTGTGCCCAGGGTTGGAGCCCCTCCATAAAATTAAATAGCAAATCTTCCGAATTCATATTATCAACTTGAAGCATAAGCTTAGAGAATTCATCCACATACCTGGAAATAGGCCCCGTGTGTTTGAGTTCCCGCATCTTCTTTCGTGCCTCATATGCTACGTTGCCCGGATAGAATTGCTTCTTGATTTCACACTTGAGTAACTCCCAAGTGTTGATGATGCACGTGCCTTGCATGATCTCAGCATGCTTCCGTTGCCACCACGCGATTGCATGGTCCTCAAGATACCCGGTTGCAATGTTCACCCTCTCTTGCTCACTTTGGACATTGGTAGCCTCGAAGTACCTCTCCATGGACCATAGAAAGTTCTCCAGCTCTTGGGCATCCCGCTTTCCCCCATACTTCCGCGGTCTTGGAACTTCGACCCTTGCGGGAGGTGCGGCATTGGTGACGACCCCGTTTGCCACCGCCCTCTTGCAAAATGCCCAATCGCCCTTGCTTTCTTCTAGACCCGATCGGAGCTCTTCCACTTGAGCTTGTAATGTCCTGAGAGAGTCCAACACCACCACTTGGAACTCCTCAAAGGCTTGGTGCTTATCGGCAACATGTTGGCGAAACTCTCCCATGGTTTCGACCATGCCTTCAACATCGTCCATCTTTTGATCGAGGACGTCGAGGTGTTCCTTCACTTCGGCAACATTCACCTCGTTGCGCATCACCCGCGCTTCCATGGAGGCAATCACGTCCACGGACTTGTCCTTCCCTCCTCGAGAGTTCTTCTTGGAAGGGTTGGGGTTAGGATTGGCTTCCCTCCCCCGTTGCTCTTCATGGCAAACTTCGGACGACATCTTGAACCAAGAATCTTCCCGCTCTGATACCAACTGTAACGACCCGATTGCTTCCCTTCGGACTCGTTCGGCCTTAGGTGCTAATCTCCCGACGATTGCCCTAAGTCAGCCTTGCTTGCTCACGCTCCTAGCCCTGCAAGTAAGAAAACACTCACACAAACTCACAGGAGATGCTAGAAGAGAACTCTTTTACTAACTAAGAGAATGTTACAATTCTTGGATGGTTTGGCCAAATGAAGGCCTCCCCCTTTTATAGTAGTTTGAGTATACAATGAACGGTCAAGATCTCTTGAGATCAACGGTGGAGATTAGCTAACTCTAAACTACCACCTACCAACTACTATCTACCAACTACCACATTAATTACAATATTCTAGCATATACAAGAGTATTCCAGAAGCTTCTAGATTGTCCGAGTGACGCATACCAAGTGTTCGATGAAATGCTTGAGAGGCGTCACACAAGAAGCCTACTTTCTTGAAACAAAATGAGCAAAATAAATTTAAGCGGCAAATTATATTTCCACGGCAATTATTAATCTTCTTTTTCGTTTTAAGGCCCCCACATTATAGCTAGATATATATAACTTTTATGGCATGCCATTAACACTATTTCTGTCATATCTTTGCTAAAGAAGACCGAAGACCAAGACTTTTAAATGCCAACTATAATAAGATAATTAGGTCTGCTTTCGGCTTTCCCAGCCCCAACTACACGAAAGAAAAAAAGAAAATAAAAGAGTGAATTAAAGATGAAAAAATCTATTGAATATTAGAATAGTACCACTTCATGTGTATCACAACCCAACGATTTTATGTGGCCTCTTAACTTTTTTTATTCATTCTATTTTATCTTAATTTATAATTAATATAATTGATTATTTCTAAACTAAAATCTTACATGTTATATACGTATTTGGTTTGCGATCAAAAGACTCTTTCAATGCAAGATAGAATATTCATAGAATATTTTCATATGTCATGATCTTTATAATAATGTTAATGTCCACTTGTTACGTTTTTATAATATGATTTTTATGGATTTTACTTCCACCAGCACCTATTTGGAAACTTTGTATACTTATATTTATACTAGTTATATTGGTATAAATATTAATGTTGAGCCCCTCCTACAAGTTATATTATACTTCTATGCCAAGTGGCAACTCAATTATTATTTACATGGACTCTTGGATATATATAAACACGCTTAATTTAATTATATTGTGATGTTGGAGGTACCTTCTCATCCGACCACATGTTTTATAATTATTTGTTGAACAAGAGACCTAACTAATTATATTAAAAAAATAACCTCAAAAATATAAAAATATGTAGATGCTGCTTGACTGAATTATCTTCACTTGCATTTGCATTGCACCTTCCCGAAACCTCTCTTGGATGCCTCTCCAATGCTTAGTTAATTAATTAAGCTTAATCAAACAATTAATAATTATTAAAGCATTGATAATCAAAAATATGTTTTCTAATTTTGTCAATTAATTAATTAATTAGTTAAAACCCAACTTAGATCAGATGCTTTAATTAATCTTTATTCTAGATTTTATTATTTTAATTACTTAATTATTAAGCCCAGATGAGGTTATAATATAATATAAGTTTTTAGTTGTGCACGTACTTAAACCATTATTAATAACTTATCCTAGCTTCTTTGAGTTTAAGGTATTTTTTAAATATTATTTAATTTATTGGCTTTTGTATAATGAAATTTGGAGTGAGGTTGGATTCCTTTGATTACTCTTTTTTTTTTTTTTAAATATATTAAGACTTGAAAGTTGGGCAACCTAAACTTATAAGAAGCATGCTTTTGTCACTTTACAATTGAAAAATATAAATATAAATATATAGAATTAGATAATGCCTTCTAAAGAAGAAGACCAAGACTTTTCAATGACAACAATGACTACGTCGCTTTCCCAACCCCAACTACACGAAAGATAAAGAGAAAATAAAAGAGTGGATTAATTAAAGATTTTTAATTTTCTCCTAACCAATAAAAGTTTTCAATTAAGGACCTTGAGATAAGATAACATCGTATTATGATTCTCATCCTCTTATTAAGGGGTAGGATGACAATGCTATTTACGCAAACATTACTTGTCTTGCCGAAAAACTATTATAGTAATATGGCAACAATATGTATTAACCCTAGGCTATTGCAGCTGCAACAGGAACAATTTCACCTTTCATTTAGTATGCACTCTTAATTGATCCAAAGAAGGTCTTTACCTAAATTAAAAAGACGTTAATTTAAGATGAAAAAATCTATTGAATACTAAGATAGTACCACTTCATGTATATCACAACCCAACAATTTTATGTTGCCTTTGACTTTTTTTTTTTTTTTTTAATTCATTCCCTTTTATCTTTATAATTAATATCATTGATTATTTCTAAACTAAAATCTTGCATGTTATATACATATTGGTTTTTGTGATCAAAAGACTCTTTCAATGTAAGATAGAAGTTTCATTGAATATTCCCATAAGTCATGATCTTTATAATAAGGTCAATGTTAATAGTCTCTTAAAGTGATTCTAGCCTACTCAAAGAACCTTGACTTAGTTATATCCATATCATACGTTTTTATATCATGATTTTTATGGATTTTACTAGTTTTTACTTCCACCAGCATGTGTGTTGGAAACTTTGTACACTTATATTTATACTAGTTATATTAGTATAAATATTAATGTTGAGTCCCTCCTACAAGTTTTATCTTTTAGGTGGAATGACAATTTAACATTGTATCAAAGTTGAAGGTTACAAGTTCAAATCCCCCAAATTTCAACTGAACAAAACAAAATTCTAGTTTCATGTGGGGGAGTCCATTTTAATGAAAATTATTATTCCTATATATTCACGTCTTAAATTGAGGACCTTCGTTTAATTTTTAGATAAACAGGAAAGTTTTCTATTCTTAATCAAGTTTATAGTGTTTTCAATCAAATATATATAATTGATTGATGGCTACAAGGACCTAACCAAAGAGAAATTAATGTTTCTTCCATTAATAAAGATGGCTATAATGGACTCAAAAAAAATTTCCAAACCAATTTGAAGACAAAGTTAATGTCCCCAAGCAAATACAAAGAAAAAGGTTTCCATAAGTGAGATTGACTTTTAATTCACCCCAAAAAAGAAATGAGAAAAATCTGTTAAGGAATTATGTTAAATTATGAGGCTACAAAGTCTACTTATATATAAGAAGTTTTTACTGTGGTGGATAATTAGGTGTGAGGACTTCTGAGAAGGGATAAATTAGGAATTTTGTTTATTTATTTATTTATTTTTAGTGGACAAAGTAATTTCTTGGAAGAAAGGATAATTACGACTAGTTTCTGGTGTGCTATCAAACTCACAATTTTTTTTCCATGACTACTAGTCATTGATAGTTAAATATTAGATATTTTATATATAATGGACTAACCTCGCGTTAGAAATTAAAGCTCAAGGACCCGAGACATGAGGGTCAACTCTTTATGTAAGATAGGAGTTTCATTATCAATAATTTTCTACATAGAAAATAAAAATTCTTACAACAAGGACAAGGTTAAGAGTCACTTCTGATGAATTTGGACTATATATTATAGTGACAGTTTGATTTAATTATGTTCATAAGTTTTTACAGCGTAGTCAAGGGGTTTAGAATACTCCAACTGTTTAGTCTACTTCGCAAGGCAAGTTGGCTCCAGGATATGATAGTAATTTTGTCTTTTTTGAATCAAGTTGCTATACTTATATAATCAGCAACTCATGTGTGAACCTCAAATTGGTGATAAGAAACCTAGAATTCATTAAATAATAAAGAAATATATATGGCAAAGAGTAATTTAATTAAAGGTCTCATAATTAAAGAAATATATACTTATATTATTCTGTGAGATTCATTCCTGGATTGATTCCTGAAACTGAGGAGCTTCATTTGTATATAAACGGAGAGCTCCTTCGTTCTTAATCAAGTTTCTTGTTTTATCAATAAACAGAGTAATTGCTTGATTGGTGAGCGAGAAATTTTCCAACTCCATGTGACGGCCACATATGGAGAGAGAAAATGTTTACTCCCAACAAAGAGGTCTCCATTAATAAGATGGCTATATAAGGATTTGGAAAATTTTGAGAAAATTAATGTCCTTAGATAGTACTGATAAAAGGGTTTCTTCGAGCTAGATTGACTTTTAATCCAAGCGAAAAAATAATTAAAAATAAATAAAAATAAGAATAATAACGAAAAAAGAGAAAGAAAAAATGCAAAGAAATTTTTTTATGGAAATAATGTGCTTAGAAATCCTACTTGTATGTAGCAGAAAGGATCACAATACTACCTAAAACCAATTGTTGTATCTTTGATACTGGAGAATAAGATTATAAAGTCGATCCTGAAGTATATGCTAAGAAAAGAATAGAGACAACGTATATAATTCCTTAAGTCTTAAGCTAGCAATCTGCAAGACAGGAGATCAAGTAGTGGGTAGTGTATTTTCTTCTTGTCTAATCTTGTTCAGTGGAGCTCCAAGAAGTAAAAGGTGGTTACTCTTTCATCTACAAGAGCAAAATACAGAGGTTTAGCTCAAACTACTAATGTTGCTTAGATTTAGAGTTTGTTCCAAGATGTGGGCCTTTCTCCATCAGCAACACCTATAATTTGTGTGATAACCTTAGTGTTGAAACCACAACAAAAAACACACAATAAAGAAAACAGAAAAATTAAGGAGAACACACGATTTACCTTGGTTTGTTTCAATAAAGGAATTACGTCCAACGTTCAAATAGAAAATTTTTATTGAGTATCAGAATTTGCAAAGTATAACGACGGTTTACCCAATCTAACTTGACCCAGACCCAAATATTAGAAAACCTAACCCCATTTGGGACCTCTGAATGAGTCGACATAAGCCGATAATCTGTCAAAGCTAAAAGAAGTATAAAATATATCAAACACTTAGTGCGGGCTCATTGGCTTGAAATCCAGTCTTTCATGCTCATGCTAAGCAATATTAAAATTGATGCACATTATCAGAGAGCAACTCGGTTTGCTACATTAAGAGACAAACTTAAAGTGGCTCCACGCCTCCACCACCCTTGAGCTAACAAGTTTTTAATAATAGCCAATCTTCTCTACTGCTGGAGTTTAAGTACTGAAGCTGCCAGAGCTGAGTACACATATTCTTGGTGTTAATTATTTTTATGTTGAAGCAATGTTACTTTTTTTCCTATTAAGCATAGATGTATTGCAATATTAAGTCAGCAGTTATTTTCTTAGTTTACTTTTCCCTAATTTGCGCCTATTTTTCTCGGTTAATTTATAGATATGTATGCTGTGCTCTCTCAACTAGGTAGGTTGAATTACAAAGTTGAATTAATTTATTATTTTGATAAGTTTTTATAACGCAGTCAAGGGGTTATGAATACTCCAAATCTGTTCTTTTCGCAAGGCATTATTGAACCTAGGAGATGATAGTAACTATTTGGTCGTTTCTTAAGTTACTATTCTTTTACTTATATACTACGTAACTCGTGTGGACCTGAAATTAATTAGTGATAAAAAATCTAGAATTCATTAAATAATTAAGGAACATGGTGAAGAGCATTTATAAGACTCATTTAGAAGAGATGATACAAACTAAGGTTTCAAAACCTACAGCTTTTCTAATGGAATCCAATATTCTCATTTTTGTACTCCATATTTTCCTCTTTTTTCAATTGCGTCCTTCCAATGCCCAGGATTTGGTCAGGGCTGGTTATTATGAATGTTCGGAGAATCATACCGACGTTTCAGATATAAATTCTTCTCTTTTCACTCACCTTATCAGTGGTTTTGCTGCTGTCAATTCCACCACCTACCAACTCTCTTTATTATCGTCTGAAAAATGCTTCTCCACCTTTGCAGACACTGTGAAACAAAAGAATCCATCAGTCATCACACTGCTAGCCATTAGGACCAAGATTGATTATTCAACCTTTAGTTCAATGGTAAGCAGTTCATTTTACAGAAAATCCTTTATTGACTCCTCAATACAAGTAGCTAGGCTTTACGGTTTTCAAGGCCTCGGCTTTTTTTGGTTATATCCAAACACAAAGTCTGATATGTCCAATATGGGTATTCTCTTTGAAGAGTGGCGAGCTGCTATCCAATTGGAGGCGAAAAACTCTAGCCAGTCAGAACTGATCATCACCGCAGGGGTTGCTTATTCAACATCAGTAACTTCAGGAAGTACTTACCCTGTAGACTCAATACGACGATGTTTGGATTAGGTTCATGTGGTAGCTTCTGAGTACAGTACTCCGATCTGGAACAACTTTACTGGCGTTAATGCAGCTTTGTATGACCCAGCTGGTGTTAAAAATACAGATTATGGTATAAGGGAATGGATTAACGCAGGATTAGCAGCTAATAAGTTGGTTCTCTCATTACCTTTCTATGGATATGAATGGACGCTTGTGAACTCTAAGGATAACAGTATTGGTGCTCCAGCAGCAGGACCATCTAATAAAACAACAAATGGAGTTGTGACCTACAAGGAGATCAAGGATAAGATAGAGCGACGTGGTCCTAATGTTCAAGTCATATATAACGAAACTTATGTTGCGAATTACTTCACAATTGGAACATCATGGATTAACTTTGATGATGTTGAGGCCATTAGAGTTAAGGTTTCTTACGCCAAGGAGAAGGGCCTGCTTGGCTACGGCGCGTGGAAAGTCTCCTATGATGATAATTGGGTACTTTCTGAAGCTGCTGCAAGTAAGAAATTATGCTTCAGTCATTGTAATTTGTAATTTTATTGATCATTTTACTGCATAGAACTATTATACGTAACAGCTGAGTATATTCCAGGTGAGGCGCATATAAATAATTCTTCTGCTCAAGAAGATAATAAAAAGTCACAAAACAAGAGGATTTTTTTAGTAATCCTTTCGCCTACAACAGCGGCTGTTATTCTACTACTAGGAATAATTTTGATATTTTACTGCCGGAGGAGAAAGCTCATATTAAATGGTAAGTTTCTCACAATATATATGACTATTGTTTCATTTAAAACTATTTCAATGGTTGCCCTTTTTTTTTCCTTTTACAATGAAGGAAGAATTTAGCAGTATAAAATTTTTTGTTCCTTCTTCTGCAATTCTCATGTTTCTCTTGGTTGACAGGGATGAGAGACTCCAGTGAAGAACCCAATATTGATAAAGTAAATAAAGCAGTAGCAGCTAGAGATTTTAATAGCAATGTTCCTAATCTGATAGAATATTCTTTGGCTGCTATTGGGGCAGCTACGGACGGATTTTCAATAAAAAATAAGCTTGGACAGGGTGGATATGGTCCTGTTTACAAGGTACCGTACCTTATTACGATTTGTATCATTTTAAGAGCTTGTACTTATCAAGTGTGTACTTTGCCAGGGTGTACTATCAAATGGACAGGAAATAGCAGTGAAGAAACTTGCAAAAGCATCGACTCAAGGATTTGAGGAGTTCAAGAATGAGGTTATGCTTACTGCAAAGCTCCAACATGTAAATCTTCTCCCAGTTCTGGGATTTTGCATTGAAGAAGAGGAACAGATGCTTGTCTACGAATATATGCCAAACAAAAGCTTAGACTCTTACCTTTTTGGTTAGAATTTTATTTGCAATCTTAATCTTTTGTGTCAGCCATTTAGTTTACATTGTTATTGGTTGTTTATGATTTGATTTATATATGCAGACCCTATTAGACTATATGCTTTGGATTGGGAAAAACGTGTTCAAATAATTGAAGGAGTTACTCAAGGCCTTTTATATCTTCAAGAATACTCAAGATTGACTATTATTCATCGAGATTTAAAAGTGAGTAATATCTTGTTAGATGAAGATATGAAGCCAAAAATATCAGACTTTGGTATGGCTAGAATATTTGCAAAAGATGATCTTGAGGCTAATACAAGACATATTGTTGGAACAATGTAAGTGGTTGGAATATTGCAAGTCGATATAGTATATACTAGATCTTAATTCTATATTATTATCTCAAGATTTTGCTTCTTTTATATAATTTAATTTAATTTTTTTTTTTATTTTTTTTGGTAATAATCAATTGCAGTGGTTATATTCCTCCTGAATATGTTAGAAAAGGCATGTACTCTACAAAATCCGATGTTTATAGTTTTGGGGTTCTACTTCTACAGATCATAAGTGGCAAAAGGATTTCTATTTTGTGTGGTCCGAATGAAAGTTTAAGCCTTCTAGACTATGTAAGTTAATATCTTTAAAATTATTCGTTAGTTTTAGTTTGTAAATCATATTGTACTTAGCAGTAGAATAAATTATTTGATAAATTTTTCAGGCATATGAGCTATGGAATGATGGTAAAGGCATGGAATTTATGGACAAATCACTAGATGATATATATTCATCTTGTAAATTAGTGAGATGCTTGCAAATAGCTCTATTATGCGTACAAGAAAATCCAATTGACCGACCTTCCATGTTGGAAGTTTTTACAATGCTTAAAAATGAAAGCATGAATATGATGATTCCAAGGAAGCCTGCTTTCTCGGAACAAAATTTACAAAATAAAATTGCACGACAATTGGAAGGTTATTCGGGGAGCACTTCATCAACTAATGATGTAACAGTTTCAGACGTGTTAGCTAGATGAGCTTTATAATGTAGCTTTTAATTAGACACTATTAGTTCCTTCGACCTGCTATGTGATTATTATGTGTCGTTTTTGGATTACCCCATTGATTCGTGAAACTAAATGATTGTTTATATGTAGGGAAAGTATGAATAATTCATTACATATTTACTTCTATGTTTTCAATGTTTTATATGACAGTGTTTTAATTAACCAAGAGTAATCGTATATATAAACCAAACAAAAAATCTCCATCCTATAACAAAAATAAGTATGTAAGAAAGTAATAAAACTTCCAACAATTATCGCTTTTCAGTCTTGATTTCTTTTATTGAGCAGAGAATAAGATGAAGAGAAGTCTGTTTTGAGGGAAGATATTGAGCAGAGAATGAGTAAGGAATTAGCTAAAAGCATTAACTTGCTACTGTTCTCATGTTTGTAATACGCAGCGTTTTAGACAAAGTCTTAAAACACTGCATTTTGTTTTACTCTCTTTTACAATGCTTCTATAAAAGAAGATCTGTATAGCTTATTTTGTTTTTTAATGAATAGAAACAGAACAAAATACAGTTACTCAGTCACATATTCTTTCTTCTTTCTTGTTGATTCTTCTTTAATTTTTTCTTCAAATACACAAATCCTTTCATGGTATCAAAGCCCTAGACACGCGTCTATGGTGAATCCAAACTCTGATTTAGCTAATTCATCCTCAGTTTTAGGAACAATGGACTCCATTTTTACAAGTTGTGCAGCTACGGTTGCTACTCCTACTGTACCTTCAATCTCAGTCAAGCTGTTGGAGAGGAATTATACATTCTAGAGGTCGCTACTTCTGCTAGCTTTAATATCTCACGGATTGGACGGTTTTGTTACAGGAGAGAAAGCTTGTCTTTCAATGTTTTTTATAGAGAAATCAGATGAATCAGGAGAGATAGTAAAGAAACCAAACCGTAACTATTTTACTTGGAAGAAATTTGATCAATTTCTTATTGGTTGGTTATTTTCCACTATCTCTAAATCAATGTTTAGACACGTAGCTAAATGCAATACTGCTTATGAAATCTGGAACGTTTTGGAATTGCACTTTTAATCAATTTCTAAAGCTAGGACACTAAATTTAAGAAACTTGCTATAAGCCACTAAGAAAGATTCATGTAGTATTAGTGAATATGTACTAAAGATAAAAGAATTGGGGGATGAATTGGTTGCTAGTAGAGTGAATATAAATGATGAGGAGCTGTTGTTGTACATTCTTGATGGGTTAGGACCAGAATATGATGTCGTGGTTGCTAACCTTACATGCCATGGTTGCTAACCTTACTTCCAATAGTAGTAGCACTATGTTAGAAGAGGCTCAGTTTCTACTTCATAAGCATGAGATGCGACTTGAGAGACAACATAATACCTATAATTGTATTCAATATCAGCTTGGTTCAGCCTTTGTAGCTTCTAAACAAGGATTCAGTCAAGGAAGCACTAATGTGTCTTTGGTATCTCAAAACAAAAATATACAACCTAGATCAAATATGAATGGAGGTGTGAATTTGTCAAATCGGACCTTCATGCCGTCTAATGTACCGTTGTCTTCTAACATGTCGATGCACTCCTTTGCACCAATGGTTTCTAATGTGTCTAATATGCCTCAACTTGTTGGAAATCCCATGAGTCAAGGAAGTCCCAAACCTGAATTTTCTTTATCTTACCAATCTCAGTTTATACCAGCAAATAACTCATTCAGTAACTTTGACTCTAGCATGTTTTAGTATAATCCATATATGATGAGAAATAGGGGTCGAGGCAGAGGCTATTTTAGGCCTAAACTAATCTACCAAGTCTGTGGTAAAGGAGGACATTCTATGGTACAGTGTTATCACAGGTTCGATCAAGGATTTCAAGGTTTTCCTATACCTCTTACTAGTCCTTTAATGCCATCTCTGTAATAGCCACTACTACTCAAAATTTTGTAAAGAAATACATATAAAATAACATAAGGAAATTGGGCCCAAATTTTTCTTTTATTAAACATATAAACATACTCTTTACAAACATATACGTTTTTACACAAAATATATAACGTATACAAAAGTTATCAAAACATCAAGGACAGTGGAACCACTCCTCCTCGCACGCCGACATCCATCCGATAGTGTTCCTCACCTAGGTCCTGCAAAACATGGAAAAACAATGGGGTGAGCACTAAAATAATGCTCAGTAAGTAAATCCTCTACTCAAGCTATCCCCGTAACTCTCTCTTTCATTCTTTCCTTACAACTCCTCGTTCAATATCTCTTTAGGTACATCTTTCTTTTCCTCTTTCTCTTTCTCTTAGAAACTCTTTTCTCATAACTCTTTCATAAATCACGACCCCATCTCACCGGGGGCACGGCCGGGACTCACTCCCGCTCTACGTGACCTCTATTCACTCTAGCCGATCGGACTCGGTTATGCATGGATTCGGAACCCTTGGCCATGTGAGTCTATAATCTCTCTCTCTCGGGTACTCGGGTATAGCCCTCATCCGCATGCCCTCTCACGGGCTACACCACTTCTCTAGCTGATACTCATGCCGCTCTCTCAATGCGGCGTACATGCGGGAATACTCTACCCATTACTCACGGGTTCCCCATCGCACAACCTACTCTATTCTCTTAACTCTTATCTCTTAAAGAACTTATATTCACATTCTATACTAAATCTCAAGCTACTTCTCAAGTGTATAAACAAAGGTGTAGAGCTATCTCATGCTCCCTAATGCACTAATGGAATGCCAACTACAAGTTTTCCTCAAAACAGTCATTCTGTACCAGTCACACTAAAACGGCCGTAACTTATGCTATACACCTCGGATTACTACGGTTCTGGTCTCGTTTCAAAGCTTAGAAACAGGGCTACAACTTCTCTGTTTTGGTCTCAGCCCAGTTCGAACCGTAAGATACTCAAAAATTACTTAGAAGGTTACGGCAGTGACAGGGCAGATTTCACTTAGGCATTTCCTCAAACATCTCATGTGCATAAAAACACCCTACGAAAATTACTACTAAACTTCATTTTTCTAGCCATCCAAATTGGGGAAAAACTCCCTCAATTACTCCTAATCCCTGTCAAGAAAAGCACTCCCAAAAAAGAATTACACAACATCTCACAAACTTCATCTCAAACTCCATTCTCAATACACATATCAACAACACTTCTCATATTTAATCAATCCCAACTACCAAGACTAAGCATACATCTCATCTCAATTTTCAGTAGATATACCATGTACATACATAATTAAAATAAGTCTCTACTCAAAGCTTAGTCATAACTCAACTTGGTTGGATTTACTTACCTTGTGCAAAGATGGGTTCCTGAGCACCTTCTCCTTCCCTTAGTTGGCTTGTCTCTTCTCTACAACTCAAAACAACCACAAAGGCAGCAAGAACCAAATAAGACTTCACTAAAAATACAAGAAAACTTACATCTAAAGCATGAATTCTTACCTTAGAAAGCTTTAGATGAAATTCCTACTCAAAAAGCTTCTTAAAACCCTTAGAACTCTTGGAAAATTGGGTGAAGAAATTGAGAGAATAAGGGCAATGGAAGAGGCGGTGGAATGAAGATGAATGAGGGCTTTCTCTACACTTTACTCTTTTTAGTTCATATTAAAAGCTTCATTTCCCATTTTGCCCTTGTCCTTTCTTGGAAATTCCATCTATATCCTTTGATTCTTTACAACTACACCCCCATACAAACACAATCTCTACTAAATTTCCTTTCATTTTACTCCCCACTTTTCCTACTAATTAGGGGTAGAATGGTCATTGTGTCCCAAAAGGAGAATTTTCTAGAAAACTCAAGAATCTTGGTTTTAGGCTCTTCGTCGCGGCGAAGAATTTTTCGTCGCCTCGGCGAAATTGGGCAGAACCTACCCGAATGCCACTTCTCCTCCTCGCCGCGGCGAAGTTTGAATTTTCAACTTCACCAAAACTTAACCCATTTCAAGGCAACAATTCAACCAACTCAACATACAAACTCAATTTAAGTTAAAACAATAAACTTTTAGCTAATACGACAAATCTTAAATACGTACCTCAAGTGGGATATTACAATTCTCCCCCCCTTAAAAGAATTTCGTCCCCGAAATTCACACGAATAGCTCCGGGTACCTCTCTTGCATGTCTTGTTCCGTCTCCCATGTTGCTTCCTCTACTTTGTGATTCCTCCAAAGCACTTTCACTAACGGAATACTCTTGTTCCGGAGCTCTTTAATCTTTCGATCTAAAATCTGTACAGGGCGCTCCTCATACACAAGGTTCTCTACAAGTTCGACTTCTTCTATACTCAAGATGTGGGAGGGATCACTTACATACTTTCGCAGCATTGAGACATGGAAGACATCATGCACCTTGTCCATATGAGGTAGTAGTGCTAACCTGTAGGCAACTTTCCCAATTCGTTGCAATACTTCAAATGGACCAATATACCTTGGTGCTAACTTCCCTTTGTTCCCGAAGCGTATTACCCGTTTATAAGGGGAAACTTTCAAAAATACCTTATCACCCACTTGGAACTCCACTTCTTTTCTCTTTAAGTCAGCATAACTCTTCTGTCTATCTTGGGCTTGTTTCATTCTGCTTCGAATCAATCTTACATCCTCTATCATTTTCTGCGTCATTTCTGGCCCAAAAACTGTACTCAACTCACTCCTTTCGTCAATCTCATCCCAATGTAGTGGAGATCTACATCGTCTACCATACAAAGCCTCGTAAGGCGCCATCTTTATTGTAGACTGATAACTGTTGTTGTAGGCGAACTCCACTAAAGGTAACATTTCATGCCATGACCTTCTGTAATC
Source organism: Pistacia atlantica (assembly GCA_026229545.1). NCBI lineage: Eukaryota > Viridiplantae > Streptophyta > Magnoliopsida > Sapindales > Anacardiaceae > Pistacia > Pistacia atlantica. The sequence goes on from CM047904.1 coordinate 25,981,880, forward strand.
CATACAGCAAGCTCTCAGCATATTCTCAAGCACTTGATTCGTTCTCTCTGTTTGACCATCTGTCTGAGGATGATAGGCTGTACTAAATGCCAAACGGGTACCCAAGTTTCTTTGCAAACTAGTCCAGACAGCTGAAACAAATCTTGAATCTCTGTCTGACACTATTGTCTTGGGCACACCGTGCAATCTAACTATCTCTTTCACGTAGATCTGAGCTAACTGATCTGAGGTGGTACTTTCCTTTACTGGAAGGAAATGGGCGGCCTTTGTTAACCTGTCCACAATCACCCAAATAGCATTATACCCTTTCTGAACTCTCGGGAGACCTGTGATAAAATCCATCGAAATACTCTCCCATTTCCACTCTGGAATACTAAGTGGATGAAGCAACCCTGATGGCCTTTGGTGTTCTGCTTTAACCTGTTGACAAGTCAAACATTTGGCTACAAACTCTGCAATATCCTTCTTCATGCCTGGCCACCAGTAACCCTTCTTCACATCTTGATACATCTTGGTTGCTCCAGGATGAGCAGAGTATGGTGTGTCATGAGCCTCCGTAAGTATTCTCTTCTTCAACTCATCATTCTGAGGAATACATAACCGATTCCTGAAATAGAGAACACCATCCTGCAAGTGGAACTCCGTTACCTTGCCCTCATGCACTTGTTGAACTATTCTCTGACACCACTCATCGGCCACTTGCTTATCTTTGACTTCCTCCAATAAAGTGGACTGTACCTCTAGTCTGGCAATCCTTCCCGGTATCACTTCAATCCGTTCCTTACACAACTCTTCTATCAACTCTTTCTGTCTAGTAAGCCGGGACAAATAAGCTTTCCTGCTCAAGGCATCGGCTACTACGTTGGCTTTCCCTGGTTGATACTTAATCTCACACTCATAATCTTTAACCACTCTAACCATCTTCTCTGTCTCATATTCAACTCCTTTTGAGTAAAGAAGTACTTTAAACTCTTGTGATCGTGTAGATATTACTCTTGGCACCATAAAGATAATGCCTCCAAATCTTTAAAGCGAAGACCACTGCTGCCAACTCTAGGTCATGCGTAGGGTATCTCGTCTCATACTCTTTTAATTGCCGAGAGGCATACGCTATTACCCTACCTAACTGCATCAACACAGCACCAAGTCCTTACAAAGAGGCATCTGTATAAATGTCGTAATCTACACCCTCCTGAGGCAATACTAACACTGGAGCTGTTGTTAACCTCTTCTTTAGCTCTTGAAAACAGTCCTCACAAGCTTCTGACCATATAAAAGGAGTCTTCTGTTTGGTAAGAGCTGTCAATGGTTTAGCCAACTGGGCGAACCCTTCAACAAATCGTCTGTAGTAACCTGCCAGGCCTAAGAAACTTCGAACCTCTTTTACTGTCCTCGGCCTCTGCCATTCTAGGATTGCTTTTATCTTGCTCGGATCTACTGAAATTCCTTCCTTCGACACTGTATGGCCCAGAAATATCACTTGATCGAGCCAAAACTCACACTTCGAAAATTTAGCATACAACTGCCTTTCTCTCAACCGTTGCAGCACTATTCTCAAATGTTCTTCATGCTCTTCTTTCGACTTAGAATAAACCAGGATATCATCTATGAAAACCACTATAAATTGATCCAAACAATCATGAAATACCCGGTTCATCAAGTCCATAAAAACGGCTGGGGCATTAGTCAAACCAAACGGCATCACTACAAACTCATAATGCCCATACCTTGTACGAAAAGCAGTCTTAGCCACATCTTGCTCACCACTCTTACTTGATGGTACCCCGACCTCAAATCAATCTTGAGAACACCGCCGCTCCCTTCAACCGATCAAACAAGTCATCTATTCGAGGTAAGCGGGTACTTATTCTTCACTGTCACCTTATTCAATTCTCGTAATCAATACACATCCGTAGTGATCCATCTTTCTTCTTGACAAACAAAATTCGGGGCTCCCCTGTGGAGAATGACTCGGTGGATAAAACCTTTATCTAGAAGTTCCTGGAGTTGCTTCTTCAACTCTTGGAGCTCTGCTGGGGCCATTCGATAAGGGGCTTTAGATATAGGTGCTGTTCCTGGTGCAAGTTCGATACTAAACTCAACCTCTCTTTCCGGCGGCAAACCCGGTAAGTCTTCCGGAAACACATCCGTAAATTCTCGAACTATCGGCACCCTCTCAATTTCGATCGTGGAACATCACCACTTTGTACTACATGAGCAATGTATCCAGAACACCCCTTTCTCAACATCTTTCTCGCCTTTACACTACTAATCAACATACTCAATCGATGGCCCTCTCCGAAACTAAACTTATCTCCGTTATCGAGATTAAATCTCGCTTTCTTTCTCCGACAATCAATTTCTACTCCGTTCCTCCCTAGGAAATCCATACCCAAAATTACATCAAAGTCGGGCATATCGAAGACTATTAAGTCAACTACCAACTCTCGACCATGAATCACTACAGACTCTCCTATCAACATCTCTTGAGTCAACACACTAACTCCATCAGCAACTCTATCCTAATGGGTGACTCACTTTAACAGTTTCAAGCTTAATCTCTATCATTCCATGAGAAATAAAAGAATGCGTGGCTCCAGAATCAATCAAAGCATATAAAGAAACAGCATGAAATAATAACTGACCAGTTACAGCTAATGGACTGGCCTCGGCTTACCTTGTGCCACGGTAAACACCCTGGCATTTGTACCTCTAGGGATAGGAACCGGCGGTGGAAGGGGAGCTTTACAATCTCTCCACATATGCCCTGGTTGTCGGCATTTGTAACACACATTCTGATCTCTCAAACACTCTCCTGGATGGTTCCTCCCACACTTAGCACAAGGGGGAAACCCTTCTGTTCTGGGCCGCTTAAACCGCCGATCTCTCCTATTCTTCCTGCTGAAACTTCTTCTTGGCCCTTACTTCTCTGTTCTTTGTAACATCTACTCTTTCCCTCTGTAAGGTAGTGGATGGCTCACTAGGTACTGTCAAAGCCAATCCCTCTGCAATATACTTGTTCACATAGATCTCTGCCCTCAAAGCACGTGCTAAAGCTTCACTGTAGGTATGAGGGGGCTCGACTCCTGTCATGACATCTCGAGCAATATCCGATCTCAACCCTTGCACAAATTTGTCTCTCCTCAACTCCGGGGTATACACTATTCCGGGTGCAAAACGAGCAAGGGAGTTAAATCTTACGGAATATTCCTTCACCGTACTAGTCCCCTGCTTCAAGTAAATAAACTCTTGGACTTTCTCATGTACTCTATCTTCTGTTCGGTACTCGGCCTCAAACAACCTTCTGAATTCCTCCCAAGTCATCGAGGTTATATCATGGGTCTCCTCCATTAATTCCCACCATATGCGGGCATCTCCCTTGAACAAGAAACTAGCATATCTGATCTTCTCTCGATCATTCAGGGGAAACAATGCCGTCGTCCGCTCTACGGACTTAAACCATTCCTCTGCCTCTAGTGGGTCCCTTGTACCCTTAAATGCTGGCGGCTGGTTTTGATTTACAAGCCCCTGAATCGGATCACCTCGAGTCTGTACTGGTTGAGGTACCGGCCCTCTTGCTCTTGTCTTGGAGGCGGTACTCTATTGGGAGTCTCGGTTCTCTCCTGAACTACTCTCCCCTGACTCTCCGCTAAAACCTGCTGTACTATGGCACGAATCCTCGTCTCATCAAGGGTAGGGGGAGTCGATTCTGGTGGGTTGGAGGATTCTCCCTCATGAAGTACACCCTTACCCTTCCTCCTATTACTACGCCTCATCTACAAAACAACCATACTTGATCAATTCAAAAGAACACTTAACGTAAGGAAAGAATTAACTCACACCGTCGGCTATCGGACGTCGTAGCGAGAAGAATGGCACACTGTCAAATCCCAAAATCTCGGCTCTGATACCAAAAATGTAATAGCCACTACTACTCAAAATTTTGTAAAGAAATACATATAAAATAACATAAGGAAATTGGGCCCAAATTTTTCTTTTATTAAACATATAAACATACTCTTTACAAACATATACGTTTTTACACAAAATATATAACGTATACAAAAGTTATCAAAACATCAGGGACAGTGGAACCACTCCTCCTCGCACGCCGACATCCATCCGATAGTGTTCCTCACCTAGGTCCTGCAAAACATGGAAAAACAACGGGGTGAGCACTAAAATAATGCTCAGTAAGTAAATCCTCTACTCAAGCTATCCCCGTAACTCTCTTTCATTCTTTCCTTACAACTCCCCGTTCAATATCTCTTTAGGTACATCTTTCTTTTCCTCTTTCTCTTTCTCTTAGAAACTCTTTTCTCATAACTCTTTCATAAATCACGACCCCATCTCACCGGGGCACGGCGACTCACTCCCGCCTACGTGACCTCTATTCACTCTAGCCGATCGGACTCGGTTATGCATGGATTCGGAACCCTTGGCCATGTGAGTCTATAATCTCTCTCTCGGGTACTGGGTATAGCCCTCATCCGCATGCCCTCTCACGGGCTACACCACTTCTCTAGCTGATACTCATGCCGCTCTCAATGCGGCGTACATGCGGGAATACTCTACCCATTACTCACGGGTTCCCCATCGCACAACCTACTCTATTCTCTTAACTCTTATCTCTTAAAGAACTTATATTCACATTCTATACTAAATCTCAAGCTACTTCTCAAGTGTATAAACAAAGGTGTAGAGCTATCTCATGCTCCCTAATGCACTAATGGAATGCCAACTACAAGTTTTCCTCAAAACAGTCATTCTGCACCAGTCACACTAAAACGGCCGTAACTTATGCTATACACCTCGGATTACTACGGTTCTGGTCTCGTTTCAAAGCTTAGAAACAGGGCTACAACTTCTCTGTTTTGGTCTCAGCCCAGTTCGAACCGTAAGATACTCAAAAATTACTTAGAAGGTTACGGCAGTGACAGGGCAGATTTCACTTAGGCATTTCCTCAAACATCTCATGTGCATAAAAACACCCTACGAAAATTACTACTAAACTTCATTTTTCTAGCCATCCAAATTGGGGAAAAACTCCCTCAATTACTCCTAATCCCTGTCAAGAAAAGCACTCCCAAAAAGAATTACACAACATCTCACAAACTTCATCTCAAACTCCATTCTCAATACACATATCAACAACACTTCTCATATTTAATCAATCCCAACTACCAAGACTAAGCATACATCTCATCTCAATTTTCAGTAGATATACCATGTACATACATAATTAAAATAAGTCTCTACTCAAAGCTTAGTCATAACTCAACTTGGTTGGATTTACTTACCTTGTGCAAAGATGGGTTCCTGAGCACCTTCTCCTTCCCTTAGTTGGCTTGTCTCTTCTCTACAACTCAAAACAACCACAAAGGCAGCAAGAACCAAATAAGACTTCACTAAAAATACAAGAAAACTTACATCTAAAGCATGAATTCTTATCTTAGAAAGCTTTAGATGAAATTCCTACTCAAAAAGCTTCTTAAAACCCTTAGAACTCTTGGAAAATTGGGTGAAGAAATTGAGAGAATAAGGGCAATGGAAGAGGCGGTGGAATGAAGATGAATGAGGGCTTTCTCTACACTTTACTCTTTTTAGTTCATATTAAAAGCTTCATTTCCCATTTTGCCCTTGTCCTTTCTTGGAAATTCCATCTATATCCTTTGATTCTTTACAACTACACCCCCATACAAACACAATCTCTACTAAATTTCCTTTCATTTTACTCCCCACTTTTCCTACTAATTAGGGGTAGAATGGTCATTGTGTCCCAAAAGGAGAATTTTCTAGAAAACTCAAGAATCTTGGTTTTAGGCTCTTCGTCGCGGCGAAGAATTCTTCGTCGCCTCGGCGAAATTGGGCAGAACCTACCCGAATGCCACTTCTCCTCCGCCGCGGCGGCTTCTTCGCCCGCGAAGTTTGAATTTTCAACTTCACCAAAACTTAACCCATTTCAAGGCAACAATTCAACCAACTCAACATACAAACTCAATTTAAGTTAAAACAATAAACTTTTAGCTAATACGACAAATCTTAAATACGTACCTCAAGTGGGATATTACAATCTCATAATAGTCAAAATCCTGGACAACCAAGTGAATCAGCTCAAGCCATGTTTGCGGCAAAGAATCTACCTAGACAAACAATGCAACAATTACCTTCCACTTACTCGAATCCTTCAGGTTTTCAAGAGAGTTCTCCATACTGTTAAGGTTTTCAAAGCCTTCAGGGCTCTAGTTCAACAAACTTTCAGAATGGTTGTTCAAGTCTTACAGGATCTAATCATCACTATGCAAAAAATGTTCTTTCAGGTGTTTTAGGATAGCTTAATCAATTGTCCATAGCTACTCCACAAACTGTTAATGACCAAACCTGGTATGTGGATTTCGGAGCCACAAATCATATGACTGCCAATGCCACTAATCTGCTTCTTAAAAACAATCATCAAGGTGGCTCCACAGTATAAGTTAGGAATGGCCAATCTGTCCTTGTTACACACACAGGTGAGTCCTTTTTACTTTCTATAACGCCCCATTTGAGATACATAGCCATTGCTTATGGTATGGCCTCAAGGTTTACTAAATTGCCCCTAAATGGGGTTGTATATTATTCATGTTGTTTGGTTGGCCCTTGGCTAAGTTTATGTTTTGGGTTTGGTTGAGTGTTTACCCTAGAATTGATCAAGACTTAGCAGATTTTGGAGTTGCAGTCTTCGCCGGGGCGAAGAATAGTCTTCGCCGCGGCGACGTTGGCTTTGTGAATGGCGGTGTCGGTTCTGTAATTCTTCGCCGGGGCGACAGAGAATCCTTCGCCACAGCGAAGGGCCGGCTGAGTTTTTATTTGAGTTTCTAGAGAATTCTTTCCTAAAGGAAAAATGACCATTCTACCCCTAATTAGCAGGAAAAGTGTGGAGTAAAATGCAAGGAAATTTCATGGAGAATAGGTTAGTGTGGGGGTGTGAATGTAATGAATCAAAGGATAAAGGTGGAATTTTCAAGAAAGAGTAAGGGCAAAATGGGAAAAAGTGTTTATTATATGAGCTAATAAGGGTTTAGTTCTCTAAACCCCTTCATTTCACCCATTTCCACCGCCTCTTCATCTCCCTTTTTCTCTCAATTCCTCACTCAATCTTCCAAGGGATTTTTGAGAGTTTTGAGTTGGGATTTGACAAAGAATTGATCCTAAGCAAGAAGAGGTAAGAATCTCTACTCTAGATATGAGTTTTATTTATATAAGGGTTAAGTTCTTACTAAGTTTATGCTTAGGAAATAAGGGAAAGCTAAGGTCCAACAAGAGTAGAGAGTTTTAGTGAAGACTACTTAAGTATAAGGTAAGTAAATCCAACTCAAGCTAAAGTTTAAAAAATCCTTGAGTAGAGATTTTCTTTATGCATGTATATATGATGCTTGTTGAGAAATTGAGTAGAGATGTATGTCTATTTGTTGATAAATGGAGTTGAGATGAATATTCATGTTGTGTTTGTTGGATATGCTTCCTTTATGAGAAGTGTTGATGTGTGATGAGTTTGAGATGAAGTTGGAGAAGATTGAGTAAATTTTTTAGGAGTGTTCTTCTATGATAGGAATGATGTCCATAGAAGGGAGTTTCTTCCCATTTTGGATGATTAAAAAGAGAAATAGAGTTGTAGTTATAGAGGAGTTTTTTTATGCACATGAGTTGTTTGATGAAATGCCTAAGTGAAAACATGTTACCAAACTGCCCTGTCACAGCTGTGACTTTCTAAGTGATTTTTTGGGCATCTTATGAATTGAACTGGGTTTAGACCAAAACAAAAAATTATAGCCCTGTCTCTAAGCTTTAAAACGAGACAAAAATTGTAGCAATCCAATGTGTATAACTCAGGTTATGCCTTTTTGAGTGTGACCTGCGCAGAACGACTGTCTTTGATACAACATTGCATATTGGCATTTCCTAAGTACATTATTGAGCATGAGTCATCCATGTGCATTAATTGTGCATTAAGAAGTAGCTTAAGAAAGAGTAGAGAACTTTTTGATAGACTACTCTAAGAGTTAAGCTATACTATAAGTACTAGCTTGAGGAAGAGATGAGTATTAGCTTGAGCAAGAGTAGAGAATTTTGAGTATAAGCTATACTATGAGTAATAGTTTGAGTGAGAAAGAGTAAAGAATGTTGAGAATAGCAACTCTATGAGTAAAGAGAATGAGAACACTCTAATAGTAAAGAGAAAGAGAGATTGAGCACTAGCGAATAAAAGAGAGAAAAAGTGCTACAGAAGAGAATAGAGCAGGTTGTGCGATGGGGAACCCGTGAGTGATGAGTAAAGTCACGAGAGTGGGTGCTTTGTGATCCTCAGCCGTGCCTCCGGTTAGATGGGGCCATGACATTCAGAGAGAGAGAGAGAGAATACACTCATGTGGGGGGAATCCATGCATGACCGAGTCCGATCGGCAAAGAATGAGTAAAAGTCACGAAGAGTGGGTTGGTGCTTTGTGATCTCCACCCAGCCGTGCCTCCGGTAAGATGAGGCCGTGACATGCAAGAGAGGAAGAATGAGAAAACATGAGAAAGAATAAAGAGAGACAATGAGTAGGGTTACGAAGAATGGGATGAGTACCCAGCCGTGCCTCCGGTAAGATGAGGCCGTGACCTACAACAGAAAGTTAATAGAAAAGAGTTATGAGAAAGAGAGACAGAAAGAGAATCAGTAGAAATCACGTAGAGTGGGAGAAGTCCTGGTCGTGCCTCCGGTAAGATGGGGCTGTGACATTCAAAGAGCGAGATAGTAGAAATGAATTATGAGATGATAGAAAGAATGGGATAATAGAGAGAATGAGATAATAAAGAGAATGAGAAAGAATGAGAAAGCTTGAGAAAGAATGAGATAGAAAGAGAGAGAGTATGAGAAATAATGAGAGAGTTTGAGTTAGTAAGAATAGAGAGTAGAAGAAAGAAACATGCAGTCTTTTGCATTAATTGCATTGCATGTACATCTCATACATGCATGCACCATAATTTCTTCCATGGTTAGTGAGAGTATAATAAGAATAAGAGAGAACCATGATTTTCCTTCATGGTGAGTATAATGAGAATAAGAGAGAACCATGATTTTCCTTCATAGTGAGTAAGAATAAGAGAAGGAGAAAAGAGAATAAGAACAGAGAGAAAGAAAGAATAAAAAAAGGCAGAACCGAGTTAAAGGAGAATAAAAGTATTAGAAAGAAAGAGAAAAACAGAGAGAATTAGAAATAGAAGAACGATAAAGTAAGGAAATAACCAAAGAGTGAGTTGCGGGGACAGGTAGTAAAGGATTTACTTACTGAGCATTGTTGTGCTCATCCCATTGTTCTTCCCTGTTTTGCAGGAAATAAGAGCAGCGGTCGGATGAACTTCGAGGAGCGGAGAGTATTGGCACTACTGTCCACCAGTTATGATATTTTGTATTAAGTAGAAAGTTTTTAATACATAGTATTTTGTATTTGTAAATAATTATATTTTATTGAGTAAAGAAAGAAAAAATTTGAGCCCACTATTTTCCATACGCTATGTATATCTATAATTTACATAGTATGAACTATAAGAATAGTAGTAGAGATCAGGTGTTACACTTTCTCAGTCATCTTCAAGGTTATTGCATCTTAGAAACATGTTATGTGTTTCACATATAGCCAAGAATTTGCTGAGTATATCTCAAATAACCAAAGATAATGATGTAATTGTTGAGTTTTATTATGATCAATGTCTTGTTAAGGATAAACTCTCCAAAGAAGTACTACTCCAAGGCTCTTTGAAGAGTGGTTTATATCAGCTTCAACTCTCACTTCCCAGTATGGCTTCCCTTTCACCTGGTGCTAGCACTAAAGCATGTGATGCACACTGCCATGTTGCTATTTCGACCAACTCTGATATCCCATTTAGTAATAATAGTAGTCTATATGTTGAGAATCACAATAGTGATCATAACTGTATGAATAAAGGTTGTTTGGATGTTGTTGTTAGTCTTCCAGCTCTGTGGCATGCTTGGTTAGGGCACCCACAGGAGAAAACTTTAAAGTTGATACTGAATAAAGTTCTTGTATGTGATTTTGATAAGAATAAAAGCTTGAATTTTTGTGAAGCCTGCCAATTTGGCAAAGTGCATCAGATTTCTTTTCCTGCCTCTAACCTTCAAACCAATGGTCCACTTGAATTGGTGTATTCTGACTTATGGGGACCTGCACCAGTTTATTCTTCAGAGGGGTTTCGATACTATATGTTGTTTGTAGACAATTATAGTAAGTACATGTGGATTTATCTATTGAAATTAAAATCTGAAGCTTTCAAAGTCTTTACTCAGTGACGATTATAGTAGGTACATGTGGATTTATCCATTGAAATTAAAATCTGAAGCTTTCAAAGTCTTTACTCATTTTCATTGCTTTGCTGAAAATTAGTTGACTACCAAAATGAAGTGTTTACAAACTGACTAGGGAGGTGAGTTTAGACCTTTTGTTGGTTATCTTCAATAACATGGTATCCATTTTAGGCATCCTTGTCTATACTTACACCAGCAGAATGGAAGAATAGAGAAGAGACATAGGATTATCACTGAATTTGGGTTGACTTTACTAGCACATGCTGGCATGCCTCTTTGTCTCTAGTGGCAGGCCTTTAACACAACAACCTATCTTGTCAATAGCTGCCTTCAGCTCCAATTGCAAATCTATCTCCTTTTCAGAAGTTGTTCAAGCAAGAACCAATTTATATCGATCTTAAGGTCTTCGGATGCTGTTGTTATCCTTTTATCAGACCATACCAGCGACATAATCTATCATATCACACTGAAAGATGTGTGTTTATAGCTTACAGCAGTGCCTATAAAGGATATAAGTGTCTTTCAGCTTCAGGGAAGGTTTATATTGTTCGACATTACAAATTTAATGAAACAACATTTCCTTTTAAAGATGGATTTAACTGTTTTCTTTTCAAAGATTTTGATATTACAGGCTCAAGTTCAAGTTTAGAGTCTAATGTAATAGGAGATGTTTCATCATGGACCCTTAATCACTGCATCAACTCAAGCTCTAGTATAGATTCTTCTCTTGATGATTCAACAAAAATCTGTAGAGAAACCATCAATATCTCTACTAACACCATGCCTTCTTCATCAACATCTCACCTCACTTCTCATGCATTCCCACAGGAAGCAAACCTGTAGAAACAACAACTACTGATATGGCAAATTCCACTAACTTAAGTGTGCCTTCTAACTTCTATTCACCTGGAATACAATTGGAAGTGGTGTTGCCTTTTACAAAAGAAAATGTGTCCGCTGCTAATCACACTATCAGCCCATCTTCAGTGCCTCATTCTACTTCTGATGCAGTTCCAACAACTGTTGTAATGTCTACAACTGTCTCAAATGGTTCTCTAGATCCTTGTTCTCCTGGATTACAACTTGAAGTGGTGCTGCCCTTTCCAAATGAAACCACAGTTGCTAATCATCACCCTATGATGATGACTAGGTCCAAAACTTCACAAGCTTCAACAAGTCACACTGTAGGTCAAGCTTATTTAACCACTCAGACTATTCTTTCTGAACCAAAAACAGTTGCTAAAGCTCTCACCATTTCAGAATGGAAAACAACAATGGAAGAAGAATTTCATGCTCTTCTTCATAATAACACCTGAGAGCTAGTTCCTTCTACTTCAGGAATGAACTCAGTAGGCTGCAAATGGGTCTTTAAAACTAAGTTAAAACCTGATGGCTCACTTTAAAAGTACAAGGCCCGATTGGTAGCCAAGGGGTTTAAACAAACCCCAGGCCTTCACTACTTCGATACATTTTCTCCAGTAGTTAAACCAGCCACAATCAGGATCATTCTATCACTAGCTGTCCACAATCAAAGGGAAATTTAACAGCTAGACATTAACAATGCTTTCTTGAATGGTGAACTAACAGAATCTATTTTCATGATACAGCCTAAAGGCTTTGCTGATTTGCAGTTTCTTCATCATGTTTGCAAGCTCAACAAATCTTTGTATGGACTAAAGCAAGCCCCCAGAGCATGATTTGACAAGCTGAAGAATTCTCTGACTAATTGGGGTCTCATTAGCTCTATTTTAGATACAGGTCTATTTTACTTCAAACAAGGCAACCAAATTATCTACTTGCTTGTATACGTGGATGATATACTCATCACAGGTACTGATCCCTCCTTGATTGCTCAGATTATGGAAGATCTCAACAAGAAGTTTGCTTTAAAGGCTTTAGGTGCATTGAATTATTTCCTTGGGTTTGACGTTGATAGAAATAGTTCAGCATTACTACTCACTCAGTCTAAGTATGCTCATGGTCTACTTCTAAAGGCTGGAATTCTTATAAATAAAACTCCTGTACTATGGTGTGACAACATGAGTACAGGAGCTCTCTTTTCCAATCCCGTCTTTGATGTCAAGACGAAGCATATTGAAATAGATGTTCATTATGTGTGAGAGTTAGTTGCTGAAAAGAAATTGTGTGTTCAATATGTAGCTTCGGAGTATCAAATTGCTGATGCTCTTACAAAAGCTTTGCCTGGACAAAGGTTCAATATTCTTAGAGAAAAGTTGAATGTAATTGATTCTCTAGAAAGGAAAAGTTAATAATGTCATATTATTAACGCATGTTGTGCTCCTTTGTTTTACCTTCGGGTTTGATTATAGTAGACAAGGAAGTCTGTTTTAAGGGAAGATATTGATCAGATATGAGATGAAGAGAAGTCTGTTTTGAGGGAAGATATTGAGTAGAGAATGAGATGAAGAGAAGTCTGTTTTGAGGGAAGATATTGAGCAGAGAATGAGCAAGGAATTAGCTAAAAGCATTAACTTGTTACTATTCTCATGTTTGTAATACGCAGCGTTTTAGACAAAGTCTTAAAACACTGCGTTTTGTTTTACTCTATTTTACAATGCTTCTATAAAAGTAGATCTGTACAGCTTATTTTGTTTTTTAATGAATAGAAATAGAACAAAATACAGTTACTCAGTCACATATTCTTTCTTCTTTCTTCTTGATTCTTCTTTAATTTTTTCTTCAAATACACAAATCCTTTCATCTTTCCTTTTAGATTCATTTAATAATAAAAATTTCAAATTGAATAATTAATTTTAACTTAATTTGATTTTCGCTACTAAAATATATAGCTAAATATAACTGTTCTAATGTATCTTGCTTGCTCTCAATTATTCATATAACTTTATCAGTTCTAACCCAAATGATACTTAAATCCCAACTTCAGTGGTGTAAGTAATGGTCAAGAGTCAAGGAAAAGCTCACCTTCATATCAAGTCAAAAAAAAAAATGGAAACTTGCTTCCAGGAAGGGATTTTGGTAGGGTAAGCAAAGAAGAAAAAAAAACGATGCCCGATTGATCATTTTTATTTTCTTTAACTGACTGATTCAGAAAAAGCTTATACATATCATTGAAGGCGTTACTCAAAGGTTTTTATATCTCTAAAAATACTCAAGGTTAAATATCATTCATCGAGATTTAAAGGTTGACAATGTCTTATTAGATGGAGAATTGAAACCCCAAATATCAGATTTTGGAATGCCTAGAATATTTGCAAAAGATGATATTGAAGCAAACACAAGCTGTATTGTTGGAACAAAGTTTGTGTCTATACTCTTAATGCTATATTATTTCTCAAGATTTTTGGCTTGTTTAATATATTCACTTTTTCATTGCTTTGTAATTATTAAATGCAATGGTTATGTTTCTCCTAAATATGCTAGAAGTGGCATTTACTTACAAAATCTGATGTTTATAGTTTTGGAATTCTACTTTTCTAGATCATAAGTGGCAAAAGGATTTCCCTTTTATATGGCCTAGATGAATGTTTGAGCCCTCTAGACTATGTAAGTTAAATTTTTTTTAAAAGCGATATATTGTTTCTAAGATATGTGAATCAAAATGTACTTTGTCTATAGCACTTAAATAATTTATGAGATAATTTTCAAGCATATAAGTTGTGGAACTATAGTAAAGCCATGGAATTTGTGGATGAATTACTAGACGATACATCTTCGTTACTAAAATTAACGAGATGCTTGCAAATAGCTCTGCTATGTGTCTAGGAATATCCAATTGATAGACCCTCCATGTTGGAAGTTTTCTGAATGCTAATAAATTAAACCATGGATATGATGATTTTGAAGAAGCCTACATTCTCAAAACTGAGTGAATGAAATAAATCTACAATGCAATTTGAAGGTTATTCAGGAAGCATTTCATCAATTAATGATGTAACAATTTCAGATTTGGTAGCCTAATGAATTGAATAATGTTAGATTTTGAGATTGCTAATGTGTCCTGGAACTCTGGCAAGCTAGACAGGAATAATTCCTTAGCTGCAGTATGTGTTAAATTTAGTTATTAGGAGTACTTTAGCATTACCCTATTCATCGATTAACTTCTGCAGATCTAGTACCTGAAAATAAATGGGAAACTCTTGTTAATCTAAAGGTGTCTCCCGAAAGTACAATCAGATAATGCAGACAAATCCGAATAAATTACTAAAATTTACTTAAAATACCCCGTATTTTATTAAATTTTATTTTGTGGTTTTTGAGGAGTAAAGTGCAAGAATTAGAAAGTTTTGGGGGAGCCAGACAGCCGAAACAGGTGAGGACTAAAGAGAGATTTACCAGATATTTTGATGACCGGTAATCGTTTGAAAGAAAGAAAAATCGAGAAGACGGAAAGAAGAGACCAAAAAAGGAGAGAAAAGAAGAAAAGAAGAAAGAAAGGAGAGAAAAGAGAAGAGAGAAGAAGAAGAGAAGGGGAGAGAGAGAGAAGAGCCCGAGAGAATGTGATGGTGGTGGCTGGAAAGAGACTCGCTGGCGAGCAAATTCCGACGATCGGAGAGGGTGAAGGAAGATTTAGCAAAATGGTGATGGGTAAGCTCAATTGATGTGGAAACTTCTTTTGAATTGTGTTTACCATGAATGGTATGAATGCGTGAAGAAGATTGAAATTTGAAGATTTGTTACAATGATTTTATGTGGGTAAAACACGTGTTGTTTCTGAACAAAATTGTAAAGATATGAATATTTGACATGAGGGTTTACTGTGCAAAATATGTCCATCTGGAATTCCGAAAATTGTTTACATGTTTTTGGTTTTCGATTGAAGCTAAATTTTGGATATACTTGAGGAGTCTTTAGAAATTTATTTCACTCAAAAACTCAAGGATTGCATTTTATATGGATTTTTGAAGTTGCCGTGCAAATTCTGGAATTTGTGTTTCCTACGGAGCATGCATCTTGAACAACTGATTTGATGCCTCTATTCTTATCCAAATTTGATGATTTTAAATTCTGGTGAATCCTGTATGTGTCTTGTTTAATTCTGGAAGTTTTCATGAGGTTTTGATTAAGGGTTATATTGTTATGAATTTTACTAGTCAGTAACTTCAATTCTGGAAATGGTTGGCAGTTTTGAAAGGTTTGAAAGTAAATTATGTTTTAAATAGTTATTGATTCTGGAATGGCTTGAAAAATTTATGAGGACAACATATGTGTGTCTAGAATTCCACATTAAAATTATGGCTGAAATTGATGAAAGAAATTTTCATGAAAAATCCGAGACGGACTAGTGTTCGGTTATGAGACAGTTTTGTTAAAGAAGAAGTTAGGTTAATCTTTTGATGTGTGAAGTGTCTAATGATTTTTAATATTGAGGTGTTACATTAGGGAGACTTATGTATGGAGAATTTATTGGATTTTGTATACAGGGAGGCAAGCGGTGGCACCATTAGAGGATTTCAATCCTTATTCGGATCAAGGATTTAGCTTCTAAAAGTTGAGTGGAATAATAACTTGCATAAAATTCATGTTGGATTTGAGTTTATGTATTCTGCATGTATGCTTATATTGGTTATATTTTGGCTTATGATGGATCATGTATTGGAAGGGAATTTTTGGGCATGCATGTGTGTTTGTGAGATTGTGAGAAATTGCATGTAGAATTGGTTGTTGAATTGGAAAAGTCCAGCCAAATTTTGGGGAGGGCTGCTTTGTTTATTCTTGAATGGAGGATGAGGAAATTGAAGGGTAATGTCGGTGGAAATAGAGTTATTGTTGGATGAAATGAAATTCTTGGTTTTGTGTTGAGTTGGAAAAGTAGATGCTGCAGTGTAAGCTTGGTGGATATGGGTTGTTGTTAAATGGAATAAAACCCTGGCGGTTTGTTTATTAAACTCCTGATAAATTGAAGTGTGGATGACCTTATAAAAAGAGATGGGCTCGGCCCAAATTTAAGAAGTTGTAGGTAATGGGTATTTTGGGTTAACTTTATAATTGTGAATAGATGTATCAAAATAGTATTGGATTTGTTTGTATTTGGTGGGCTGGCCTATTAATAATGATGAGGCCCAGTTACCTTGTTTTGGGTATCAGGTTTGATCGTAATTAGTGGAAAGAATAACAGGAGAAGGCAGGATTCCCAGGGGGCAGAATGTAATTTCTGCGAACATTGAAGCAAAGGCAGGTGTTAATTGAAAGGTTTGAAACCTTTGGGACCAATTTATTGAAGGGTAAATATGGGTGTAGATTAATATTTTACAAGTTGTATACTTTGGAACGTTACACTCGTATTTACATTCTTTTATGTAAGGAACTGTTTGGGTTGGAGAGTAAGGATATACTAGTTTGGATTGGAGACCACCTTTCTATTACTCGTCCCTCTCCAAACATTAGCTAGTACTTATATTTGTCCTAATGTGTTCGATTAGATGGTTCATCCTACTGAATGATGATGTGACATTCCATCCCACTACGATAGGATGGACGCCTGACGAGCTCCATGCGGGATTACACCCTGAGGATAGATCGTGGGTGGGATACTAATACTTGATGCCCCAAGGATAGACTGTGAGTGGGATTCTTTTATATGAATACCATATCATGACATTCGGAGGATAGACTGTGGGTCAAGTATGGTTATCCTATGATGATTTAGCCATCTCGAGGATAGACTATGGATGGTGCCACCTCGAGGATAGACTATAGGTGGCCTAGTTGGTTGTCTGTATTAGGGATTCTAGGTACTAGTGTGGTGGTAGTGGTGGTTGTTGCATTAACTAAATGAGTGGAATGTGTGGGTACCCAGTGGGTAACTGGGTATAGGTTGGGGTGCAAATTGTGGATATCTAGTGGGTATAGGCTTGGGTGTAAGATGGATTCATTTTGGGAGAGGTACATATACTCAGTTTCATGATGGGTGTATTGGTTTAGGTGAATTTGATATGATGACTCATGGCATTTGGAAGTTTGGTACAAGGGTGTGAATTACCTTGTCTAGCATGAGTTGTACGATTTAAGGTTCTACGGTTTTCCTCATGCATGTTATGAGACTAAAGGAGATTTTTTATATGTATACTATATTATCCACTCATTGGGCTTCCTAGTTCACTGTTTTATGTACCTTTCTTAGGTTTGCATATAGGATACTTTAGGCGCATGCTATACGCTTTTGGTTGGCCATTGACACATGTTCAGCAGCATGATGCTTGTACATCTTAACGCACTCTAATACAACATTTTATGTAAACTGTTTTTTCAGATTTTTGTTTTAAGTTATGCTTATGCCAATAAATGCGTTTTATGAATGGAGTTTTATAAATTGTTTTTGAAAAATTTCACCCTGCTCTTGGGATCTCGAGTCCCTTGGAGTGTTTGGATCAAATGGGATAGGGACCAACCGGGATGGGGTGTGACAACTACTATTTCAATCATCTAAGTAATAATTTGACTCTATAGCTTTCTGATGGCAATGCTATTGACCCGAACACATGATGGCAATGCTAGTAGTGGCTAACATGATATGAGTCTTTCTTTTCTTGCATGCGTACTTCTGGTAAAGGTCGAATTGGTTATTCTTGTAAGCTATTTGTTAAGTTGATGCAGCCAAAACATCATGTCTCCTCTTTTCTTTCTTCTAATCTTCTTCCTTCCTCTTTCTGTTTGTCTCCTTTTCTCTTTCTTCTTCCATTCCTTACCCCTTCACTCGACGGCCAAGAAGGCCTTGGCCGTTGCAATCTGGTCAAACGAGGTCCAAATCGAATAGGCTACTTTTTCCTTCCCCTTCCCTTACTTCCTCTTCTTCACTTTAACAAATAATGAACCCTAAATCAGAGCCAAAAACCATGATCAGTGATAAAACTCAAATAAGGGATTTAGAATATTGGGTAATAGTTAGCTCGGTTTTGCCCCAAAATCGATTGGACCGGCGAGTGGCTACAGTAACACCGGTCCAAATGTGGGTCATATCAGATGAATACATATTATCGGTTTTTTACCTTGATTGACCCAACTTAGTGACCGATTTCTGGTCGAACCAGTTAAACCAGTTAGGCTGGGTCGGGTTTTAAAGCATTGTTAATAAGATAGAACAAATCAATTCCTTATAGATAATGCATTAGGCGTTAGTTTCGTTCACATTTACACTAGCGAGACAACACTAATATTAGTTGTCATCTCATGATCTCTGTACTAGGCCCTGGTCGTTTGCATGTGTCTTCAATATAATTTTTGGTACTGGTTATTTTCAAAACATTATGGTTAAAAGCAATTTTGATTGATTTTAAGATGTTTCAACAAAGAATGTCTTCATAATTGTATTAAACTAGAGGTTCCTCCTGAAAATGCAGTCAGATAATGCCGGCAGAACTGAATAAAGCTAAATCCTATCCATTATTTTTTAATCATCAAGTAATAATATGACCCTGCAGCTTTTTGATCCGCTTAAATGCGTTATTCAGATGATACTAATAAGTAATTATATCTTGTTGCACGATTATCTTGACTGGTCCACCTTTTCTTTTAACAGGGTTGCAGCTTTTAATCTGTGTTTTGCAAGGAAGGTGAAGGTCTTTATTATTAACATTTTGCCAAGTCAAAGTCTTTTATGTGGGCCAAAATTTCACTATAACTTCCATGCGTGTAGAATTTCTGCAACTATAGTTTAGATGATTTGGCCTACATAAAGACTATGACCTTCTATTTTATCATTTAAAGAATTTATATTCAGAAATAATATATTATAAAAATAAGTATTTCTTTAAATAAAAAATAATTTATAACTTGTAATTTAATTTTCTAAACATATGCCTTTTAACTTAGGTACCCAATGTGATTGGTCATTGGTACTTATCATTTTTTTCTATAACTGGGTGTCCGAGCTAGCTTAATCTTCAGAGTTCATTGAACACTCAATAAACCAGTTTGTGCGTATTTTAACTAATCGTTGGAGTCCACTCAACACCCTACAAGCTCAATGCATGTGATAGATAGTTACTTTATGGTACTCTAATACAAAACCTCTAGGCAAGTCACTCAGATGACTAAAGTCTTACTGTTCCGCCACAAGGCTAGAGTTTGGTACTTATCATTCATGTTTAGACGGACCTTAATTTGAAGGATTATTACATATTTACATGATATTAAGTAAAAACAAAATCCATAAATCAAGTAAAACAATATATTAAAAACTTGCCACAATCATGAAAAAGTACAAATTGAACTTAATTTCCAGAAGAAAGTCAAATGGCTAATTCAATATACTTGGATGAACCATAAAAAAAAAAAAAAAAAAAAAAAAAAAAATTGTATATAAAAGTTCATATATGAAATTTGAATACGCATTGTTACTTGAAGTATTTCGTACTCAATAAACTCATGAAACATCAATTTTTAACAGGATTTTCTGAATCAGTCAAAGGACGAAAGTAAAAATTATCAATTAAGCACAATTAATTCTTCTCTGTCTTCTGTGCTTTCCCTACCACTAAAGTTAGGAACACCGAAAAATCTGCACCGAAATTTTGTACCGGTCTACGTGTAATACGCTTCTGATTTTTTTAACAATTTTTTTCTAGTGAACGGTCGTCCATCAAATTTGGATGACCGTTCACTCACATGGATGCCCGTCTATATTATATGGACGGGCGTTTATATACAAGGGACGGGCGTCTCCATGTAAAGGACGTCCGTCCATAAATAAAATACAATAAAATTTTTTATAAACATTTGGGATGCCCGTCCCTTATGTTTGGACGGGCGTCCATACTTAAAAAAAAAAAAAAAAAAAAAAACTGCTCAACTTCTACACTTTCGCTTATCTTCTTCTTCTTCTTCTTCTTCTTCTTCTCTGATCATCTAATAACTGCCCACAACCTTTAACTAATCAGACTTTTAAGTAAATGCATGTAGATATGCATATAGACCTGTACATCTCCATACTTAATACTAATTAAGATAAGAATACATTATTATTATTATTATTATTATTATTATTATTATTATCATCATCATTAGCTCGACTTTGCCTTAATCACAATCCCATCCATTATAGATAGCTCGACTTTGTCGCAGTTGCTGGATCTTTTCTGCATCCTTGGACATGAAAGCATAAGTTTTTCGTGGAGTGGGAGTTCTTGTATCAATGGAAGGTGGCTCGTCCTCATCTGGGATCACAAAGCTGTCTTGTACGAGCCAAGCGATTGAGTACTTTTCTTTGTTGAGAGGTCTTGGTATAGGCTTTGATATTGATGGTTCATGGCTTCTTCCTAAAACCTGGAAATATTCCTCTCAAAATTTCCATAGCAGATGATTCAGTGTTGACAAAAAGCTTTGCAAAGGATCCAAAGAAGCCTTCTTCTTGCTTCTTCTGTTCATCCTCCGTAGGGATTAAAGACGGCCTGACTGATTTCAGAGCCACTTAGGAGAAAGCTAGTTTTTTTAAAAAAAAAAAAAAGGAAGAGTATGGACGGTCGTCCATCAGGGATGGACGACCGTCCAAACATAATGGACGCCGGTCCAAATGTAATGGACGGCCGTCCAAAATTTATGGACGGTTGTCCTAATGTTTATAAATTTTTTTTTATTGTATTTTAATGAGGGACGGGCGTCCTTTACATGGGGACGCCCGTCCCTTATATATGGACGCCCATCCATATAATATGGACGGGCGTCCATGTGAGTGAAAGGTTGTCCAAATTTGATGGACGGCCGTTCACTAGAAAAAAATTGTTAAAAAAATTAGAAACGTATTACACGTAGACCGGTACAAAATTTTAGTGCAGGTTTTTTGGTGTCCCTAGCATTATTGTTTCCCCACACACCCTACAATTGGTTTCCAGCAGTGAGTTGACATTTTCTTTTTGACTTGATTTGATTTCATACTGCGCAAAGATTGAAGTTTTTTTCACGTCCAAACTAGTGTCTGCAAGAAATTTGACAGAGCTTTCTTCTCCACTTGATATGCTTATAAACATAACACAAAACTGCTAAGAGATAACAAGTTGTGCTTTAAGCAGCTTCAAATGATGCCCAAGATTATCTTGATTGTAGTTTTCTATATTTCCCTCTCTACAATTGCGCCCTTCTATAGCGCAAACTGATTGGATCAGGGTTGGCTATTACCCGTATTCATCAGATTATGAGTTCCTCATTTCGGACATTAATTCTTCCCTCTTCACTCACATTATCTGTACTTATGCTTCTGTGAATTCCACCTCCTACCAGCTCTCTTCATCACCAACTGATGCAGAACATTTCTCCACATTCACACATACTGTGAAACAAAAGAATTCATCACTCACTACACTGCTATCCATTGGAGGCAGCAATGCAAATAATTCAGCAATTTCTTTAATGGTAAGCGATTTTTCTTACCAAAAATCCTTCATCGATTCCTCGATAAAATTAGCCAGGCTTTACGGTTTTCAAGGCCTAGACTTTGATTGGCATTTTCCACTCACAAGCTCTGATGTGTTCAATATGGAAGTTCTCTTTCAAGAGTGGAGAGCTGCTATCGATTTAGAGGCGACAGACTCTATCCAGTCCCAACTGATCTTGACAGCAAGGGTTAAATATTCACCAACGCTGGATTCCGACGCACGTTACCCTATAGAGACAAAACAAGAACATTTGAATTGGGTTAATGTTGAAGAATATGATGGAAATGTATACATTATCGGTTGCTCATTTCACAATCTGATCAAGTATATGTACAGGCATGCCTTGAATAACCTTACGGGCGCTCAAGTAGCTCTGCATGACCCAAGTAATTTTGTCAATACGGATTTCGGTATAAGAGAATGGATCAATGGAGGATTATCAGCTAATAAATTGGTTTTGAGTTTGCCTCTATTTGGCTACACATAGACGCTAGAGAACCCGATGGAGAATGGTATTGGTGCAGCAGCAAAGGGACCTGCCATTAATATGACAAATTGAGCAGTAACATATAGGCAAATCAAGAATTACATTGAGCAATTTGGTCCTGATGTTCATGTTAATTACAACTCAACTTATGTTGTAAATTACTGGACAAAAGGAACAACTTGGATTGGATTTGATGACGTCGAGGCTGTTAGAGCCAAGGTTTCTTATGCGAAGGAGAAGAAGCTACTTGGCTACCATGTGTGGCAAGTATCCAATGATGTTAATTGGGTGCTTTCGAAAACTGCAGGTAAGCTATGATAAACTAAACAGAGTACTCCTTGAATTAAGATCTTTTGGTTACCTTCAGTTAATATATTGATTATTTTGCCAGCTGGAGTAGATGTAAATAATACTTCAGTTCAGGAGGATAACAAAATTGGGCAAAATAATGAAAGGCATGTATTAGCAATCCTTTTATCTACAACAGCTGCTTTTCCTCTTCTATTGGGAATATTTGTGATATTTTACTGCTGGAGGAGAAATCTCAAATTAAAAGGTATCAATGAATATACAAAGATTGCTAGAGGTTCATTTAAAAATGATTAATGATTATTTTTTCTTCTTCTCTCTTGGTTGACAGCTATGGTGGAACCCAGAGATAAAGCAAATAAAGCAGCCTCTGTTGGGGATTTTAACTGCAATGTTCCTAGTCTGATAGAATATACATTGGCTGATATGGAGGCAGCAACCAATGGATTTTCAGTTGAAAATAAGCTTGGACAGGGTGGATATGGCCCTGTTTATAAGGTACCTTTTAATAAAGCTATTTATATTTATCATAAAATTGAGAGCTTTGAAGTTTAGTCTTTAGCGTAATATCTTTGGCATAGAAAAGGTATCAGGAGTAGCTTTATATATTGAAAATTACTGACCAACTAGAGTGTATTTTGCTAGGGAATGCTACCAGATGGACAATTAATAGCAGCTAAGAAACTTTCAAAAACATCCACGCAAGGATTTGAGGAATTTAGGAATGAGGTTATGCTTACTGCCAAACTCCAACGTGTAAATCTTGTCCAAGTTTTGAGTTTTTGCATTGACAAGGAAGAGCAAATACTCATCTACGAATACATGCAAAACAAAAGCTTGGACTCTTACCTCTATGGTCTGAATTTTATGTTCAATATTTGTACATGAACTTGCCATTTTTCTCCTTTTGTATTAGCTTGTATCAGTTACATTGATATTTTATGATAAAATTTGATGCAGACCTTATTAGACGCTTTATTTTGGATTGGAAAAAGCGTGTACATATTATTGAAGGAGTTACTCAAGAGCTTTTATATCTCTAAGAATATTCAAGATTAACTATTATTCATCGAGATTTAAAAGGCAATAATGTCTTATTAGATCAGGAAATGAAACCAAAAATATCAGATTTTGGTATGGCCAAAATATTTGCAAAAGATGATCTTGAAGCAAATACAAGTCGCGTTGTTGGAACACCGTATTTTACTCTTAATGTTGTATTATTGTCACAATTTTATTAATTTGACTTATATTTTTGTTAGTTAGTCATTGTTTGTAATAATTTGATGTAGTGGTTATGTCCCTCCTGAATACATCCAAAAGGGTATATACTCAACTAAATCCGATGTTTATAGCTTTGGGGTTTTACTTCTACAAGTCATCAGTGGCAAACGGATCTCCTTGTTATATGGTCCAAATGACAGCCTGAGTCTTCTTGACTACGTAAGTTTAAATTCTTTATTTAACTTGTTTGAAGTGTATGAAGGTGAAAATATTACCTTTAGGATAAGCTTGATGATTTCAAATTATATGATGTTTTTAGGCATATGAGCTATGAAAAGATGGTAAAGGCATGAAGTTAATGGAAGAATCACTAGACAATACATATTCGTCTTGTAAACTAATGAGATGCTTGCAAATAGCAATTTTATGTGTTCAAGAAAATCCAGTGGATCGACCATCCATGTTGGAAGTCTACACGATGCTCAAAAATGAAAACAAAAATATGACAATTCCAAAGGAGTTTGCTTTCTCGAATCAAAACAAACCAAAAATATCTACAGGACAGTTGGAAGGTTATTCAGGGAGTACTTCATCTATTAATGATGTAACAATTTCAGATCTTGTAGCCAGATGAATAGGTATAATATAGCCTTTGAGATGGGTAATTTGTGTCCTGGAACTCTGACAAACTAAACATAATTTATTTCTTAGCTGCCGTTTGGGTTAAATTTATTAGGTGTAGGTTTGAATTACCATGTGTTCATCAATTAACATGATTGTTCCTCTAAATTCTGAATAACATCATAAACCAGAAATCAGTGAAACAGAAAGCACTTTACTTGGCAAAATATGCAAAAGCAGAGCATAAACCAAAAATTGTGCAAAAGCAGAGCATCAATGGAGACCCTAAAAGCTCCTGCCAAGATACAGGAACTTGTTCTTCACCAAGGAAAGGATCACTATATCTGTTTGCAACAAATCATCCTCATGGTTCAACTTCAGCAGGGTTCCAATATTAAAGCTCACACGTAACTTATGCAGAACTAGCACCTGCAAATAAATAGGAAACTCTAATTGATTGAAAGGTGCCTCAAAGTGCTTATATCCCAGCCGCTTGAATGTGAAATTCAGATGCTAAATGTTGTGCAACAAAACAGAAACAGTAGAAAGACATTAAGCTGGCATTTCAATATATGTTGGTGGATTTTGGATTTAGGTAATAAAATAAGAGTTGGGCTACCTAACTGTATCTTATCATATTTTATTTTGAAGAAGTTCAGTTTTACGACATTTTTATCACTCAACCATTGCACACCTACGAACACAAATCTGATATTATGATAAATGGACCTAGATCGAATTTACTTCTAAAAATTAGTTCAAAGAGTTGTGTAAACCACATATATACATCATACCAATCGAATAAACTTAATAATATTGGACAAATGAAAATTCTAACATATGGTTCATATTGTAAGCATGAAAGCTAAATTGGAGAAATAAAGGGCCTGTTTTTTACACTATTGGAATATTATTTTGCTATTCTATTTGGATTAAAAAGTAGAATACTTATCAAAGGAGTCTAGCTTGAAAATAATAAGAATTTTTGTCTAAAATTGAAAAGAGGGTGAA
Organism: Pistacia atlantica; assembly: GCA_026229545.1. Taxonomy (NCBI): domain Eukaryota; kingdom Viridiplantae; phylum Streptophyta; class Magnoliopsida; order Sapindales; family Anacardiaceae; genus Pistacia; species Pistacia atlantica. The sequence continues at coordinate 26,007,225 of CM047904.1, forward strand.
CTTGTTTTCAAATTTTCCCAACACTATTCAAATGAAAACATTTTTCTCTCTCTTTCCTCTACCGTTCTCTCTCTCATTTCCCCAGTCTGCCACCATACCCACCCTTCACAACCCCAATCCCCCACCGCCCCCTACCTACATACCCATCCCCCTCGAGAAAGGCCGCCTCCAGGCGGTGTCTCTGCGCCGCGAGCTTGCCGACCATGGCATTTTTTTTGTTCTTTCTCCGTTTGCTAGCCATGGAACAAGCCTAGGTTGATTTGATTGTTGTTATTTTACTTCGTGGGTTTCTATTTTTTGTTAGTGTGGGTTGATAATTGAAAGATTGTAATGAAGATGGTGGAGGCAAAGAGTTTTGATTGAGACTTTGATGGAGGTGGGGAGCTTTGATTGCGGATGATGGAGGTGAGGGAGCCTGTTGCTGTTGTTAAGTTGGAGGGGGAGGGGTTGATGGTTGTTCATAGGATGGAGGTGGGGCTTTTGCTGCGACTGTTATGTTGGAAGGGGTGAGTTTGGTGGCGATTCAAAGTCTTCTCTTTCACACCTTCCTATCTCTAACCCACGGGACGGGAAGTATCTAGGATTTGACACCACCAAGTCCAACAAACGTCTGTGTTTTTTTGGTCATGTTTTCGTAGATTTCTTTCTGTGTTGAAGTCCTTATCTGGGTCTCTATTTTATCTTTTTTAATTGTTTTTTTGTAAACCCACTTGAATCTGATCTGCTGGGTTTGTTTCGTTTGCAAATGTAAGTGTTTGAGGAGTTGAATTTCTTAAAATTTTTGTTCAAAACCTTGTTGCAGGTGTCTTTGGCTTATCTACAAATGGCAAATTGATTTTATGGGCTTATCATTTTTTAGCAAAGGTTTTGTTTTTGGAGCAGATGGGAGTGTGAAATGTGGGAGTAGTGGCAGGTGCCACTGCTCAAAGAAGAGGTTAACTTGCTTCCTTGTTTATGCTATTTCTTGTTAATAATATTTCACTTTTTTAATTTAATGTATTTGTTTGATCTGTTGTCTTCCATTTTGCATGATTGGTTACTCTATCGACAGAAACATCGAGTGAAGAGGTCTATCAAGGTGCCTGCTATCAGCAACAAGCTTGCCGATATCCCTCCCCACGATTATTCTTAGAGGACAGAAGCCAATTAAGGGCTTTCCTCACCCTAAATTTCCCATTTTTTGAGATATGGTGATATTGCGAATGGCGCCCAGATTTTTTATTTTTTATTTTTTGCCATTTTTCTGTATGCTTTTGTGAAATTTCAGTCAGAATTTGCTTTCTACTTACTGTTCTATTGTATGATGTGTATGTATCAACTTCTTATTGGAAATGAAAGATTTAATATGGTAAAATGTTGGTTGATTAAGAAAAAATTAGTGCTTTTATAAGGAAAGCGTTGAAGGATGATAAATGAAGAAAACTTTTTCTTTTTCCCTCTCTTTCCGTTAATGCACACTCAATGTGTGGGAAGACTTTCTGTGGTTGGTAATTTGGACTGAATTTTTTGTGCCCTTGTAAATAGTTATGTTATTACTTTTGTGCCAGTTGTTACCGTTGGATTATAAGTAGGCATAATGTCGAAAAATCGCTATTTGAATAGTTTTAGGTGGTGACTTTATTTTTACTTAATTGATTATTGCCTTGCTATGGATATTCAAACAAAACTGTTGGGGCAAATGGGGAAGTTTGTTTTTCATAGTTTAGTTTGGTTTGGTTTTCTGTAAGAATGTAGGTGCAATTCAAGGGTATTTGGTAAACCTTGTTTAAAGAAATGTCATTTTCAAGTTTAAAATTTGAAGCCTTTTTTGAATTTGTGCAGGGGATACTATAAATGTGGCAGCATGAGAGGCTGTCCTGCGAGGAAGCATGTGGAGAGGTGCTTGTTGTTGTTGGACAAATATTACCAAGCTGAAACTGTAGATTCAGTTTAGCTTGACAGGGGCTGTTAGACAAACGGTGACATTTTTAGAAAGCTTAAAGTGCTGTTATTTTTGTGTTGTAATAATCAGCTATTAAAGCTGACTTTTGTAACTCAAATCCTTAACCTTCACATGGTATCAGAGCATCCTTGACTAATGTCAATAGTGGAAAACTATGATAGCTCCAATTCAACCAACAACATAGACAAAATGTTTCACAACTCTATCAACAATTTCTTAGTCTCACTTCCTCAGCTTTTTCCTCTAGTCTCCAAGATATTAATCCAAAGCTTACTCTAGATAATTACAGATTCTAGCGCTCTCAAGTACTTTTTGCAGTAGGAGCTCACGAATTGGAGGATCATCTAACAGGTTTAGTTCCTTGTCTAGCTCTATTAATTCCTAGCAATTTTGATAGTTCTAAAGATACTGTTGATGGTCCAGATGTTGAGTTGTTTTCTAAAGAAAAAAATCAATCCAGCTTACAGTCTATGGAAACGAACTGATAAGTTTCTTATGAGCTAGTTGTTAGCCTCGATCTCTGAGAATATGTTTAGAACTGTTTCCAAATGTCAGTACTCCACTAAAATTTGGTTTGTTCTTCAAAAAGAATTCATTACAGACTCCAAAGCTACGGATTTACTTTTAAAGAATTTACTTCAAAATACTAACAAAGACAATCTTAGTATAAGCGAATATGTTAGAAAGATGAAAGGAATCTCTGACAGTTTGTCAACTAGTGGACAAATTATTTCTAAGGGAGATTTGCTCCAGTATATCTTAGATGGAGTAGGTCCAAAATATGATACTGTTGTTGTAAATCTTACTTCATGAATAGAATCTAGAACTGACTCAGTGTCCCTGCAAGAAACCCAATTTCTATTGTAGACTTTCATAATAGCTCAGCTTACACTATAGCTACAGTAAATACCAGTTCCACATCTGTGCCTAGTAATCATACTCAGCATGTCACCTTTGGTTTTACTAATGTGTCTCATAGTCTTGATCCATCATTAAACACATTAGGAAGCCATAAACTACATGATAACTACCTTATTGCTACTGCACAGTTAGGACAATCCATGTCTAGTCCTCAATTTGGTCAGCAAGGTTATCCTGATATCAATAGTGTTTCTGGATCTAATTTTGGAAACAACTTTGGAAGTTATAGACCTACTCATTTCAATAGCTTTGGAAGTGGTAAACCTGTTTGTCAGGTTTGTAATAAGACTGGAAATATTGCCATTCAATGCTATCACATGTATAATTCAGCTTATAATGGATAGATGCAAGGCATTGGTCATCAGAATTTTCACAATAATGGTAGTCTGCAGTCCATTGATTTACAGAGCTTCTACACTAACCTTGGTAATTCACATCAAGGTTATGGTATGTTCAATGTACCAAGTCATCAGGATTAGAGTTTTAGTCGAGCATCCAGCTCTTCTGATTTTTTAGCTCCATGTCAGCAAGGCTTTGGACATGTTATTTTGTTCCCACAGAATTATTCTCATCCTGGTAGTTCTGGAAATGTCCCTGTACCATCTCAAGCATCAGCTTAAGCTCATTTTGCTGCTCAAATTGTTCAGAATACCAACTCTGTTATTGATTATAGTTAAATTCCCAATTCATCTAACCTTGGAGCTCAACCTATTGCAGTGAATCAGAACAGTGGCCTATCTATTTATAAAGCTTCATCATCTACTCCATAGGATTCCATCTGGTACATGGACTCAAGAGCAACTGACCATGTTACATCTGATCTCACTCAGTTAAACATCAGCGAGGACTATGATGGATCAGATTAACTCCAAGTAGGCAGTGGTGAGTTCTTTCACATTACACACACTGGCTTTACTTCTTTGCCTAGTACTTTGCAGAATAAGTGTTTACATTTAAAACATGTTCTTTGTGTTCCTATAATAACCTAAAGCTTACTTAGCATATCAAAATTCACTAAGCACAACAATGTTGTAGTTGAATTTAATGCTGACTCCTGTGTTGTTAAGGACAAAGTCACCAGAGCAACTTTACTACAAGGAGAGCTTAGAGCAGGCTTATATCAACTGAATCTTTCCTCCAAATTACCTTCATATTCAACTTGTAGTTTAAAGTCATCGATTTCACCTCAAATTTTTTCCTATAAAGTCACCCTGCCCTCTAAAGCTTTAGCTAAGTCTCATACTTGTAACATCAATAAAGATGTTGTTATAGTGCTACATGATAGTTTAGATGATAAAATACATTGTATGCAGAATGCTATTACATCTTGTACCATTGCTTATCACTATATTAATAAAGACAATGTTGTTTCTGTTTCATCCCATGTTAATAAAGCTTTAATTGCATCTAATAACTCTTTAGTTGTTTCTGATAGTAATAATGCTTCTTTACCATCTATTCATGTTGTTCATAAACACAATGATGATGTTATGCTATGGCATATGAGGTTAGGACATCCACACGTAACAGCTTGGCAAAAGATTTTAACAAGTATGACATCAAATGAATCTGTGTTCACTAAACCTAAGCTATAAGTTCCCTTTTGTCATGCCTTCCATTTAGGGAAAATGCATCAAAACACCTTTCCTACTTCAAATTCCAGAGCTAATGCACCTCTTGAACTTGTCCATAGTGATATATAGGGTCCTACTCCACTAGTTTCCACAGAAGGTTTTAGGTATTATGTACACTTTATAGATGATTTCAGTAGGTTCACTTCATTATGCCCTCTTAGGACAAAGGCTGAAGTCAAATCTGTGTTTGTGAAATTCCATCATCTAGCTGAAAGACAATTTAACTGTAAATTGAAATGCCTTCAATTTGATCAAGGTGGTGAATACAAGGGACTTGTTTCATATCTTACTATTGAAGGCATTAAATTCAAATATTCTTGTTCTTATGTGCATTAGCAAAATGGTCGTAGTGAAAGAAATCATAGGCACATAGTTGAAACAAGTCTTACTCTATTAGCTCATGCATCTATGCCCTTGGATTTTTGGTGGCTTGCTTTTAAATCTGCTGCATTTCTCATTAATAGAATGCCCTCACTTGTAACAAATAATTTGTCTCTTTATCAGTTGCTGTTTGAGACTATTCCTGTTTATTCAACACTCAAAGTGTTTGGTTATGCATGTTTTCCTTTTGTTAGAATTTTTAATAAGCATAAATTTAGTTTCCATTCCTCTAAATGTGTCTTTGTAGGGTATAGCTTAGTTCACAAAGGCTATAAGTGCCTCACACCTGATGGCAAAATCATTGTTACGCCTAGTGTTAAATTTAATGAGTTTGATTTTCCTTTTTCCACTAGCTTTGAGTATTCTAAACTATCCACACTTTCTCCTTCAGACCAAAATCAATCTTCTTGTTTTTCTAATCAGTCTTCTAGTTTACCTTTTCTATCCATAGCCTCTCTTGCGCCTTCTACAGTAAAGTGCTCTATAGCTAAGTTCTCTATAACAACTGGTAAGCAAAATTTTTCTACAACCTCTCCATTTTCTCTCTCTCTTAACACTTCCTGTATCCCAAAATCAATTTGTCATATCACTTGTATTATCTTCACGTTACTCACCAACATCTTCTACCACACATCAAACTATCTTCCCACCTATATTATCTTTACATCACTCACCAACATTCTCTTATGCACCTTTTACAACTAATACTCCATCTAACATTAATCCCTCATCATCTACATCTCTAATCACCACAAGCTATTCCTTAAGACAAGGTTTTTCCCATCTGTCTTATTGAGGTTGATCTGTGCCCATCTCAGTTCTTTGATAAAATTGAGTCATCAGATGCTACTCTTAATGTGCACCCTATGATGACAAGAGCAAAAACAAAGAGCAAAGCATCCTACCCTATAGTTTTTACAGTTGTCAATTCTTCTATGACTGAACCAACATCAGTGTCTGAAGCTCTTAGTTTGCTAGAATGGAAACTAGTCATGTAGATTGAATATGATGCTTTAATTTCCAATAATATATGGACACTTGTTCCCTTTACTTTAGATATGCATGTTGTGGGAAATAAATGGGTTTTTAGAGTCAAATATCATGCTGATGGCACTTTACAGAAGTATAAAGCAAGATTAGTTACTAAGGGTTTCTAACAAACTACTGGATTGGATTATTTTGAGACTTTTAGTCTAGTCATAAAACCCTCAACCATTAGGATTATTCTTACACTTGCTGCCACATACAATTGGGATATACAAAATGCGAATGTTAATAATACTTTCTTGAATGGTGAGCCTAATGAAGTTGCATATATGGAACAACCTTGTGGTTTCATTGATTAGCATAGAGTTTCTAGTGTTTGCAAGCTGAATAAGGCTTTGTATGACCTTTAACAAGTTCCTAGAGCTTGGTTTGACAAGTTAAAAGCAGCTCTGATCAGTAAAGGATTTCATAATTCAGTATCTGATTGTAGTCTCTTTGTGCATAAGGAAAACAATCTGGTTTCATATGTCTTGATCTATTATGATGATATTCTTCTTACTGCCAACATTGACTTTGTTCATCAATTGGTGAAACAACTGAATGACAAATTTGCCTTGAAAACACTTGGTTCTTTACATTACTTCCTTGGCATTAAGGTCACTAGAAATGCAACTGGGATTCATCTCAAACAAACCAAATATGCAACTGATTTGTTGCTTAAAAACAAAATGCTTGAGGCCAATCCTTGTTCTACTCCCATGGCATTTGGTACTAAATTGTTTCTTGAAGATTGTGCACTGTTTGACAATCCTAATCTGTTTTGAAACACCATAGAAGCCTTGCAATACTTGCTTCTTATTAGACTTGATATTAGTTTTCCTGTTAATAAGCTTAGTCAATTCCTTCAAGCTCCCACTGATTTGCAGTGGCAAGCATGTAAGAGAATTTTAAGGTATCTTAAAGGTACTACCAGCCATGGTTTGCTCTTTAGACAAGCAGCTAGTTTAAACATAGAATGTTATGCTGATGCAAATTGGGACAATAGCATTGTAGATAGGAAATCCACCAGAGGATATTGTGTATTTTTGGGTCCTAATTTGATTCAATGGAGCTCTAAAAAACAGAGAATAGTTGGCTTATCATCCATTGAGGCAGAATACAAGACATTGGCACAAACATCTACTGAAGTATCTTGGTTACAAAGTTTATTTTCTAAATTGGGTTTAACATTTGACAAATCTCTAGTTGTTTGGTGTGATAATGTTAGTGCGGGGGCCTTGGCAGCAAATCCAGTTTTCCATGTCAGGACAAAGCACATTGAGATTGATGCTCATTATATCCATGAACAAGTTCTGGCCAAGAAACTTGCAGTTTAATATGTTCCCTCCAAGTTACAAATTGTAGATATTTTGACAAAAGCTTTGTCAATTTCTCAATTTCTTAATTTAAAGCAGAAACTGAATGTTATTGATCAAGGTACAAGCAGCATTAGTTGATCAAGTTGCTTTGGATGAGTAAGTTTGGCTTATTAAGACTTAAAGCTATGAAGATGAAGATTGCTTGTGTTGAGCTTCTTAAGCTGTGAAAGTTACAGTTCTTAAACTGTGAAGTTGTTTTGTAAGTTGTGAAGTTGTTGTGTAAGCTGTGAAGTTGCAGTTATAGTTTTACTGTGAAGTCGCAGTTATAGTTTTGCTATGAAGTTTGGAAATACAGCTTTGCAGTTGTGAAGTTGCAGTTATAGTTTTGCTATGAAGTTGTTTTTGTAAGCTGTGAAGTTACCATTACAGTTTTGTTGTGAAGTTGGAATTACAGCTTTCAAGTTGTGAAGTTGCAGTTTTTTTTTAGTTGATGAAACTGTACAAATGAAGTTGATAGTGTTAGCTGAGATCATTTTGACATTGAAGTTAGAATTGTTAACTGAAGTTACTTCTTTTAAGTTGATTAGCTGAAGTTTTAGTTGTGAAATTGAAAGGTTGCATAAAAGTGCAGATGTGAAGATGTGAAGCTGTGAAATTGTGAAATTGCAATTGTGCAATTATGAAGTCGAAATTTGCAAGTTTGCAGTTGTAAATAGCTGATCAACTTGTTGTGAGGTGTTGGTCTCAATTGGCAAGTTTATTTGACAAGGGCTATTAAGATACATATTACCAAGGTGAAATTGTAAATGCAGTTTAGCTTTACAAGGGCTGTTGGACAAAATTACCAGGCTAAAACTGTAAGTACAGTTTAGCTTGACAGGGGTTGTTAGACAAACAGTGACGTTTTTAGAAAGCTTAAAGTGCTGTCATTTTTGTGTTGTAATAATCAGCTATTGAAGCTGACTTTTGTAAACACTTTATTCATTCATTGTAAGACTATTTACTTTATCGAATACAACCAGAAAGTTTCTTTTTCTCCTTTCTTCTCTGATTTTTGCTCTCAAATCCCTAACCTTCACAATTGTTACCTATGAAAGCGAGCATAACCACCCAAGGTTACCATCACAATCGGCAAACACATAAATTAACCTCAGGGAAAGCTACATCGGATCACTTCAAGTCATTGGTGTTCAATTTATAGGAACCTTATTTATGTTTGGCTTGAATTGCTCCTGTACATATTTTTCAAAGGTTCAAGCATGGGACATACTTGGAGTGGTTTTTTTGGCTTGGAGAGTTGGCTTTCCAAGACTTTTTTTCACAATGTGGCTGTGGGCTTCATTTCTATGTGCTGAACCAAAGAAAATGTGGGATTGGGATTTCAAAGTGTAAGAACTTTTTCATCTTTAAAAGGCAATTAGTGCTTTAAACAAGTTAAGAATTTTGTTGCAATGCATGGAATGATGTGAATGTGTTATTGACAAATTTAGGAAATAAAAATGCTCGCTAATAGGGCTACATCAACTTTTGTTTTTTTTTTTCTTGGAAGATCTTAGCCCCAAGATTCCAAATCCAAGGGCCGAGCCAAACCTGGTAACATTACAAGAGGGACAATTTTATCAATAGTGGGGTCACTCACACTTTGTAGGTGCATTTCATTGCTAGAAAGGCAGTGTGTTTTATGTGGAGAAATAGTAGTTGATAAATTAGGTGATTTTAACATGTAACTGGGGAAGAACAAATTTGGTCAAAATTCAACATAATTAAAATTTCATCATAATTAAGATTGTGATATGGAAAAAGGGGAAGAAAATGAAGAGGATGGGGAGGGATCGTATCAATGCAATATAGACAACATGACAACTTTGAGAGATAACATAACAAGTGATATATGGGTTCAACATCTATCCATGATGGAATATTTGTGTAAGGATTTTAAGAATTGATTACAAGTAGCTTCCTATTATTAATTTAGATATGTATTAATGCATTATGAACTTATGATAATGTAATTTTTTTTTTAAATTTAGTGATAAAAAAATTACCAAACAACTATTTAATGTTATTTAAACTGGAAAAAAAAATTCAAGATCAAATAATATTTTTAGAAAATGTACCAAATAACTATTCTGTCTTAAAAACTTTTTTTTTAAAAAATATACCAAACAATTATTTAACATTTTATTCAACTCTAATATAATTTTTAGATATTTTACCAAACATATTTCAAGTTTGATTCGATTTGATTTAACTCAACTTAAAACACTCTTGTCAGAATAACTTTTATAAAAAAGAGTAACAAACCGGCTAAAAATTTGCAATAATCAAGTAAAAAAAAATAAAAATTAATTAATTAATTAAGATGTGTCCTCCCTAAGTTGGTTTCAAGGTCAACGTCTTTATCATTAAATTTGACTTTATGACTTCCACAAGTCAAAAAGAAAAAGAACAACTAATTCTTTTTTATTTTCTGTCTGATAGAAATTTCACAATAACTTCCGTTGTAGAATTTATAGTGACCTGTATAAACTATAAAGACCTTGACCTTCTATTCATTTTAAAAATTCATAAAAATGAGTTATTAAAAAATTATTTATGCTTACTGTTTAAAGTTATAAACTTATACAAAAGTAAACAAAGGACTGTAATCCTTCTGATTTTGTGTTTTTATCTTAACAAAATAAAAATGTGTTTTTCCAGCTGCGAGTTTCTATTATCTATTTTGACTTGATTTGATTTCACATTGTTGAAAGTTGGAAGTTTCTATAACGTTTAATATCTGGAATCAATTGAACGGAGCTTTCTTGATACGGATATATATGTAACACGGAAGAGCTAACAGATGACAAGTTGAGCTTTAAGCAGCTTTATAAATGGTGCCCAAAGTTACCATGACTGTTGTTTTCTATATTTTCCTCTCTCTACAATTGCGCCCTTCAATAGCGCAAACGAATTGGATCGGGGTTGGTTATTACTTGTGTTCATCAGAATATGAAAGCCCCATTTCGGACATAAATTCTGCTCTCTTCACTCACATTATTTGTGCTTATGCTGATGTGAATTCAACGTCCTACCAGCTCTCTCTATCACCAGCTGAAGAGGAACATTTCTCCAACTTCACACATACTGTGAAACAGAAGAACCCATCAGTCACGACACTGCTATCTATTGGCGGTAAAGATACAAACTATTCAACCTTTTCTTCAATGGTAAGCAATTCTTCTAACAGAAAATCCTTTATTGATTCCACAATAAAAATAGCCAGACTTTACGGTTTTCTAGGCCTAGACTTTGCTTGGCATTCTCCAAGCACAAGCTCAGATATGTTCAATATGGGAGTTCTCTTTCAACAGTGGAGAGCTGCTATTGGTTTAGAGGCGACGGTCTCTCAAAAGTCCCAACTGATCTTGACAGCAAGGGCTAAATATTCACCATCGCTGCCCTCAGGTGCACGCTACCCTATAGAGACGATGCAACAACATTTGAATTGGGTCCATATTGTGTCTCAGGTTTACACTCAACCTATTTTAAATAACCTTACGGGCGCTCATGCAGCTCTGTATGACCCAAGTAATTTTGTTAATACGGATTTCGGTATAAGAGAATGGATCAACGGAGGATTATCAAGCTAATAAATTGGTTTTGAGTTTGCCTTTTTTTGGCTTTGCATGGACACTAGAGAACCCTTTGAACAATGGTATTGGTGCTGCAGCAAAGGGACCTGCCATTAAATTACCAGTTGGAGGGGTAACCTATGGGGAAATCAAGAACTACGTTGAGCAATATGGTCCTGCTGTTCATGTTAGGTACAATTCAACTTATGTGGTAAATTACTGGACAAAAGGAACAACTTGGATTGGGTTTGATGATGTTGAGGCTATAAGAGCTAAGGTTTCTTATGCCAAGGAGAAGAAGTTACTTGGCTACCATGTGTGGCAAGTCTCCTATGATGTTAATTGGGTGCTTTCTAAAACTGCAGGTAAGCTATGATCAAACTTAACAAAGTACTCAGTATTTGCAATTTATTTTTTCCTCCTATCCATTTGAATTAAGAACCTTATCTCACTTGTAGTTAACATAAATTGATTATTTTTCCAGCTGGAGTAGACATAAATAATTCTTCAGTTCAGGAGTATAATAAAATTGGACAAAAAAATAAGAGGCCTTTGTTAGTAATCGTTCTGTCTACAACGGCTGCTTTTGCTCTTCTATTTGGAATATTTGTGATATTTTACGTCTGCTGGAGGAGAAATCTCAAATTTAAAGGTTAGTTTCTCAGAATCCATAGAGTACTTTCGTTTAAAACCGACTAATGACTGCCCAATTTTGTTTACAATTTAATAAGTTAGCAGTTTAATTTTTTTTTCACCATTTTTTTCTTCTCTTGGTGGACTCCACTAAAGAATCCAGAGATAAAGCAAATAAAGTAGCATCTGCAGGGGATTTTAATAGCAACATTCCTAATCTGATAGAATATACTTTGGCTGATATAGAGGCAGCAACCAATGGATTTTCTTTTGAAAATAAGCTTGGCCAAGGTGGATATGGCCCTGTTTACAAGGTACCTTTTATTATGCTATATATATATCGTTTATTTTGAGAAGTGATACAAAGTCAATAATACAAAGTCTTATTTTTATTTTTCAAGGGAATGCTACCAGATGGACGAGTAATAGCAGCTAAAAAACTTTCAAAAACATCCACGCAAGGATTTGAGGAATTCAAGAATGAGGTTATGCTTACCGCCAAGCTTCAACATGTAAATCTTGTCCGAGTTATGGGTTTTTGTATTGACAAGGAAAGAACAAATACTCATCTACGAGTACATGGAAAATAAAAGCTTAGACTCTTACCTTTTCGGTCAGAATTTCATGTTCAATTTGTATACATCGACTTGTCATATTGTTTATCCTTTTGTATAATAGACTTTAGCAGTTGTATGATTGATGGTTAGTTTATGATTGAATTTGATGCAGACCCCGTTAAACGCTTTATTTTGGATTGGGAAAGGCGTGTGCATATTATTGAAGGAATTACTCAAGGGCTTTTATATCTCCAAGAATATTCAAGGTTGACTATCATTCATCGAGATTTAAAAGCTGGCAATGTATTATTAGATAGAGAAATGAAACCTAAGATATCAGATTTTGGAATGGCTAGAATATTTGATAAAGATGATTTTGAAGCAAACACAAGTCACATTGTTGGAACACGGTAAGTATATTATCTTAATTCTTTTATAATTTTTAGGATTTTTCTAATTTAACATATACATTTTTGTTTGTTAGTGACTCTTTGAAACAATTTAATGCAGTGGTTATGTTCCTCCTGAATACATCCAAAACGGCAAATACTCAACTAAATCTGATGTTTATGCTTACGGAGTTCTACTTCTACAAATCATTAGTGGCAAAAAGATTTCCTTTTTATATGGTTTGAATGAAAATCTAAGTCTTCTTGACCATGTAAGTTTAATTCTTTTATATAATTCATTCAAATTATATGTGGATGAAAAATATTAGCACTGAATGAGCTTGACAATTCCAAATTATTTGATAATTTCAGGCATATCAGCTATGGAAAGATGGTAAAGGCATGGAATTAATGGATGAATCACTAGACGATACGTATTCATCCTGCAAATTGATGACATGCTTGCAAATAGCTCTTTTATGTGTCCAGGAAAATTCAATTGATCGACCATCTATGTTGGAAGTTTCTACGATGCTAAAAAATGAAAACAAAAATATAATGATTCCAAAGAAGCCTGCCTTCTCAAATCAAAATGAACAAAATAAATCTAAGGGTCAGTTGCAAGGTTATTCAGGAAGTACTTTATCAATCAATGACGTAACAATCTCAGATCTTGGAGGCAGATGATTTGTATAATGTCACTTTCGAAATTGATAATTTGGGTCCTGGAATTCTGGCAAACTAGAAAGTATTAATTCCTTTGCTGCAGAGTGGGTTAAATTTATTAGGTGTAGTTTTGTATTACCCTGTTCATATTAATCTTGAACTAAGTACGGCAAATGATATCACTGAAAACATCATTGTTTCTCTAAATTCTCAATAACATTAAGCAAAAATCAGTGAAACACAAAGCACTGCACTTGGGCAAACGTGTAGAAGCAGATCATAAACCAAAAATGTGCATGTAAAGGTACCTTCTGTACGGACAATCAGATATATAATGCAGACAGAACTGAATAAGTAACTGTGTTTCATCTGAACGTCTAACTAACTGTTTCTTTTAACTTGCTCCCCGCACCGTTTGTCCAGTTTATGGTTAGATTTAACACAAAGAGGGTAAATGGCTAAATGACTAATAATTTTTTAATTAATAAATAATTAAAAAAATGATTTAAGCATGCCATGATGGTGGACTTCCGAGGCCACAGTAGCGGCCTTCAGCAATACAGCAATGGTCCAGTATTGAAGCTCCCACTGATGCCTTTTAACTTCTGCAGAACTAGCGTCTGCAGAAAAAAATGGATCTCTAGTTAATCTAAAGGTGCCTCCTGAAAGTATAATCAGATTCCTTAACAAATTTGCTAATGCCTGTGAAGATTTAAAAAAAATTGCCCAATTCTATGCCAGGACACTTTAAGGAACCAAGAGGCACTTGCGGGCCGCCCCCTCCGCCCCATGGATCCTTCGAGACAACTATCCTGTGCCAGGATAAACCAGATACAAGATTTTCTTACTAGTTTAAAAAATTGCACGCAGTCAGTATTGAATATATAAATCACAATCAAAATCTTCCAAGCCCAGCTATATTACTGGGGGATTTTGAGGAAGGCAATCCAAGGGTTAGTAATAGGGGCCATTATTTTTCTCCAACATTGTAGGCTGCCAAACCCAAATTTTTCTCGGTGAGTGGATTCCTATCATACATCAAAAGGTTTCATAAATTTTGTACCACCACAAAATTTCTAGGTCCACCACTAATTAGATCCACTATAAATATCAAGGACGAATTCATAAATTTTTGTTAGGGTAGATCAAAACAAAAACTAATTATATATATATATATTTTTGTTCATTAATATTTCTGTTATGGTGGACTAAAATCCAAAAATTGTGCATATTAATATTTTTTTTTTTTTTTAAATTTGAGCGTGGGCTTGTTTGTTTATCTTATGTAACCTAAACGGTTAAAATATTAATTAATAATAATTTTCTTAAACTAATTAATCAGTATTAAATAAAATTTAATTTTGATAAACTTAAAAGTACGTACATGATGCGGCTAAATTAAACATTGACTTGTGGTTTCTGATGAATTTTTTTATTTAAAAAAAAAAAACTGTAAAAATTAAAATCTTTTTAAATATTAAAAACATTTAAAAATAAAAAAAATTCTGTAAAAATTTGATGAATTGGCTAATTAGAGACGGATTAGGGTATCTAGCTAGTAAATTCAACCCAAAGAAGAATTCTCTTGTGGATTCCGAAATTTTTGCGTTCTCTTTTGTTTACCGTGTAAACCGGGGAAGGTGATAAACAATTTGAGGACTAGAAGGGTCAGAGGAGCTTAAAAATTAAACTGTGCATATATGAGTTTACATAACAAAGAAGAATAAAAGAGTTGGAGACAAAAAGCAAAACAATGACAGTGGTGATGTTGCTTTTGCTGATTGGTCGTGTTTGCAGCTACTTTTCAAGAGCGTTTCTCAACGGATCCTCATCAATCTGGCTCCGGTGCTGCCAAGGACAGGATCAAGGTTGGGGATTGTGCCAGGGAATTGTCTGACTATGGGCCTCCTCAAAACACAAGAGATAATGCTCATACTGGCAGTGGCAAGTCCAGGGGAGAAAGGTTAATATAATAAACAATTATTTATTAAGGACATGGACTCCTCGAGGTTTTATGCAAAAATCTCCCTACCATTGGTTTTACGCTGCTAAGCGGTGGAGTAGAATCAGAATCAGTCACCCTTGACATTAGTCGCTACTCTGATACCAAGTCAAAGTTAAGGAAAGAAACGAGAAAAACCAGAAAATGCTAAACTGATTGACGGTGTTTGATTAAGAAACAAAGTACTTACAGACTCTGTTTATATGCTTAGAGTCTAATACAAAACGACACCGTCTTGTCTATAGCCTATTACAGTTGTGACCCTACTGACTTATGGGTCAACAGTGAGAAACTACTTTTACCAAGAGTCATGGAACTCGGGCATGGCACTCATTAATTCTAGCTGCCATGGTTGCTCACTCTGTTGATGTTTGAAAGCAAAAAATTGGATAAATAATACTAAATGTGTATAATCATTCTCTATCAATGCCCAAAAATGAAACTGCAATATAATCATTCTGCAGAAGCCTGCTTTCTCGAAAATTACAATTGACGGTATGTGCCGGCCATTGAAAGAGAATCGACCGATATCAGGACAGACTATATATCTTTCTAAGCCCGCCATACGTCCAAATTCAGACAAATTAAAAGTTAATCTCAAGGTAAGGCTTTGTCTCAAATTTTGCACTTCTTCTAAAATCAATCAATTGATTCATCTCCTTGCACTGGATTAAGCTCATAAAGAATCACGGAAGTATATAATTTACTATTTATGTAAACTACAACAAGCTTCACAAGCTTAATCAAGTTTTTCAATTTCAATATCGGCACGCTTCGCATGTCGCCAACAAACTCCGCAAGTGGATCAAGTTTTCAGTTGAACGAATTAACAAGTTGCATCGATCTTGTGCAAGTTGGCGAGGCTCATTACTGGTTGTTATGCAAGTTGCATGAGTTGTTATTCTTCAGTTATGCAAGTTGACAAGTGGCCATGCAACTTGCATCAACGTCAACAATTCAATGGTTAGAGTTAACCTGTGTAATATAGAATGTAAGGCTGGGATTTCACAAAAATGAGGCAACACGTGACCTGCTTTTGTTATAAATTGTGAGTGTAAAGGACTGATTGTTATTAAGAAAAACAAGTAGAAAATAAATGCTTTAGTACTGATTCTTTTTCTCTGCCTCAGAGTCTTTATACTCTGTTTTCTTTCTTCTTTTTCGTTAGTGCGTTTTTCATGGTATCAGAGCCTTAATTGACAAACGTCAAATGGCTGATCCTAAGTCCTCGCATCAACTTACATTAACGCCCGATGGAAAGATCTCAAGCTCAAGATCATCTTTCCTCTCGGCAAATGCTCTACCAAACATCACCGTGAAACTAGGAGAGAAGAACTATGCCTATTGGAAGTCACAAGTACTCCCCCGCATTGAAAGCCTACGAACCGGAAGGTTTTGTTACAGGTGATAAACCTGTGTCCTTCACCTTACTTAATCTCTCAAAATGATAACTCAAAAAGAAAAACATAACACAGAGTATACTATCTGGAAAAAGTTAGATCAATTTTTGTTTGGCTGGTTGATATCTTCCATTTCTGAAACAATGTTTAGGCATGTGGCAAATTGTGAAACAAGTTTTGATGTTTGGAAAACTTTAGAAATGCATTTTCTTACTGATTCGAAAGCTAGAATACTGCATCTGCGAAATCTTCACAAACAACCGTAAAAGAAAAATTGAACATCAATGACTATAGATCAAAATGAAAGAAGTCATGGATCTTTAACACAAAGCCATGGAGTAGTTATTAACGATGAAGAGTTGCTTATGTACATTCTTGATGGCCTTGGAACTGAGTATGACGCAGTTGTAGAAAATTTAACCTCACGAAGTGGAGATGTTTCTCTTCAAGAAGCGCAGTTCTTATTACACAAGCATGAGATGAGGTTGGAGAAACAACACTCGCATATAGGATTTCATGAAGCGCAGTTTTTCTTGCAAATAAACAGACCATGAACTCTCACCATATCAACAAAACTCAAATGCAGCAGCTCTCAACCAAACCAACCTATGTATGAACAATCTCAAGGACAGGTAGAACCATAGAATGTTTATTCAAGTGGTCAGGACATGTATCACACTACTGGAAGTTTTGGAAGAGGCCATGGCAGAGGTAGAAATTTTTATAAACCAAGAATGATATGTCAACTATGTGGGAAAACTGGTCACATGGCACTCCAATGCTATCACAGATTTGATACAAATTTTCAAGGTACTCAGAATCATAGGTACCAATCTGCACAAACTATTTAAAAGTAATTACAATTTCTGTTACACACGTGGGCTGGCTTAATTTGTACAAGGAGAAATTAAAAATGATGAATGAAACAAAAGCTTTTTGCTAGAATTAGTGGCATACAATGCCCAGTTTGTAGCAAGCGGATAAACAAATTGCTGTCTTTGTAATTGTATTTTTGTTTCATACTGTGACAAAGGAATATTTTTGATCCAGTGTCGAATTAATATCCTGGGAAGAGATTTGGCTAGGACTAAAATAGCCCTTAATAGTTTATTTGTGTAATTCTGTCGATGCTCGCTTTTTGGCATTAACCTAACCAAATTGTCACGCGTAACGCTTGATTGGTCTATTAATACACGTGAAAGCTAAATGTATGATAAATAAATGCAAAGGGTGGGAGTTTTTGTTTTTTAAGTGGTTTGGATGCTAAGGTAGCAAGTCCTACGTCCACTGATTTGTATTGATATTAGTGTCGGCCAGGTCGCGACAGCGGACTAACTTACAAAAGAATTGGAAAGAGTAAATGTGTTTACAGGAGAGAGAGAGAGAGTTTTTCTCAGTATGAAAATGGCCGAATCCCCTTAATGAAGAGGTCTTCTTCATTTTATATCAAACAAGCGTGTAATCATCATTAAATCCATGGGTTGGTGTGATTGTCGATGGATAATAACCGGCCTTTTACGTCCCCATTTTCCTTTTCCCAAGCCTGACTTCGCACGACTTATTGCAGGGAAATGGATGCGTGTGAGCTCCATATTATTTTGCAGGTCTGACGTGTGCGTGTTGCCTTGACGGGAGCAGGTCACCCTTCACGTGACTTTCCCACGTCAGCCCTTTATTTTCCCAGGCGTAACAGAAGCCCCCTAATTTTTAAGGTTTGAGGATTGAACCTTGGAAACTAAGTCACATTGGAGGTTTTGGTCGCTCCGACCTGAATGGGATGAGCTCAGCACGGGACTCTTGGCGAACACGATCTCTTGCATTTCCCGCCTAAGCGACCTGACAATTTTCACCCTAACGAGCTGGATCCGATAGACGCTCCTTCCTCTGCCTTAGAGATTTAATGAACCTCCGGCTCTGCCATTACCAGCGCGCGCATACCGAGCGCTTTGTCGTACACATTAAATGCATCACAGATCCGACTCGACGCACTGCTGATAGCATCGAGCACGCAGCGTATTTGAAACGATGGCTATTATCATGGCATTTAATGCGACGTGGGGCGCATTTAATGCGGGGAGAGATGCAGTGGGTCGTTTCATTTCGGGCGAGGGGAGGTAATCACGATTCGCATTTCATATAAAAACTCACATTTTTCGATGAGGTCACCGGGGAAATTTCTTTTGTTTCGAGTGACAAACCTTCAGAAACGAAACTAAACCACTCTTTTCCGATCGATGCCAGCAATCTAACGAGTTTCGACCTCTAGGTCACTCATCCCGCATGGTAAGGTTTTCTTCCTCTCTTTTTTTTTGGATTTGCTTGATTGGGCGATGGCGTTGAGTCTCCTGGTGTTTCACCTGAGACGCGACGCCGTTATTGGATTCGAGCCGTTGATGACGGCTCGAGTTATTGGTAGGGTTCAAGAATTTGCCCCCGCCGCACGTCTCAGTGGCAAACACGTTAATTGGCCTAAATGACCTGTGAATCAGCCGATGTTATGCATCGGAATGGAACCGCTGAACAATATCCGCACTGGAGGAAGGAGCCACCGCGCCCTCGCAGGGGAGCTTTCGAGGGACGCAGCCCTCGGACGTCTTTTCAATGGCCCTCACCTCGAGGAATTGATAGGATTAAACTAGCTTGACGTCCGCGCCGAGGTGTTCCTCACCACTACCAAGTGCTCCACGGCCCCGTCCCACCAATGGCCTTGCCGCGATCTCTAAAGAGATCTTCAAGGGTGGAGGGAGGATTCCCTTCCATCCTTTCATCAGGTCGGTCCTGGATCACTTCGGGATCGCGCCGATGCAGCTGACGCCAAACGCGTACGTCTATTGCAGCTCGCCGCGATGTACATCGTGTGCTGCGAAAGCGGCTTGGGAGAGCCAACGGCAGTGGAGCTCGGCATCGCCTACTATCTCAAAAAGAGCAGGGACAAGGACTCATACTATTTGTCTCGGCGACTACCATTGCCGCGCGGGGATACACGCTTATCCCGGCTAAAGAACGCTGGGGCCTACAAGACAAAGTTCTTCTTCTTTTGCTATGACGGTACATCGCCGTTTGCAGGACCCAAGTAGGTTTTTTCTTCTTACTGGGTCTATTATCTGCTCGCACGATCTGTAGTAACGACCTACTTTCTTTTGTAGTTAACAGAACCACCAGCCAAAATTTACTCGCACACCCAAACAAGCTCGTATCCTTTGGAGTACTGGACGAGGAGAGCCGGGACGCGAGGAGGCTTGTGACGACCGCGAACTTACGAAATACGGTTTTTTTCAAAGGACAAGGCGTTTAGAACCCCGTCCCCGAAGGTAAGTTATATTGGTTCCTTCTGTCGTAGAACGATTTCGTTTACTAACGAACTTAAATGCAGAAACGATGCCTCCAAAGGAGTCCGGGTGGCCCCGCCAGCACCATTCGTCTTTCCTCGATAGGGGAGCGAGAGGGCGGCCAAAGCTACTGTCGATCTACACGGCACAGCTCGCATCACATCCCCTGGCTTCCCAGCCCCGTCCTTGCAAGGAGCGACCAGGACAGAATGGGCCGCTCAGGCGCCAACTGCTCACCCAAAGCGGAAGGCTCCGGCCCAGAGGTCGAAGAAGAGGAAGCAGATTCAGCCCAAGCAGCTCTGGAGATCAACTGAGGGAGAGCTTCTGAGGTCGCGCCAGGAATCCAAGAGGTCGGGCAAGGAGCCCGTGAGCGAGGCAAGGCTGCAGTATGACAAGGCGAAGGACGTACTTGCTTCTAGACTCACTTGGGGAGTCTCGCCCTGCACCTACCTACACCCTGATCGCGCTATGGCCCTGCCTTGAGTGCGAAGCATCGTCGTCATACGAATTTGCAGGACACTGGGCGACGACTCGATGGCCACGCTGCTCCAAAGATCTAAGCAAGGTAAACTAGCCGTACTTGAAATTTCATTTTGATTTGTTTCTAACTCGTATCCCGCTCGCAGGGGTTGCTTGCGATAAGGATGTCTATGGAAAAGACGCGGCTGGGGGCCGCAAAGGGGACGAGCGACCTGCAGGAGGTCGTGAAGCTGAAGCAAAGTTTGGAGTCCGCCAGCCGCAAAGAACCCAAGCATTCGAAGCGGCGAACAGGTATCTGAACCAAAAGGATGCTGCTCAACGAACGGTGGACTTCCAGAGGGCGGAGCTCGATCGACGTAGCGGAGGAAGTCGAGAACTTCAAAGGACAACCGAACTGACTCTCTGAGGAGGTTGGAGAAAAGGACCAAGAGCTCCAGGCAGCACCTTCGCACAGGCTCGGCCGAGTGAAGAAGATAGGCAGCCTCCGAAGCGAGAAAGGTTAGCTCGAGGCCGAGTCAGGAGAGTCGTGCAGAGTCGCCTCGATCGATGAAATGTGAGACAGCTGCAGGAGATGGAGGAGAAGGCTGCGGACTGGGCAATCGGGTCCATCTACACCCTGCGAGCAAGGAACCCTGAGTTGAACTTGTCCGACCTCCCGGAGGGTTCGGCAGGCACATTGCGGATCATGGCCGAGGAGGACGCACTGCGATCATCGAGCGCCGCCTGTGGACCGACCAGCTAGTGGTGGCTCGCTCGCAAGGATCTTCCCGACCAGCCTTAGTGCTAAGAGTCGCTCCCGTTGTAATCGAGTCTTAAAGACTTTTTGTACATAAATGAAGACATATTTTCTTTACAATTGTAGTTCGCTTGCCTATATATATGTATACTTTACAATTGCGATTTACATGAGCGATTACATATAAATTCTTACACGCGAACAGAACACATGCGAACTGTTTTGAGCGAACAAAGTAGTACTTAAAAAGAAATTAGCAAAAACTGAGAGCTGAGTTCGGGATTACTGATAGTATGGCCAGAGGTGCTCGGCATTCTAAGCTCGGGGTACTTTGGAACCGTTCAATCTTTTGAGACGGTAAGTCCCCTGGCTCGATCACTTTGTCAACCCTAAGGCATGGACCTTCCCAGGGCTTAGGTCCTAGCACCCCCTCCCCGCACTCTGGCTCTCTCGGTTCCGAGGAGAACTTCTTTAAGTACAAGGTCCCCAACCTGGAAATCTCTTGGCTTGACCTTTGAGTCGAAGAACCTCTTTGCCCACCACAGCGTGCTGCTATCTTTAGTGAAGCCTTGCCAGTTGCGGTTCTTAGCCAGTATCCAAATCCGGCTCTCATAAGCGCTCGCTCGTCCTCACTGCACAGATCCCATCCCTCCAAGAGAACCGGAATCCCGACCTCACTCAGTGGGGATCATCGCTTACAGCTCCCGTAGGCTAGCGAAAATGGGGTTTCGAGGTGGAGGTCCTTGGAGTTGTCCCGTACGCCCATAAGACTTCGGGGAGGTCGTCAGCCCAATCTCCTTTGGCTGCCCCGAGCTTGGCCTTCAGAGTGTGCTTGATGGTCTTGTTGACTGCTTTGACTTGGCCATTCGCTTGTGGCCTGGCGACTGAGGCAAATCTTTTATGGATGCCCAACTCGTCGTAGAACTGCTTGAACTCCTCATTATCGAACTGCTTCCCATTATCTGAGATGAGGGTGTGAGGAATTCCATAGCGGCACACTATGTTCTTGAAAATGAAGTCTTTCAGCTTTCTGGTCGTGATCGCGGCTAGTGGCTCGGCTTCAACCCATTTTGTGAAATAGTCTACTGCGACCACGACATACTTAACCCCTCCCTTTCCTACTGGCATGGGGCCGATAAGGTCAATCCCCCACATGGAAAATGGCCAGGGGCTAGACATAGTAATCAGCTCGTGAGATGGGGCTCGCGGAATGTTCGTGAACCGCTGGCATTTGTCGCACTTCTTGACAAAGTTGTGCGCATCTTCTTGGACTCGGGGCCAATAATATCCTTGACGAACAATCTTGTTCGCAAGAGATCGAGGCTGCTGTGTGGTTACCACAGATCCCTTCATGAATTTCCCTCATGATGTAGTCTGCTTCTTCATTGGTTACACATCGGAGGAGAGGGACACTGAATCCTCTCTTGTACAGCTGATCTCGATAAGTGTGAAACGAGCAGACCTTACTCGTAGGACTCTTGCTTCGACCTTGTCGCTAGGCAAGGTCCCATCCTTGAGGTACTGGACAATGGGAGTCATCCAAGAATGATCGAACAACCGCTGCCACGACTGCGAGCTGAGCGATAGTCGGAGCACCGACAAAACGAATAGGAATGCTATCAGGAGCCTCAGAATCTAATGACGAGGCTATCTTTGCCAAGGCGTCCGCTATAGAGTTGCTCTCCCTGGGGATCTGAGTGATTTCAAAGTGCTTAAACGACCCTAGAGAGACCTTAGCTTCTTTCGGTAGCCGACCATGTTCTCTTCTTAGCTTGGTATTCCCTAGATCTGGCTTGACGATCAGACAGTAGTCGCTTATAAATATCGATCGCGGTTGTCCCATTTCTTTGGCGAGTCGTGGCGATGACCCACGCTGCAGCAGTCATATTCGGACTCATTGTTGGTCTCTTTAAACCTCGAACCCGAGAATACCATGAATTCAAGCCCTCCTCGGGCTCACTCGAGAGAAGACCCGCACCTGCTCTTTTCCTGTTTGATGACCCGTCGACGTAGAGGTTCCAGGTCGACAGGTTTTGAATAGCTTCTTGTCCGACTTCGCTAGAGTTGCTCGCTGGGAGATAGGAAAATTCCGAGATGAAGTCTGCAGTCCGCCTCTTTGATGGTCGACTGGGCGTATACTTTAGGTTGAATCGGCCTCGCCTCCATGGCCCATTTAAGCGTTTACCCACCCGAGGCCTCCGGCCCTCGGAGGACTGCCCGAGAGGGTAACTTGTCATTACGTTGATTGTATGGGCATGGAAGTAAGGTGTCACAGCTTTCGGATGACAACAGGCAAAAGCTAGTCGCTCCATTTCTCGGATATCAGTATCTCGGCATCTGATAGATGCTTACTCACATAATATACCGGCCACTGAGCTTTTTCCTCTTCCCGTATTAAAGCTGCGCTGACCGCGAACTAAGACACGGACAAGTAGATGAGCAGGATTTCCTGTGGAAGAGGCTTAGAGAGGAGAGGTGGCTTCCCAAGATGCTCTTTTATACTCTGGAATGCCAGCTCGCATTTTGAAGTCCACTCGAATTTCTTATTAGCCTTCAGAACATTGAAGAATGGTAAACAGCGATCTGTTAGCCTTGATATGAAGCGACTTAGTGCTGCTATTCGCCTGCCTCGACTCATGACCGCTTTTTTGCTTTGGCTCAAGCTCCATATCAAGGGAGCTTGGATCTTTTCGGGGTTTATTTCTATGCCCCGCTGATTGACCATATATCCCAGGAACTTCCCTGACGATACCCCGAACGAACATTTGAGAGGGTTCAGCTTCATCCTGTAGAGCCGGAGTATGTCAAACATCTCAGCGAGATGCGTAATATGCTCTGAGGCGACCTGGGATTTGACCAGCATGTCATCCACATAGCACCTCCATTCATCCCCCGATCCGGCCTCGGAGAACATTCTTAAGCTTGACCAACCTCTGATAGGTCGCTCCTGCATTCTTAAGGCCGAAGGGCATGACTTTGTAACAGTACAGCCCCCGGTCCGTTATGAAGGTCGTATGCTCCTCATCCGGTTTATACATCGGGATTTGATTGTATCCTGAATATGCATCCATGAAGCTTAATGCTCGTGCCCCAAGGTGGCATCAACGAGCTGGTCGATTCTTGGTAGGGGGAAGCTGTCTTTTGGGCAAGCTTTGTTCAGGTCCCTGAAGTCCACGCAAGTCCGCCACTTGCCACTTGGCTTCTTTACCAAGACCGGGTTCGGTAACCCGTGGCCTGGGCAGAGCCTCATGTAATGTGATCCATTTCGGAGAAGGTTCTCCACTTCTGACTTTAATGTGGCGTACCGCTCGGATCCATCGCCCTCCTCTTTTGGCTAACTGGCTTGGCTTCACTACTGACGTTTAGCGGATGGCAAATAATGTTCGGGCTGATCCCGACCATATCTGCATGCGACCAGGCGAACACATCAATGTTCTCCCTCAAGAAGCTTACTAGCTCGGAAGCGAGCTGAGGATTGAGACAACTTCCGATCTTTAGCACTCGGCTCGACTCTTTTGGATCAACCGAAACTTCGGACAGATCCTCCACCGGGCCGCTCGAGGGGATTTCCTAAATCCGCGGATCTATATTATCTTCCGTCGGACTAGGCTGTGGCTCGATCCGGCTGATCGCCATAGCTTGGCGGGGTGCACACCACGAAATGCCCTTTCCTTTGTCGGCCATTTGGACCGATTTTACATAGCATTCGCGAGATGCGCTTTGCGATCCGCTTACCTCCCCTATCCCCGTTGGAGTGGGGAACTTCATCTTGAGATGATAAATGGAAGTGACTGCCCTGAAAGTTCTCAGTAGAGGTCGCCCTAAGATTCCATTGAAGGCCAATGGGCAGTCCACGACCAAGAATTCTGTAACCCTAGTCACCTCGTCGTAGTCGCCAGCGTGACCGGGAGCCGGATTGATTACTTCCACCGGGATCGTGCGTGATCCCTACAAAACCGTATGAGAGGCATCGACCTTCCAGGTTCTTTAGGTCGGCCTCGGCCAGGTTCATTCTATCAAAAGCGGATTTGAACAGAATATTCACGGCCCTTCCGTTGTCCACAAGCATTCTGCAGACATTATGACACCCTATCAGGGGCGTGATTACCAGAGCATCCTCGTGAGGATGGTGCAAGCGAGCAGCCTCCTTCTCGCAAAAGGAGATTGGTTCCTCTTTTCTGGCTTTCTGAGGTCGCTGCGAAGTATTCATTACCCTGATCGGGTCATGGTGCGTTTCACGAGCATATCTTTCCTGCGCCCCTCGCTTGTTTCCCGCGAGGTGCAGGCCTCCGAAAATTATGTTAACACTATCATACCCGCTGCGATCACGGCGCTTTTTCTTTCGCTCCCCTTGGCTCTCTTTTGGGGAGTCGTCAATGTACTCCTTGAAGTGCCCATTCTTGATGAGCTCTTCGATAGCCTGCTTTAGAGCTCGGCATTCATCAGTGAGGTGCCCATTATCCCGATGGTAACGGCAGTACTTTTTTCTGTTTCTGGCTGTAGTAGGGGTTTTCATGGGTTCGGGCTCACTGAGCAGGCTGGCCTCCTCGGATTTATCAAGGATTGCAGATACGGACACATTCAACGGAGTATATTGAGCCTCCGTCGCGATCAGACAGACGAGGAATGTGAGCATAGGACTTTTTCTGGTCGTAGCGGGGTTTTTTCCCTTTTCGCTGATCGACAGTGTCTTCTTTGCGATCAACTCGCCTGTTATCTCCCCGACCAAGCATACTGCTGGAAGTGCCGTGATCGCGAGCAATGGAGTCACCGCCTACCAATTCTCTATCCGGAGATTCTTTTCGCCAAGTTATAGAACTGGTGAGGGAAATGTCGTCCCTCGGCCCTGCGCTTCTTTCCATAGGTCGGCTTTGCTATGGGCTAACTCCAGCTGGCTATTATAAGGGTTCAGATGGACTCTTCTCGGAGCGCATGCCACATTGTTGAGCCTTCCCCTGCGGAAGGCTGGTCAATGTAAGACATCAGCAGGATTCGTCTCTTTCTTGCCTTATGTTGCCGAGGTAGCTCAAAGGCATTGAAAATTTTCGGTTGGCTTGGAAATGTCGCAGAACGCGTGCTCATCCGAGGCCACGGAACTCGATCTGAGGCTACCGGGAGACGATTAACAACCTGCTTCGCGCGAAGCTGAGCACACGGCCAAACAACAAGCATTTCCCGAGGTCTCAAACCAGCTGGAGCTCCACTCAGGTCGTTGAACCTCATATAAATGATCCTCGAGGGTCATAGCAGTTTCCATCAAACGGTCGCATATCCGGCATTCTGAACCCTGGTGGAAGTGGGAGCAGCTGAGACCTCAGGAGAAAATGGGGATGTTTTGAGGCACTCGCGCTGTCTGCGTTTGTCGTCTCCCTTAACCTATCTAGAGCTGCCGCAACTCCTCAATTTGTGGTAACGAGCCAACCCTGTGGTTTCTTTCACCCATGCGAGCCCTACCTTCCCGATTACGGTTCAGAGAGTTCGAGGTCGAATCCCTCCTCACCTCGGCCGGTATTTCCAGCCGCGCTTGACACACGCTGACTAGAGGCGTGTGAAGGCGATGTGTTGTGCGGGGCATTTTCACGACCCTCGCGGTGGTACGAACCGTCCCCGCGAGGTGTGGGGGCCACTGTATGGGAACGGGACGGGATCGGGACTGCTCGCTGGTGATCGAATCATCGCGCCCAAAGATTTTCGCTTGGGTTTGCCTGCGACGTGGCATGAGACAGCTCGGGGTTTACTTTTTCACCGAGTCTCAGCTTTGCCGACACCCTGCTCGGGGCGCCTTTTGTATTCGCTGGCCCTTGGGAGCCCGTAGGCTTATTTTTTGCCACTTGCTTACCCTTGCGCTTACGCTACTGCAGTTGTCAGTGCAAGCACAAGCTTATTGCCCTCTTTGCCGCGCGCGACTCGCAGCATTTTTGGCGGTTGCTACCGCGCTCCTACTGCCGAGATGACATGCCTGGTCCAAACCTGTCCAACCTCGCTGACCGTGCCTAGAGAGTATTGTCGAACCTCTCCGGTAGCTTCGATAGCAAGGTCCGGGCTTATGAGTCAGCTGGGTATTCCTGCGGCATTTTGCGAAACTGGAGGTATGTTGGAAGGGGTGTCCCTCTGGGCCTGGGGGACTCCTTCGGCATGCTGGTTCACCTCGCTCAGTTCTCGGGACATGGCGGGCCATTGTAGCTGTGAGACCAGTAGGTCAAAGATTCTCCTGATGAAGGGTAGACACTAAATCAGCCCTCCTTCAGCTGCCAAACTGTGATGCTCGTTTTTGGCACCAACCAAATTGTCACGTGCGTAACGTTGATTGGTCATTAAGTACGTGAAAGCGAAATGTATAAAGCGAAATAAATGCAAAGGGAGTTTTTTAAGTGGTTCGGATGCTAAGGTAGCAAGTCCTATGTCCATTGATTTGTATTGATATTAGTGTGGGTCAGGTCGCGACAGCTGACTGACTTACAAAATTGGAAAGAGTAAATGTGTTTACAGGAGAGAGAGAGAGTTTTTCTCAGTATGAAAATGGTCGAATCCCCTTAATGAAGGGGTCTTCTTCATTTTATATCAAACTGAAGCGTGTAATCATCATTAAATCCATGGGTTGGTGTGATTGTCAGGATATAATCCGGCTTTACGTCCCATTTTCCTTTTCCCAAGCTGACTTCGCACGACTTATTGCAGGGAAATGGACGCGTGTGAGCTCCATATTATTTTGCAGGTCTGACGTGTGCGTGTTGCCCTGACGGGAGCAGGTCACCCTTCACGTGACTTTCCCACGTCAGCCCTTTATTTTCCCAGGCGTAACATTCTGTATCCAGAATTTTGCAGGTCTGTCTTATAGTTAAATCCGCCCATAATCTTTTACATATTTGAGAGTACGTGCATACCTAAGCACAAAAAAGAAAAAAAAAAAGAAAATCATATATATAGTTCATCAATTCATCTCTGAAATGAACAGGATAACATTACACAAAGTTACACTTGAAGGTGACAATGATATCCAAGATTATCATTCTTGTATTTCACATTTTTTTATTTTCTTTACAATTGAGTCCTTCAATGGGGGAGACTTCGATCAGAGCTGGATATCACAAGTATGATTCAAAATATGAGTCTGAGTTTCCTGTTTCTGAAATAAAATCCTCCCTCTTTACTCATATTATTTGTTCCTTTGCTGATGTCAATTCAACCTCCTATCAGCTCTCTTTGTCACACGAAAAATACTTTTCCACCTTCACAGAAACTGTCAAACAAAAGAACCCGTCAGTCACTACACTTCTGTCCATTGGAGGTGGTGGAGTAAGTAATATTAACTAAAAAAATTTCTTCGTTGGCAAGCAATCCTTCTTCCAGAAAATCTTTCATCGACTCTTCGATAAAATCAGCTAGGCTATATCACTTCCAAGGCCTGGACCTGCCTTTGTATCCTGGACCATTAGGCTCTGATATGTTCAATATGGGAGTTCTCTTTAAAGAGTGGCGAGAGGCTATCGCTTTAGAGGCAACAATCTCCAGAAAGTCACAACTGATCTTAACAGCATCAGTTGATTATTCGCCATCGACACCCTCAAGAAGTTACCCAGTAGACTCAATAAAAAAAAAAGAAATTTGGATTGGGTTCATGTTGTAGCTGCTAGGTACACAAATCCTGAATGGAGTAACTTTACGGGGGCTCATGCCGCTCTGTATCATCCAAGTAGTTCTACTAATACTGATAACGGTATAAGGCAATGGATTGAACAAGGATTACCAGCTAATCAGTTGGTTTTGTGTTTGCCTTTCTATGGCTTTGCATGGACGCTAAAGAATCCTGAGGACAATGGTGTTGGTGCAGCAGCAACCGGACCAGCTATTTTTTTTTAATTCAACACTTGGATATATGACCTACAAGGCAATCAAGAATTACATTGCGGAATATGGCTCGAAGGTACATATAATGTACAATGATACTTATGTGATGAATTACTGCACAATGGGGACATATTGGATTGGTTTCGATGCCGTTGAGGCTATCCAAAAAAAAGGTTTCTTATGCTAAGGAGAAAGGTTTACTTGGTTACTATGTGCGGCTAGTCTCCTATGATTTGAATTGGGAGCTTTCTGAAGCTGCTGCAGGTAATCAGCAAATGCTAGCTTCACTTGTTGTAATCTTCTTAATCATTTCTCCACATAACACTATCGCATAAATTATATGATATTTATTTGATTCTGTAGAGAGTCATAAGCCTGGAAAGAACAAGAGGCGTCGCCTAGTTATTGTTTTGTTGTTATTCTTCTGCTTGGAATATTGTCGATGATCTATTATTGCTAGAAGAAAAAGCTGATCAAATTACAATGTAAGTTCTAACTTTCAGATCATATAAGTATTCATTTATATGTGATCAATCAGTGAGGATTAATTTCTGGATTTTGATACAGTTTATTTTAATTTATCTTGGCTGATAGTTATAGGGAGGATTGTGGACATGGCTAAACGATCCAAGGATAAAGAAAACAGAGCGACAGCTAATGACGATTTTAGTAGCTGTGTTCCTAATCTAAAAGAGTATACTTGGACTGAGATTGAGGCAGCCACCAATTGCTTTTCAACTGAAAATAAGCTTGGACAAGGTGGCTATGGACCTGTTTACAAGGTGACTGATATATAATAAACAGTCTATTCATAAATTTGGGAACAATATTGTTCTGACGCTTTGGACTCTTCATTCTTCCATTAGATATATTTTTGGCAGGTTATATATGGTATTTTTATGTTAGGCTATATTAAATAATTAATAGTCATTACAAAGGGTGAGGCTAAAAATATTTTTTGATTAGCTATCAATTCTTGCTTTATTTAATAAATTTATCTCGTTTCATTGAGGGATACCCAAAAGAAAAATAAATAAATAAAAGATACTAACTATATGAGTGTACTTGGCTAAGGTGTACTACCTAATGGGCAAGAAATAGTAGTGAAGAAACTTTCGAAAACATCAACACAAGGATTTGAGGAATTGAAAATTGAAGTTATACTTATGGAAAAACTCCAACATGTAAATCTTGTTGGAATTTTGGGTTATTGCACTTACAAAGAAGAGCATATGTTGATCTATGAATATTTGAAAAATAGAAGCTTGGATTATTATCTTTTTGGTTTGGGTTTCTATTGGTAAATTTAGCATTCATTTTAAATTTTTTCCTTTTTTATTTCAACCCAAATAATAGTTGCAATTGTTGATTCTTCATAATTAAATTTGATGCAGACCGATGTAGCCAACTTACTTTGAATTGGAAAAAACGGGTGCACACATTGAAGGGGTTACTCAAAGACTCTTATATCTCCAAGAATATTCAAGATTCACCATTATTCATCGAGACCTTAAAACTAGTAATGTTTTATTAGACGAAAATATGAAGCCTAAAATATCTGATTTTGGTATGGCTAGAGCTTTTGCAAAAAGTAATCTTGAACACAGGAAAAATTGTTAGAACATTGTAAGTTGATTTCCTCTTTATGTTGCCACAAACATAGGTTCTTATTAGCCTTACATTAAAGGTATATAGATTTTTATTATTTGTTTGTGATCATCCAATGCAGTGGCTATGTTCCTCATGAGTACCTTGAAATGGGCATATACTCTACCAAATCAGATGTTTATAGTTTCGGTGCTCTACTTCTAGAAATCATGAGTGGGAAAAAAGTTTCCATTTTATACACCACTAAAAATGGAAAATTAAACCTTCTAGAGTATGTAAGTTTCTCCATTGACCCTTACCATAGTATTTTGTATCAAAATTTAGAGTCTAATTTGAATTACAAGGTAACTGAGATTAGATATATAATTTAATTCCAGGCATATGAGCTGTGGAAGGATGGAAAAAGCATGGAATTTATGGATCCATCACTTGATGATATAGATTCGTCATGTAAATTAAAGAGGTGCTTGCAAATAGCTTTGCTTTGTGTCCAGAAAAATCCAGATGATAGACCATCTATGTTGGAGGTTTTCTCAATGCTAAAAAATGAAACAACAGATATGATGATGCCTTCAGTTTTTTGGAAACCGAATGATGGAAACCAACAAAATGATGCTACAGCACAGTCGGAGAATTTTATAGGAAGCAATTCTATTAACAATGTAACACTTACAGAAGTAGGAGCTAGATGAATTAGTGTAGGTTTAAAAAAAATATATTGTTGTGATGTGGCATTGATTTATGCCTACGTGGAAGTTAGAATTATAACTTGGGTGGTCAAAGTTATATTGTTAAAAGCATAGGGGTGTTTGAGGAATTTCCTTATTGGGATTTTATGTAACCTAACCTAAATTGGTTTGGTCGATTGTGAGTGTGCTCCATTCTCGATCTTTCTCTCTTGGTTACAAAGGGAGAAAGGTTGTTACAAATGGTTGAGTTGGAACCTTGAATATCGTTGATGGGATCAAACGATGTTGTTAGGTTTAGTTTGTTTTTTTTTTTATTCCTTTCTCTTTGTGTATAAAAATGCCCATTAACTTCTGGTTTTTGATATGTATGAGAGGTGAGGAGCATCTGGGTTTTTCGGGTGCATTATAAGGGGGTTTTTTCTCGGGATTCTTTGTGTAAAGAAGAGAGCTGCAATCTCTATAAGGTTTCCTTGTTTCTCAAAGTGAAATTTTCTTTATTGCCCTGAAGAGTAGATGTAGGTAATCAAATTGATTATCGAACCACTATAATTCCTTGTGTACAATTTTGTCTTCTGCTCTTTTTCTTTATATTTTTACTTGTGTATTTGCTACTGATTAGAAACTTAGGGTTGCTTGTTTTGCTTTATTCGGATATCTCATGTTCTACAAGTGGTATCAGAGCTAGGTTCATTCTAGGTTGTGAGATTATTTTTTCAAATTTGTGGTTGTCTAGGGTTAGATCTGAAATTATAGTTGTGATATCTTGAATTAGGATTTCTTTGAGTCTTGAGTTGTTTTTGAGGCTTTCACACTCTTAGTAACTGTGAGGTTTTGAAACCTAGATATGTCTAAGTTTGAGGTAGAAAAGTTCACACGGGATAATGATTACAGGTTATAAAAGATGAAGATGGGGGCTGTCTTAGTTAAGGATGGGTTATCTGCTACTTTGGAAGGTGAGGATAGCTTACCAGAGTCTCTATCCGAGAAGGAGAAGAAAGATTTGTTAGATAAAGCTCATAGTACTCTAATTCTAGGTCTAGGGGATAAAGTCCTAAGAGATGTTAAGAAAATGACCACACCAACAGGGGCTTGGGAAAAACTAGACTCTCTATACTCGTCAAAGTCTTCTCCTAATAAACTAGTTTTAAAACATAATTTTTTTTGGTTTTAAAATGGATGAAAATAAATCATTAGGAGAAGGTCTTAGTGATAAAGTTGAAGATGAGGATCAAGCTGTGATACTCATTAATTCACTACCCAAAATGTATTCAAATTTCGTTGACACCCTTAAGTATGGTAGACAAACTCTCAATATAGATGAAGTAGTAGTAGTCATTACTGCTAAGGATGCTAAATTCAAAAAGGAGGCCATGCTAGATGGAGAAATGCTTTATATCAGAGGTAGATCTAAGAAGAAAGTGTTTAAGAAAGGTCACTCTAGGAGTAGATTTATGTCCAAATCCAAGTTTGAGAGGAAGTGCTTCCATTGTCATAAGGAAGGGCATTTCAAGAAAGATTGTCTAGATAGAAAGAAGAGGTTAGGAGAAAAAGAGGCTAATGGCAGTGTAGATATAGCCTCTGATGGATATGAAAGTTCTAATGTCCTGATAGCTTCTGATAGAGAATCTGACTCTAAGTGGATTTTAGATTATGGATGTACCTTTCACATGACTCCAAATAGGAGTTTTCTGATGAATTTTAAGAAGTTAGAATCAGGCAAGGTTCTGATGGAAAATAATGCAGTATGTAATGTCTTAGGCATTGGAGATGTCAAGTTAAACCTTCATGATGGCAGTTCCAAAGTTCTTACAGAAGTTAGGTTTATACCTGAGTTGAAAAGGAACTTAATCTCCTTAGGCAACTTAGACTCAAATGAGTTTAGCTATAAGACTCAAGGTGGAGTCCTTAAGGTCACTAAAGGATCTCTAGTAGTAACGAAATGAGAGAAAAAGAATGGTTTATATGTTCTAAGTGGGTCAACTATTACTGGAACAACAGTAGTGTCTTCACAGAAGCCAAATAAGACTTCTATATGACACAAAAGATTGGGACACATTAGTGACAGATGCTTGATAGAGTTGAGTAAGCAAAATGTCTTAGGAGGAGATAAAATAGAGAACTATCCTTCTCTGATCATTGCGTTTATGGAAAAATGAGTAGAATTAGATTTAATGTTGGAAAACATTGTTCTAAATCTATTTTGGATTATATTCACTCTGATGTGTGGAGGCCTACAAAGTATCCTTCTTTGGGAGGCTATAGATGTTAGTGTATATTAGTGTATGCCCTAGAAACCATTCGTGTTGTCGGTTTCAGAGCATTTTGTCTTGTATCTATATATATCATAAATAATAGAAGAAAGAGTTCTTCAATTCATATATGTAAATTGCTTCCTTTATTCAGTCATGCATTTAAAATAAAGTATGTATATGAATTGTCCAGATGATTCATTTAATAGGTAAATGAATTATCGAAAAGGGTTCCCTACAGAAGCAATATAAATTTGGGCAACTATATTGTACAGTAGGCATACCGGATGCTTCCGAAAGATATCATGAGTTGATATAAGTACGGATGATGATGATAGTCATGTCACTAGGGCATTGGTATGGATTAACGGTTGGTGAACTGTTTTTGAGCGTGGACCGAATAACGACAAATCACTTGGAAAAGCATGTAGTCAATGATTTATCGTTTGGTTATATCGATGCGATGTAGTCCTTTGACTGAGACATTGTAGTCGATCCGATATGGATGCGTATGGTTCATACGGTGTATAAGTATGAGACTAATCATGTTTCGTACAATAAAGCCTATTTGGTCATGCGTTGTTCATATGCGGAAGCGAGCGATGGTCAAGAGGGGATCCATTGACTCGAAAATATAGGATCGGGAGTACCGCGACTTCATCCGGATTCGAGTTCCTAGGCGAACATCGATAAATGTCGGAAAACTGAATCTCGGCCGAGTCTATTATTAGTCATACAAAAGTAAGTTTGTAATGACAAGTTCCGGACATATTGATCGACAATTCGGTAGAAGATCGAGTTTAGGATTTTGACGTTCCATGAATCCATACTCGATTAGGATATCTCAATGGAGGGACTTTACCGCATGGTACGTATGATCTGAAATGGGTTCGATGAAGTATTTCTTCATCGTGGTTTAGGACTATGGCACATTGCTAGATGTTTACCATAGTCGTTGGGCCTCCAGGACAGTTTCCGGATTCATCCGAGAACCGGCTCACGGCTAATCCACGGTGGACCTACATGGTCACACCAATAGCCTTGGGAAGTTAGAGAAGGATGAGAGAGAGAAATGATTATCCGAAGAGGGCTAGCACCTTCCGAGGGTAAAAACGGGATTTCTATAGTAATAGTTACATAGAAAACAATTTGTGACATTTTAAGGGTTAAAATGGTCAAGCAATAATTAATTATATTTAATTATTATATCTTAAAGTGTTAAGATTAATGAGATGAACAAAAAATAACCTTTTAATAGTTAAAGGGTAAAAAGGTAAATTTATGGGTTGTTAATGTAAACTAGTTTAGTTTACATGGGCCCTGAATAATATTGATTATTCAAAGGGTAGCATATTAAATTCGTGGGGTCCCTTTATAAAATAAGATTTTATTGGGCTTGGAAGTGAAAAATAAATAATTGCAAAATAGCCCAAGTATATATAAGTGCAAAAGGTTGCATTTTTGTTCATTATTCACTTGTTCACTCAAACACAAACTAAAAGCTCTCTCTCCCTAGCCAATGCCACTCTCTAATCCTCTCAAGGTGGTGTTAAAGTGTGGAGGTTTCATCCTTTTGAAGCTAATCTTCATCAATCCAAAGCAAAGGAGTAGGTATAATCTCATATCCAAGCTTTGCATGTAAACCCCTTTTTCTAATCCATGCTTTCATGCTTTCATTCTCCATCTCCACCACTCTTCATGCATGCTGAATCTTTCAAATGGTATCAGAGCTAAAAGCTCCTTGCATGTCAAATTTATAAGCAAAAATGACATTTTCCAAGTGTTCTTGTGTTAATCATGTATGAAAGTGACATGCATGTTCTTGTTTTGGCCTAGTAATATGATAATGAAATGTTTATTATTTTTTCTTTGGAATTAGATTCGGCCATAACATAAAATGTATAAAGATGTTTTTAATTTTTAATTTGAAGCATGCAAGAATCATTATATGTTTAATTTATAAATATATATATTTTGTGGTGACAAAAGTGGTATGCATGCCTTGATAAGTGCATAGAATATTTCTTGCTAGATTCGGCCATGCATGTTCTTTGTTCATTTGATTCTTGTTTTAATAAATAAGTTTGTAATGTGTTTTGGAAGTTGTTCCATAAAGGGTCGAAATGTATGCTTGGATGATGGTTGTTGCATGATGATTTATTTAGAAAAATGTTCATGCATGTTCATTTCCATGACTTTGATTAAATGATTTATGCTTTGACATGCTAAAAGTGTTATCCTTTAATTTGATTAAAGTATATTTTTGCATGAAGTGTATGCAAATGTTGCAAGTGTTTAGTGGTGGAATTTGATGTTAGCATAAAGTTATGGATTATTCATTCATATGATGAATTATGATATTATATATGATTGTGGTAAATTTAATGTAGGATGTTTAATTTGATTAAATTATCTTATAATGCATCATTGCATGGCATAAATTATTATATTTTTGAAATGTAATAATTTGGTTGTTTGAATGGTTTCAAAAAATGATGATGCAAGATGGCATGATTGTCTTTGAAAAGATAAATATGTCATAAAAAGTATTACTTTAGTTAAAAGTAACTTGTGTCATAGAATGATTACTCTTGGAGTAATAAAACCCACTTATCTATGCCATGCATGACTTTTGTGAAAAGTATTGAAATGATGCTAACAATTAAATAGTATATCTTTGGGTGGAATATGACAAAAGTGTTTGTGTAATGATTCCTATAAAATGTGTAATTGTTGCATGGCCCAAAGTTATAATTAAATTACCACATGAATATATATATAATATCTATTAATATATGAGATATATTTATATATTTATATTCATGCCTTTAAATAATTGTTTATTATATTTGGTATGAATGTTTAATATTTATTTATGTGATGAATGAATATTAGATTAGAGGGTTGATCATGGGCGCCATTTGGTTTTCAAAATATTCAAAAGTATTTGTAATATTCTTTTATTAAATGGCTTGTAATAATTAAATTTTATTTATTTATTTTAATCGGGCCTGCGTGCCTAAGATCCAATATGTAATGGAATCGGCTAGACGAGAACCGAAGAGCATCCGGATGACGATCCAATCAAGATATAGTATTAGGGTAAATAGTTTGCCTTTAGGATGTATTTTCGAAAAGCCCCATGGTCAACCCACATGCTTTAATTTATGCATATATGTGATATGTATGAATTGTTAATTAAACATGGCATGCTAAAATGAATTAACTAAAGGTTAAACCTAAATCTCCCCAATTTAAAATTATTAAATCCAAGTCTCCCATTGTGGGATAACTAAATTCTTTGATATAAATTTTAATATCCCAAGATTTCTATTATGTGAGGGATACAATCTTTATATCATAGAATTAAGTTGATCTTGTTCTTGGATGGATATTTTCACCTTGACCAAGAATTCTATTATGTGAGGACATGATGAAAATGTCATCCTAAGAAAGCACAATGGTTCGGATTTAACTAGCCTAGGGTACCAAGAATTCTATTATGTGAGGTATCCGAAGCTAGGACAAGGAATATGAATCAAACCTTATATAGTGATATAAAAGGAAAAGAGTTTCCTACTTATTAGACTTAATTAACCAAGAATTCTATTATGTGAGGTTAACTGAATTTGATAAGAAATTGATTCCCCACTAAGAAATTTAATCCAACGAAAATTTCCGGATCCTATTTAAGGGAGTATAGGACTCGAATAAAATAGTGGGAGCTAATTTGATTATGCATTAAAAGGTTTAAAAGATTACAAGACACTAATAAAATTACTTTTCTTTGCGTTTCATCTTTGTGATATATAATCGAAAAAAAATGGCCAACAATGTTCTCCCAAGGATAATGGACAATAACATGTTAACCGGACCCAACCTAAAAGATTGGCTAAGAAATCTTAGAATTGTTCTAGATTTTGAAAGAATTGCTTATGTCCTGGAAGCACCTCTTCCACTTGATATTGGACCGGATGCTCCACAAGCGAGCTTGATGCTCTTGAAAAGTGGAGAGAGGATAGTAGGAGGGCTAAAAATTACATGTTAGCCTCCATGAATAGAGAACTTCAAACTAAGCATGAAGAGGTTTCAAATGCTTATGATATCCTCATAGCTCTACAAGAGTTGTATAGCGAAAATCCAAGAGTGGTTGAGTATGAATTGTGTGCATCCCTCTTTAGCATGAAGTTGAGGGAAGGGGAACCTCCATGATCATACTCTTAAAATGATCAATGGATTAGATCGGACCGGATGGATATGGGGTGGTCATGCCGACCGCCTCAAAGTGAATTTGATTCTACAATCCCTTCCTCCAAGTTATAAACCGTTTATAACTAACTACAATCTCAATAGGATTGAGAGAAACCTCTCGAATCGCTAAATGAGCTTAAAGAATTTCACGGATGAATGTGAAAGGGAAGGGACATGAGGATGTTTTTGCCGCCTCCACTAGCAGGGCCAATAAAAAGCCCAAAGTGCTACAAAGAGAGGTCCAAAAGTTGGACCCAAGAATAAGAGCTTCAAGCCAGCGGCAAAGGCAGAAGGCCGATGCAAAAGGAAAATGTTTCCACCGTGGAAAAGATGGACAAAGGAAGAGGAAGTCCTCAATACGAACGATCGAAGAAAGGCAAAGGAAAAGCAGGTATGAACCAATGTCTTATGATTGAATATGAATTAAGTGTTAATTCAGATAGTCATTCCTGGATATTAGATTCAGCAAGAACATCTCATGTTTGTATGTCTTTGCAGTACTTGAGAATAGTTCGAGGTGACAAAGGGCGAGATCATTTTGAGGATGGCAAATGGGGCACGAGTTGCGTGAGGCCATGGGGACTTGCTCACTAAGACTACCTTCAGGGACATGTTTTGAATTTGTTTAAAGTATTGTACTTTGAAAAGGCCACAAGAAACATCATTTCTATTTCGCTTTGTGTAAGGCAAAGGTTATTATGTCTTGTTTAATGGAAATGAATGTTCAATACATTTTGGAAATGTTTTAGTTGGTAAAGTGTGAATACAAATGGTTTGTATGTCTTAGAATTGAATGACTATGCTTCAATCAATACCATTTCTAATAAAAGAACTCGATCGAATCAAATCCTAAAATTCTATGGCATCATAGATTGGGTCATATAGGAGAGAGAAGATTAATACACTTGGAGAAAGTGGGATCCTAAACTCATTGGGTTCGAACCCTATCCAACCCTGTGAATCATGTCTCCAAGGAAAGATGACCAAGTCTCCCTTTAAGAGTAAAGGAGCGAGCTAAAGAACTTTTAGAACTCATACATACGATGTGTGTGGACCATTTAGTACTTTAGCTAGGGGAGGATTTGAATATTTCATTACCTTTACAGATGATATGTCACGATATGGGTATTTGTATTTAATGAAATGCAAATCTGAATCCTTTGAAAAATTCAGAGAATTCAAGAATGAAGTAGAAAATCAAACTGGAAAGAGTATTAAAATACTACGATCGATCGTGGGGGTGAATACTTGAGTACGAGTTTCAAGAGTTCTTAAAAGAAAATGGGATCATCTCACAATTGACTCCTCCTTATACACCCCACCTTAATGGAGTGTCGAAAGGAGAAATCGTACCTTATTGGATATGGTACGATCGATGGTGAGTTTTACAGACTTACCAATGTCTCTCATGGGGTACGCTCTCCATCATTGTGCACATCCTTAATAGGGTCCCGTCTAAAACTGTCCCAAAAAACACCGTATGAGATATGGTATGGAAAACGTCCCAAGTCTGAATTATATGAAGATTTGGGGCTGCCACTTATGTTAAATTGGTTAAATCGATAAGCTGGATGTTAAATCCGAGAAGGGTTTCGGTTCATTGGATATCCTAAAGATAGTTTAGGATATTGCTTTTACTTCCCAAGTGATCAAAGAGTTTGGATCGGTAGAAATGCGCTTCCTCGAGAATGAGTTCTTGGAGGAAGGCGTTGGAAGAAATATTGAACTCAAGGAAGAGTTTGAAGAGCCAAGAACCGAGATTGTGAAGGTGGAACGTCCACTCGGCCGAACCTCGGTATCGATACTATGGTTCCAGACGAAAGTCTTCTAGAATGTCGAAACCTCCAGAGAGATATGGGTTCCTACATGAGCAAGATTTTGAATCTTACTTAGTGGGAGTAGATGATCATGGTGATGATCCTAGAAGCTACGAAGAAGCAATCTTGGATAGAGATTCAGGAAAATGGTAAGGCGATGGATTCGAGATAGAATCAATGCATGCCAATCAAGTATGGTCGCTTGTGGATCCACCCGAGGGAATAATTCCTATAGGTTGTAAATGGGTCTACAAGAGAAAAGTTGGCAAGGATGGGGAGGTAGAGACCTTCAAAGCTCATGGTGGCGAAAGGTTATACTCGAAACAAGGATTGGATTATGAGGAAACCTTCTACTTTGTAGCTATGATTAAATCCATCCGTATAATGCTAGCCATCGCAAAGATACCATGATTATGAAATTTGGCAGATGGATGTCAAACAGCCTTTCCTCAATGGGTTTATTGAGGAAAAGATCTATATGGAACAACCGATAGGTTTTGTATCCTCTCTGAAAGACATAAGGTATGCAAATTGCATCGATCCATTTATGGATTGAAGCAAGCTTCGAAAGTGGAACATTCGATTTGACGACATAATCAAATCGTTTGGTTTTGTCAAGAATCCGGATGAGCCCCTGTGTATACAAATGGGTTAAAGATCATGCCATCACGTTTCTCATATTATATGTAGATGACATACTTTTGATGGGAAATGATATAGGCATGATGACAGAGGTTAAGGTTTGGTTGTCCAAAACCTTCTCGATGAAAGACTTAGGAGAAGCGACATATGTCCTTGGCATTCGTGTCTATAGAGATAGAAGCGAAAAGGGTAATTGGATTATCCCAAAAATTGTACATAGAGAAAATGCTAAAAAGATTTAGCATGGAGAACTCTAAGAGAGGTCTTTTGCCCTTCACTCATGGTCTTCATCTTTCTAAGGAGATGGGTCCAAAGACCGATGAAGAGCGACAGCGGATGCGTAATGTGCCTTATGCGTCTGCCGTAGGTAGCTTAATGTACGCAATGCTATGTACAAGACCTGATATAGCTTATGCTGTAAGTGTTACGAGCAGATATCAGTCAAACCCAGGGGAGAAACATTGGTCGGTTGTAAAATCGATCCTTAAGTACTTGAGAAGAACTAAGGATCTAGTTCTGAGTTATGGATGTTCCGAGTTAAACATTCAAGGATACTCAGATTCTGATTTCCAATCAGATATTGATGATAGAAAGTCTACGTCGGGGTACATTTTTATATGTAATGGAGGTGCTGTTAGTTGGAAAAGTTCCAAACAAACAACCACAGCTGACTACTCACGAAGTTTGAATACATTGTGCTTGGAGCGGTGAAGGAGGCTGTTTGGATGCGAAAGTTCGTAATTGAACTTGGTGTGGTTCCGAACATGGCTTACCCGATAAGCATGTTCTGTGACAATATTGGAGCTATTGCACAGGCAAAGGAACCAAGGGCACACCAAAAATCCAAACACATTCAGCGTAAGTATCACATTTTGAGAGAATTCGTTGGAGCTGGAGAGATTTTGATTCTGAAGACACCTTCAGCAGAAAATGTAGCTGATCCACTGACTAAGGCGATGACACTGAAGCAATTGGACCATCATCTTGAGAAGATGGGTATGAGATACAACATCGAATGGCTTTAGTGCAAGTGGGAGTTTGTTAGTGTATATTAGTGTATGCCCTAGAAACCATTCGTGTTGTCGGTTTCAGAGCATTTTGTCTTGTATCTATATATATCATAAATAATAGAAGAAAGAGTTCTTCAATTCATATATGTAAATTGCTTCCTTTATTCAGTCATGCATTTAAAATAAAGTATGTATATGAATTGTCCAGATGATTCATTTAATAGGTAAATGAATTATCGAAAAGGGTTCCCTACGGAAGCAATATAAATTTGGGCAACTATATTATGCGATGAGGCATACCGGATGCTTCCGAAAGATATCATGAGTTGATATAAGTACGGATGATGATGATAGTCATGTCACTAGGGCATTGGTATGGATTAACGGTTGGTGAACTGTTTTTCGAACGTGACCGAATAACGACAAATCACTTGGAAAAGCATGTAGTCAATGATTTATCGTTTGGTTATATCGATGCGATGTAGTCCTTTGACCTGAGACATTGTAGTCGATCCGATATGGATGCGTATGGTTCATACGGTGTATAAGTACGAGACTAATCATGTTTCGTACAATAAAGCCTATTTGGTCATGCGTTGTTCATATGCGGAAACGAGCGATGGTCAAGAGGGGATCCATTGACTCGAAAATATAGGATCGGGAGTACCGCTGACTTCATCCGGATTCGAGTTCCTAGACGAACATCGATAAATGTCGGAAAACTGAATCTCTGGCCAGAGTCTATTATTAGTCATACAAAAGTAAGTTTGTAATGACAAGTTCCGGACATATTGATCGACAATTCGGTAGAAGATCGAGTTTAGGATTTTGACGTTCCATGAATCCATACTCGATTAGGATATCTCAATGGAGGGACTTTACCGCATGGTACGTATGATCTGAAATGGGTTCGATGAAGTATTTCTTCATCGTGGTTTAGGACTATGGCACATTGCTAGATGTTTACCATAGTCGTTGGGCCTCCGGACAGGGTTTCGGATTCATCCGAGCCAGGCTCACGGCTAATCCACGGTGGACCTACATGGTCACACCAATAGCCTTGGGAAGTTAGAGAAGGATGAGAGAGAAATGATTATCCGAAGAGGGCTAGCACCTTCCGAGGGTAAAAACGGGATTTCTATAGTAATAGTTACATAGAAAACAATTTGTGACATTTTAAGGGTTAAAATGGTCAAGCAATAATTAATTATATTTAATTATTATATCTTAAAGTGTTAAGATTAATGAGATGAACAAAAATAACCTTTTAATAGTTAAAGGGTAAAAAAGGTAAATTTATGGGTTGTTAATGTAAACTAGTTTAGTTTACATGGGCCCTTGAATAATATTGATTATTCAAAGGGTAGCATATTAAATTCGTGGGGTCCCTTTATAAAATAAGATTTTATTGGGCTTGGAAGTGAAAAATAAATAATTGCAAAATAGCCCAAGTATATATAAGTGCAAAAGGTTGCATTTTTGTTCATTATTCACTTGTTCACTCAAACACAAACTAAAAGCTCTCTCTCCCTAGCCAAGGCCACTCTCTAATCCTCTCAAGGTGGTGTTAAAGTGTGGAGGTTTCATCCTTTTGAAGCTAATCTTCATCAATCCAAAGCAAATGAGTAGGTATAATCTCATATCCAAGCTTTGCATGTAAACCCCTTTTTCTAATCCATGCTTTCATGCTTTCATTCTCCATCTCCACCACTCTTCATGCATGCTGAATCTTTCAATAGATTCTTCATTAGTATAATTGATGACTTTTCTAGGAAAGTCTAGATCTATTTCTTGAAGAATAAAGGAGATGCTTTTAGGAAATTCAAAGAATGGAAGGTTATGATAGAAAGTCAAACTAGGAAGAAAATTAGGAAACTTAGAATAGATAATGGGTTAGAATTTATCAATGAAGAGTTTGATAGTTTGTGCAGGGAAAGT
The DNA here is from genome assembly GCA_026229545.1 of Pistacia atlantica. NCBI lineage: Eukaryota > Viridiplantae > Streptophyta > Magnoliopsida > Sapindales > Anacardiaceae > Pistacia > Pistacia atlantica. The sequence continues at coordinate 26,050,306 of CM047904.1, forward strand.
GGAATTCTGAGGCATAGAACAATAAGGCACACACCCCAGGCAAAATGGCCTAGCGAAAGAATGAATTAGGACCATTTTAGAAAGACCATTAAGCCTATTATGTCGTGCTAAACTACCCAGCGAGTACCCCAGGCGAGGTTGCCCACATTACTGTTTATCTAATAAATAGAATACCTTCCTCAGCCATTGATTTCAAAACACCCATAGAGAAATGGTCTAGATATCCTGCCAATTATAGTAACCTAAGAGTTTTTGGTTATATTGTGTTTGTGCATGAAGAATTTAATAAGTTACAACCAAGGGCTATTAGGTGCATTTTTCTAGGTTATCCTGATGGAATATAGTGGCACAAATGTTGGGATATTGTAGGAAAAAGGTGCATTGTCAGTAAGGATGTTAAATTTAATAAGGATGAATTAGGTGGTTTGAGTCAAAAAGAGAGTGATTATACAGGTAGGACAGAGATGATTAACCTAGACCTAGGTGGAGAAGTTTCAAATCTTAATAATCCTCATTCATATTATCAAAAGAAAACTCTCAAACTCAGGTGGATGAACCTAGCTTAGATGATAATGATGGTGATGAAAATAATTTGCAAAATTATCAATTAGCTAGAGATAGAGAAAGAAGGCAAATCAGACTACCTAGTAGATACTCACATGCTGATATGGTTGCCTTTGCCCTTCAATTTGCTGAAAAGATTAATGAGGAACGTAGAACAATTAAGGAAGCCATGAACAGTAGAAATTCTAGGCAGTGGAAACTGGCCATGCAGGAAGAGTATGATTCCTTAATAAAAAATTAGACCTGGGTTCTTATTAGCAAACCTGAAGGTAGTAAGGTCGTTAAATGTAAATGGGTTTTCAAAAGGAAGGAGGTTATACCAGGGGTAAAAGCACCTAGGTTTAAAGCTAAGTTATTGATAAAAGGCTTCACACAGGTTGAAGAGGTTGACTATAATGAGATTTACTCACCAATTGTGAGACATACAACTATTAGAATCCTTTTATCCTTGGTAGCTCACTTTGGTTTGGAACTAGAGCAATTAGATGTCAAAACAATGTTCTTAAATGGTGATTTAGAAGAGAGAATTTTGGTGGAGCAACCTAAGATGTTTAAAAGGGAGTCTAAAAACCAAGTCTGTCTTCTGAAAAATCCTTATATGGGTTAAAACAATCACCTAGGCAGTGGTATAGAAAGTTTGACAGTTTTATGTTAAGTCCTGGTTTTGTTAGAAGTAGCTTTGATGGTTGTTTCTATTTCAAATGTTTGTATGGTGAATGTTATATCTATCTGGCATTGTATGTGGATGATATGCTTCTAGCGTGTCAAGATCCTTCTGAAAGTGTTAGATCTAGAGGAGAGATGAGTAGGCAGTTTGAAATGAAAGATTTGGGGCAAGCTAGAAAGTTTCTAGGTATGAATATTGAAAGGTATAGGAGAACTGGAAGACTTGTGTTATCTCAAAAAGAATATGCTGAAAAAATCGTAAAGAAGTTTAACATGTATGACTGTAAACCTGTTAAAACATCTTTAGGTCAGCATTTTAAACTAAGTGCAGTCTAGTGTCCAGAAACAGAAGAAGAAATAAGGGAAATGGCCTACATTCCTTATGCAAATGCAATAGGGAGCCTGATGTATTTGATGGTCTATACAAGACCATATTTGGCCTTTGCAGTCAGTTCTGTAAGTAGATTTATGAGTAACCCTAGAAATAGTCATTGGGAAGCTGTTAAATGGATTCTCAGAGATGTCAGGGGTACACTGTCCACTTGTATTGTTTACAGTAGAGGGAAAAATCAGGTGAATCTAATTGTAGGGTGTGTTGATGCTGATTATGCTGGAAATGTAGACAATAGAAAATCCATGACCGGTTTCTGTTTTTTTATATGGGATAATTTGGTTTGCTGGAAGGCTGACTTGTAGGCTATAGTTACTCTGTCAACTACAGAGGCAGAATATGTTGCAATTACAGAGGCAGAATATGTTGCAATTACAGAGGCGGCAAAAGAATCAATCTAGCTCAAGGGAATGCTTGATGAGATGGGACTAAATCAACAACAAGTTCCAATCAAGAGTGACAACCAAAGTGCAATTTTCTTGTGCAAAAATCAAGTCTTTCATGAGAGGTCAAAACACATCAATGTCAGACTCCATTTTATTAGTAATTTGATTGAAGACAAAGTCATCAAGGTGGAGAAGATTCTTGGCAAAGAAAACCCAACAGATATGTTCACCAAGGTTGTTTCTTTGAACAAGCTAAGACTATTTAAGAGCCTACTGTATATTGAAGAAAGTTAGAGACGGATTTCCAGGGCAGTGAGGAATGGAAAAAATCAAATGCCAAGGTGGAGATTTGTTGTGATGTAGCATTGATTTATGCCTATGTGGAAGTCAAAATTATAACTTGGGTGGTCAGAGTTATATTGTTAAAAGCAAATGGGCGTTTGAGGAATTTCTCGATTGGGATTTTCTGTAACCTAACCTAAATTGGTTAGGTCAATTATGGGTGTGCTCCATTCTCGATCTTGGTTACAGAGAGGGAAAGCTTGTTACAAATGGTTGAGCTGGAACCTTGAAGATCGTTGATGGGATCAAACGGTGTTGGTAGGTTTAGTTTGTTTTTCTTATTCCTTTCTCTTTGTGTATAAAAATGCCCATTAACTTCTGGTTTTTTATATGTATGAGAGGTGAGGAACATCTAGGTTTTTCGGGTGTATTACAGAGGGTTTTTTTCTCGGGATTCTTTTTGTAAAGAAGAGAGCTACAATCTCTGTAAGGTTTCCTTTTTCTCATAGTGAAATTTTCTTTACTGCCCTAAAGAGTGGATGTTGGTAATCGAATTGATTACCAAACCACTATAATTCCTTGTGTACAGTTTTCTCTTCTCCTCTTTTTCTTATATTTTTACTTGTGTATTTGCTACTGATTAGAAACTTAGGGTTGCTTGTTTTGCTTTATTCGGATATCTCATGTTCTACACACACACACACACACACACACATATATATATAACCTTTTCTTCAATGGTAGCAACTCTTTTACAGAAAATCTTTCATTGACTCAATAAAATTTGCTAGGATTATGCCTTTCAAGGCCTAGACTTTTCTTGGGTTTCTGCAAACACAAGCTCAAATCGATCTTATACTGGCAATACAACCTCTTAAGGAGCCCAAATTAATTGGTCAGAAAATTAAGCTGGCGGTCATCTAGCTACCACTTCTGAAAGTGTAACTTCATTAACTAAGCAAATTGCTGGTAGTATAATAAAATTATTTTGATCGTCTTCATCATCATTTTGTTACAAGAAAGCAGGCGCTTTGGGATATAGTGTACTAGTGGTTTCATTTTTGAACAATGAGGAAACTTCCAACATACACGGTCTATCATTTGGGTTTTCCTGGACACATAACAAAGTTATTTGCAAGCATCTCATTAACTTACATAAAGATTGTGTATCATCCAGTGATGGATCCATAAATTCTGTGCCTTTGCCACTTTTCCACAGTTGATAAGCCTGAAAAATTATTGATGATTAAATATCCTATAATTCAAATGCTTGCCAAAGTTTGATCCGAATTACTCAATAAGTCTTTGGGGAACACTTACATGCTCTAGAAGGCTTAAATTTTCATTCACTCCATATAAACTGGCAATCACTCTCTTGGCACTTATAATTTGTAGAAGTAAAACGCCAAAACTGTAAACATATGATTTAGTAGAGTATATGCCTCTTCTAACATATTCAGGAGAAATATAGCCCCTGCATTGGAATAACTATTACCAACATAAGACTAAATATATGCACCTATGAAAACTAAAGCTTGAGCAGTACCCACATTGTTCCAACAATCCTTTCTATGTTTGCTTCAACATCATCTTTCACAAATATTCTAGCCATGCCAAAATTTGAAATTTTTGGCTTCATATTTTTATCCAATAAAACATTACTAACTTTTAAATCCCGATGAATGATAGTCCATCTTGAATATTCTTGCATATATAAGAGTCCTTGAATAATCCCTTCAATGATATCCATACGTTTTTTCCAATCCAAGTTAAAGTGTCTAATGGGATCTGCGCATGAAATTTAATAGTGAAAACTCAGCAAAAGTATGTACTATGTTTGTTTATTTACTGTGATTGAACGACCGTAAAGATAGTAATCCAAACTTTTATTTGGCATGTACTCATAAATCAGCATCTGTTCTTCTTTGTCAATGCAAAAACCCAAAACTCTGACAAGATTTACATGTTGGAGCTTCACAGTTAGAGTAACCTCATTCTTGAATTCCTCAAATCCTTGTGTTGATGTTTTTGCAAGATTCTTGACTGCTATTATCCGTCCATCTAGTAGAGTGGCCTGGCAAAAATTACAGTAATGGCTTGTAAATTTCAGTAGTACTGTAACAGAACATTGATAAACTAACGGAGAAACAATTAGCATAACAATCGTATGTTACCTTGTAAACAGGGCCATATCCACCCTCCCCAAGCTTATTTTCAATTGAAAAATTATTTGTAGCTGCCTCAATCTCAGCTAAAGTATATTCGTTCAGATTAGGAACATTGTGATGAAAATCTCCAACAGCTGCAGCTTTATTTATGTTGTTTTTTAATTGATTAACTGAGCCCATTGTCCCAGCTGTTAGCAAAAACAAAAGATGGTTTTAATTGAATTGGCAACATCTTCCACTCACTGTTACTAAAATATATGGGACATTAATGCTGGTGGTAATGCAGTGCATGTCTAGCTTCGAACAAGAGTTACCTTTTAATTTGAGCTTTCTTATCCAGTAGCAGTATAGCACAATGGCGCGAAGAAGAATAACAGATGCAGTTGTAGTCAAAATTATCACTAACAACTGCAACTTAGTATGTCCATTTATATTGTCTTCCTCATCAGCTGCTCAAAAACAATAGATAGAACATTAAAAAAAAAAAAAAAAAAAAATTATAAAAAAAAAAATAAAAAATAACCAAAAGCTTGAGGTGCCATAAAAATAATTGTATTATGCAAAAGAAAGAATCAAACAGGTTACAATACTTCAGTGTTGCTTAACTGCAGCTTGTCATAAGAAACCTGCCACATAAAGTATCATCAAATGCAATCCACTCCGTCCCGATTGTGAAGTAGTTCACCACATAGGTATTCCAGCTACATATTTCTGAATGAGATTCAATATCTCTCCATATTTGTGAAATCCATATATATTAAGGGCAGGTCTTGTGGCTGGTGCACCAACACCATTATCCTCAATGTTCAAAAGTGTCCATGCAAATCCATAACAAGGCAAACACAAAACCAACCTTCTAGATGATAAACCTCCATTTATCCATTCCTCTATCCCATGATCAGTACTTGCAGAACTATTCGGGTCAAAAAGAGCTGCATGAGGGCCTGTAACATTCATCCGGATAGGCGTGTAGCAGTCAGTAGCCATAACATGAACCCAGTTCAAGTGTCGTTGCAGAGAATCTATGGGGTAAGTTCTTGGATAATTCCCTGGTGAATGTCCAACCATTGCTGTCAAGAGGAGTTGTGACTGGCCAGAGTTTCTAGCCTCAAATTCGATTGCATCTTGCCATTCTCCAGAGAGAGTACCCATGTTAAACACATCAGATCCTGTCCTTGGGTACATCCAGCAAAGGTCTAGGCCTTGAAAGTCATAAATTCGAGCCATTTTAATTGAAGAATCAATGAAAGATTTTCTATAAGAATAGTTGCTTACCATTGAAGAAAAGTTTGTATAATTAGCACGTTGGCCCCCGATGGATAGAAGTGCAGTGACCGATGGATTTTTTTGTTTCAAAGCGACTGTGAACTTGGCGAATTGCTCTTCCTCGGAAGGTGTTAAAGAGAGCTGGTAGGAAGTGGAATCGAGATTGGAGAAACCGCGAAGAAGGTGAGTGGAAATAGAAGGATTTATGTGTGAAATGGGAAACTCGCTGCTCGAGTCCCAGTAACCAGCCTTTATCCACGTTTGTGCTTTTGCAGGACGCAATTCCAAAGAGATCAAGAAGATGTGGAAGACAAAAATGATTAATTTGGATAATACCATTTATCAAAAGTTCTTGAAGCAAAACTTTGATGAATTTGGAGATGAAAAAGTAACAATGTACATAAATATATGCACGGCATGGCTCTTTGATGCTTATGTTCTCCAAAATTATGCAAAATGTATGGACAGTCATGGACGGACTTATCTAAGATATATCCTGAGAGTGAAACTTAATTATTCCAAGTCTGCCCAGTGAATTATGGAATTTCCGTTTTCTGCAGGACATGTATTTTAGTAAATCATTATACTTCTATTCTTATCCAAATTAAATGATTTGAAATTCTGGTGAATCATGTATGTGTCTTGTTTGATTCTGGAGAGTTTCGTGAGGTTTCAATTAAGGGTTAAATTGATATGAATTGTTCAAGTCAGTAACCTCAATTCTGGAAACAGCTGGCAGTTTTGAAAAGATTGAAAGAAAATCATGTTTTAAATAGTTTTTGGTTCTGGAATGGCTTAAGAAAATTATAGGAACAACATATGTGTGTCTTTATTGCCCCATTAAAATTTTAGCTTGATTGAGTGAATGGAGTTTATATGAAAAATCCGAAAGTGATCAATGTTCTGTCATTAAACAGTTTTTGGTTTAATAGAGAATTAAGTTAATCCGTTGGTGGAGATGTCCAATGAATTTAATGTTGATGTGTTACCATAGGGAGACTTTTGCACGAAGAGACCAGTGGACTTCGAATTAAAGAGGATTCCGATCCTTCTTCGGATCAAGGATTAGCTTCAAAAGGCGAGAGGATTAGTAATTGCGTTAACAAATTTATGCATCATCATCAATTTATATTTAGTTGGATTAATGTTTGTTTATGCTGTCTGCCTTGTTGGTTTTATAATATATTTGAGTTTTGGAAATAGTATGTCCAGATTGGAATAAATTGTTAGCATGCATTTTTATATACTTGTGGAGTATGAGCCTGGGCAAAGTGATGAACCATGGGAGGTTTGCATGTGTAGACTTTGAATATTTAATTGTCTATGACCCTTTCCTGTTGATGGAAATTGGATATTAATTTGGAATCTGCAGGTCTGATTATTTTGGGTTGTGTGGGCATATAGGTGAATTGGAAAGAAGTCCACTGTATGTGTGTGTGTATATATGTATATATATAAGTTAAAGGATTAGTGGGCTTGATGGTGTTTATGGGTTTAATTGGCTAAGTGGGTCGGCCTATTATTAATGAGGCCTAAATTGTATTGAATGGATTTTTGGGTTTTATTGTTGTATCGGGCTGGTCTATAAATAATACAGCTCAATTATGTGTTAGTATTGGATCTTATTTAAATTGGTGGGCTTGATTGCTTTGAGTGGGCATAAGGCCCAGATTTCTTTGCTTTGGGCTGGTATTTGATTGTAATTGGTGAAGGATTCCCAGGGGGCAGATTGTCAATTTGAGAATATTGAAGCACAAGTAGGGCGCAAATTTTTAGGTTTGAAACCTTTGAAACTAAACAATGAGGGACAAACATGAGGTGTAAATTAATATTTTGTAAGTTATTATACTTCAGAATATTACACTCGTTTTTACATGCTGATGTTATTAAGAACTATATGGTACCCATATTCGAATATTGCATGAAGGCATGTAATATTATAAAGGTTGGGAAATTCGAAGGTGTGATTGTGGAAGTTTTAATCATATAGTAGCCACCTTTCTAGCACCCGTCTCCCTTCAGACATCAGCTAATACTTATATCTGACCTCATGTGCTCAATAAAAGTATGTCATCCTGAGGATAGACTGTGGATGGTACCACCGTGAGGATAGACCGTGGATGGTACCACCGTGAGGATAGACTGTGGGTGGGATATTATTACTTGATACCCTGAGGATAGACCTTGGGTGGGATATGACGAACTATACCAGGTGGATATTGGCCTAGCTGGATTATGATACCCCAAGGATAGAACTTGGGTGGGATTTGACAAATTATATTACGCGAATATTGGCCTGGCTGGATTATGATACCCTGAGGATAGAACTTAATTAGGTGGGATTTACCGTGGGGCTTGAAATCCCATGAGAAGGGTGAAATTTTTTTTGAAAACAATTTATAAAACTCCATTCATAAAACATTTAATGACATTTATACAACTAAAAATGTAAATCTTAGAAAACGGTTTATATCAATGTTCTGAAAATCAGAACTATCGGATCGAGAACCTACAGCCTCTCTGGTCTAGTTCAAGTTCTAAGGGGTTTTGTTAGATTGTTAATTTGTAATTTTCTAGGGATGTTTTTGTAGTATCTCAGTTTTCAAACCTTTAGGGAGTAATTAGTAATTTGATGGGTATTTTTAAATATATTAAAATTTTAGGGACTAACTTGCAATTTTTAGGGGTATTTTACAATATACTAAAATTTAAAGGACTAATTATAATTTTTTAAAAATCTTTTTGTTGCTGATGTCATCGACTTGATCGGCCGATCAGATCGATCAGACTGGTCAAACCGTGAATATTTTCATAATCAAACTTCTTTATTTTAATCTGAAAAAAAAAATTTCAGAATCAAATAATAAATATTTTTAGAAAATGTACTAAACAACTATTCTATCTTAAAAACATTATTCAAAAAGTGTATCAAACTATTCAGTATTTTATATAGCTCTGATATAATTTTCAAATATTTTATTAAACACGTTTTGAAATTCAAATCCAATTCGATTTGATTCAATTCAACTTAACCTAAAATATTTTTTCAGAATAATATTTGTAACTAAGAGACTCTTAATTAATCTAAATGTGCCTCCTCAAAGTACAATCAAATAATGCATATCCAAAATTGAATATCCTAAAACCGGCCTGTCCGTTATTAATATTGATCCTGATCCAAGATTGTCTTGGAAAGCCCAACTCGTTTTTCCTTAGAAGGAAAACTTTAAGTTGAGATTTCTGTATTTCTAAATTCTAATTCGTTTACTTGACCAAGACTCCTATGGTAAGTGGCAAATTATATTTCCACGGCAATTATTAGTCTTCTTTTTCCTTTTGAGGCCCCCACATTATACCTGGATATATATGACTTTTATGGCATGCCATTAACTCTCCCTCTCTCATATCTTTGCTAAAGAAGAAGACCAAGACTTTTAAATGCCAGCTATAATTAGGTCTGCTTTTCCAACCCCAATTGCACGAAAGAAAAAGAGAAAATAAAAGAGTGAATTAATAAAAGATTACCAATAGAAGTTTTTAATTAAGGATTTTGAGATAAGATAACAGTGTATTAAAATTCTCATCTTGGAAAAAATGAGAAAATAAAAATTGACTATTCCAAAGAGGCCTACTTTCTTGAAACAAAATGAGCAAAATAAATTTAAGTGGTAAATCCACGGCAATTATTAATCTTCTTTTTCCTTTTAAGGCCCCCACATTATACCTGGATATATATGACTTTTATGGCATGCCATTAACTCTCTTTCTGTCATATCTTTGCTAAAGAAGAAGACCAAGACTTTTAAATGCCAACTATAATTAAGTCTGCTTTCGGCTTTTCCAACCCGACTACACGAAAGAAAAAAGAAAATAAAAGAGTTATTGAATACTGCAATAGTACCACTTCGTGTGTATCACAACCCAACGGTTCTATGTCGCCTTTAACTTTTTCTATTCATTCTATTTTATCTTAATTTATAATTAATATAATTGATTATTTAGAAACTAAAATCTTACATGTTATATACGTATTTGGTTTGTGATCAAAAGACTCTTTCAATGCAAGATAGAATATTCATAGAATATTTTCATATGTCATGATCTTTACAATAATGTTATGTCCATATCTTACGTTTTTATAACATGATTTTTATGGATTTTACTTCCACCAGCACTTGTTTGGAAACTTTGTATACTTATATTTATACTAGTTATATTAGTATACTAGCAATGTTCTGAAAATTGGATCGGATCGTCCTTTCGGACTGGTTCGACCAACAACCGACGATATTTTCGGTCTGGTATATTATAAAAACCGGTATTTACCATTAAACCGGATTGAGCCGTGGTTAGATCGTCGGAATACTGCCGAGCTGGAGTCCAATCGCAGCTTCATCCCGTCGGATTCTTACATCATTTGACTGAGAAAACACCGCCATTCGACGTGACGGCATCTCCACTACCAAACCCATCCATTTTCAGTGGTCGTCGTCCAGCTTTCGTCGCTCGCCGTCCACCTAAAGTTTATAATTATTTGTTGAACAAAAGACCTAACTAATTATGTTAAATTACTAATTTAATAACCTCAAATATTAAAATATGTAGACGCTGCTTGACTGAATTATCTTCACTTGAATTTGCATTGCACCTTCCCGAAACCTCTCTTGGATGCCTCTCCAATGCTTAATTAATTAATTAAGTAAGCTTAATCAAACAATTAATAATTAATTTAAGCATTGATAATCCGTCAAGACAAAAATATGTTTTCTAATTTTGTCAATTAATTGATTAATTAAAACCCAACTTACATCAGATGCTATAAATAATCTTTATTCTAGATTTTATTATTTTAATTACTTAATTATTAAGCCCAGATGAGGTTATAATATAATATAAGTTTTTAGTTTTGCACGTACTCAAACCATTATTAATAACTTATCTTAGCTTCTTTGATTTTAAGGTATTTTTTAAATATTATTTAATTTATTGGCTTTTGTATAATGAAAGTTGGAGTGAGGTTGCATTCCTTTAATTACTTTTTCTTTTTTAATATATTAAGACTTGAAAGTAGGGCAGCCTAAACTTATAAGAAGCATGCTTTTGTCGCTTTATAATTGAAAAATATTAATTTAAATATATATAATTATATAATGCTTGCTAAAGAAGAACACCAGGGCTCTGTTTGGTTCACAATTGGGTGCTTTTGGAAAAAAATTTCTGAAAAAAGTAAAAAAAAAAGTTGAATTGGGCGGGTATTACGATGTAGGATTTATAAATTAATAAAATACCCCCCATATTTGTTTATTTACAAAACACCCCCTATAATAAAATCTTAAAAGTTAACAAAAACACCCCCTAACCCCCACCCCCGACCCAATGTCAAATAGCATGACGGTAGGCCACCACCGTGGAGGGTGGCCGGATTCACCGTATTGGCGCATGATCAGTTGGATCTTGCCCTCAGCGTACGCCGATATAGGCGGCTTGCCGGCGGATCCACGGTGGATCGGCCGTATTTTCGTCAACGATGACCAACAAACGGTCGTCGTTGATGGTCAACGACGACCGTTTGTTGGCCATCGTTATAAACCGTTACGGCCAAAGATCTGGCCTTTTCCGGTCAGATCCATCGTGGATCTGACCGGAAAAGGCTAGATCGGCGCACTACCGGCTAGATTCAGCCGGTAGTGCGCCATCCTAACAGATTCCGGCTATTTTCCGGTAGTGGTGGCCGGAATCTAGTAAATATGAATTACTGGGGTGTTTTGTAATTTTTAAAAAAATATTTAGGAGTATTTAATTAAATTATCAAATTTAAGGGGTTTAAAAAAAGTTGAATAATATTGGGAGTAGTATTCCCAAAAATCAAAGTTTTTGGGTATTTTACTGTTTAACTTTTTTGGGAATACTAAAAGTAATATTCCCAATTGGCAACCAAACGGAGCCCAGGACTTTTCAATGACTACGGTGCTTTCCCAACCCCAACTACACGAAAGAAAAAGAGCGAATTAATTAAAGATTTTTAATTTTCTCCTAACCAATAAAAGTTACTAATTAAAGATCTTCAAATAAAATAATAGTGTATTATGATTCTCATCCTCTTATTAAGGGGTAGGATGACAACGTTATTGATGCAAACACTATTTGTCTTTCTAAAAAAACTATTGTAGTAATATGGCAACAATTAAAGCGTATTAACCTTAAGCTACCACAGCGGCATAAGGAACGATTTCACCTTTAATTTAGTAGGCCCTCTAAGTTGAACCAAAGAAGGTCTTTACCTAAATTAAAAAGATATTAACCGAAGATGAAAAAATCTTTTGAATACTACAATAGTATCACTTCATATTAATATTGATCCAAGATTGTCTTGGAAAGCCCAACTCTTTTTTCTTACAAGGAAAACATTAAGTTGAGATTTCAGTATTTCTAATTCGTTTACTTGACCAAAAGACTTCTATGGCAAGTGGCAACTCCATTATTGTTTGCCTATATATTTCCACCACAATTATTAATCTTCTTTTTCCTTTTAAGGTCCCCATGTTATACCTGGATATATATACAGCTTTCATTGCATGGCATTAACTCTTTGCTGTCTAATCTTTGCTAAAGAAGGAGACCAAGACTTTTAAATGCCAACCATAATTTGGTCTGCATTCCCAACCCCAACTGCACGAAAGAAAAAGAGAAAATAAAAGAGTGAATTAATTTTCGACCAGTCTTACTCTAATCATTAAGAACTGGGGCAGGGTGACAATGCTATTGACGCAAACACTACTTGTCTTTTGGAGAAATATGGCCACAATTAAAGTGCATTAACCCTATGCTATAGCAGTGGCACTCTCAGTTGACCCAAAGAAGGTCTTTACCTATTTAAAAAAAAAAAAAAAACATTTATTGAAGATGAAAAAATCTATTGAATTTTCATCCTATGTATTCACAACCCAACGATTTTAAGACTTCTATGGCAAGTGGCAACTCAATTATTGTTTGCCTATATATCTCCACCACAATTATTAATCTTCTTTTTCCTTTCAAGGTCCCCAGGTTGTAGCTGGATATATATACAGCTTTTATTGCATGCCATTAACTCTTTGCTGTCAAATCTTTGCTAAACAAGAAGACCGAGACTTTTAAATGCCACCTATGATTAGGTCTGCTTTCCCAAACCCAACCGTACGAAAGAAAAAGAGAAAATAAAAGAGTGAATTAATAAAAGATTTTTTAGTTTTCTCCTAACCAATAAAAGTTTTTAATTAAGGATTTTGTATTAAGATTCTCATCCTCGACCGGTCTGACTCTACTTATTAAGAACTGGGGCAGGATGACAATGCTATTGACTCAAACACTACTTGTTTTTCGGAATCAAGTTTATAGTGTTTTCAATCAAATATACAGGCTTAATTGATGGCTACAAGGACCTAACCGAACAGAAATTAATGTTCCTTCCATCAATAAAGATGGCTATAAAGATTCGAAAAAAATTTCCAAGCCAATGTGAAGACAAAGTTAATGTCCCCCAGCAAATACAGAGAAAAAGGTTTCCATGAGTGAGATTGACCTTTAAAATAAAATAAAGAATAAAAAGAAAATGAGAAAAATCCGTTAAGGAATTATGTTAAATTATGAGGCTACAAAGTCTACTTATATTTAAGAAGTTTTTACTGTTGGGACATCTGAAAAGGATAATTACAAATGGTTCCAAATTTCACCATTTACAATTTTTACAATTTTTTTTTCATGACTACTAGTCATTGATGGTTAAAATATTAGATATTTTATATTTATAAATAAGAAAGTGTACAAGTTCTTCCATCCAAAATCAGGAAAAAAAAAAAAAATAGATGAATTCACACAAGCAGTTCATAACTTTTCTGATGAACATGTACAGTCTATATAATCATAGATAAGATTACGTCTTTTAAGTAAGTCTTTTTTTATCATCCAGTGTATATAGTCATAGTCTCTTTTTTTTTTTTTTTTTAATAAGATAAAGTGGAAGATTAAGGATGTAGTTTAGAATTCCTTTCTCCACCTACTCAATAACTTGTAAAGAAATTAAGCTCTTTTATTCGTTTTTTAATAATTCGTTTTCTGTGTCAATATGCTGATAAATACATTTATCACCTACAATCTTCTCCCATTGATATATGAATATAAATTCTAGAGATAAATACAGATAAGAGTGCTGGAATTTTAAGCCTCTAGCTTTCCCAATGGTGTCCAATATTATCGGGTGCGTTTGGCTCCCTGTTTTTATCCATATTCCCAATCCTATTCTCCAAATAATGTTTGGCACACTATTCCAGAAATATTACCCTATTTTTTAATTACTTTTAGACCCCATAAGGTTATTAATTTCACTAAATGCCCCCTGAATTTTTTTTAAAATTAACAAAAAACCCCCCATCAACCCAATTTGTCAGATTCCGGCAACCACCGCCGGTGATAGCCGGAATCTGTACAACGGCCTAAATTCCGACCATAAATGGTCGGAATTACACCGATCTGGCCTTTTCCGGCAAGATCCACCACGGATCTGGCCGTCAGCGACGGCCAAAGAAATGGCCGTCGTTGACGGTTAATGACATCCAAATCTTGGCCGTCGTTGGATCAAAAACGACGGCCACATCTTTGGCCGTTGACGGCCAAAGATGGCCGTTGCTTTGGCCTTTCGGTCGTCAGCACCATAAGCGAGCCAGATGCGGCCTTTCCGGCGATCCACCCGCGATCTGGCCGGAAAAGGCCATAATGATGCGTTACGGCACAGATCCGATCGGTCTATGCCGTAACGAAATTTTCTGACCAGATTCCGGCGGTGGCGGCCGGAATTTGACACTGCAGGTGGTAGGGGTGTTTTTGTCATTTTATATAATAGGGTCTTTAATTAAATTAGTAAACCTATGGGCTTTTTCATAAATTTTTCAAATTTACCTCGTAATACTCCCCTATCCAACAATCCAATATTATCCTCAAAATCCTATCCAAAATACTACACCAAACGCACCCAATAATGTTATGTATATGAGATTTCATCTTCGCATCTCAACTCATGTGACAATTGTTGTGGTAACATTTAGGAAAGTATAAAGAATCCCCTTAGGAAATATGTGGGGAAAATTGTGTAGAGAAGTGAAATTGGAACTTAAACTAAGGTCTATACATATAAATTATCACTTTTCCTAAGATGTTACTTGGCCCCGCCAATTGTTTGATGCAGGTTATGCAATTACGCCTTGCCTTTAAGATACAATGAAACACTATTTTGTTTGCCTGTGTTGTGCATTGATGAAAGTAAACCTTGAATACTCTTGAATTTTGCAAGCGCCCAATATCGGTGGTCTATGATACAATGAAACACTATTTTGTTTGCCTGTGTTGTGCATTGATGAAAGTAAACCTTGAATACTCTTGAATTTTGCAAGCCTCGCCCAATATCAGTGGTCTATTTTACAGATTAATGGAACATTGGATTGGATTGGACGGTGGAAGAAGACGACTTTTCACAAGTTGTGGAAGTGTGAAAAGTAGGGGTGATAAAAAAAATGCAGAAATCGAATTGAACCGAATTTCCAGTTTTCTAAAAAATTGGTTCAGTTTCGGTTCAAAGATATTGAGATAAAGAGACAAAGAACAGGGGTCATTTTTGTAACAATTAAAATGACTAGGACTGGTTTGAAATTAGTAGATAACTTGCAGCCTTATCCGCTGCGTTTTGAGTATTGTAAAATCAGTATATAAAGGAGCTTCTTCTTTATGAGAGCTCAAGAAAACAAATAGAACTTATTCAGTTTAACACAGCTCATGTAACTAATTTTTCTTTCCCTTTTGCGTGTATTGTTTCTTTTCTTGTTTTTCTAGTAGAATTTCTTCATGGTATCAGAGCCCTAGACCAGCGTCGAAGGCAAATCTTGAAATCAATTTCCTTTTTTCTTTTTCCTCTAAACAAAACTCTACAATCAAGTAACTCTACAATGGATGTTGAACAATCAATCAGTGCGAATGCTCAGAATTCTACAACTCACTTGAGTCTTCCGAATTTGACAGTGAAATTGGTTGAGAGAAACTACAATTACTGGCGCTCACAAGTCTTACCAGCGTTGGTCTCTCACGAATTGGATGGATATATCACAGGTACGAACTCTTGTCCTCCTATGTTTGTAATGGAGAAAGTAGATGAGAGTGAGAAGTTGATAAAATGTCCAAACCCTAAGTATCTAAACTGGAAGAAGGCAGACACCAATTTACGAGTGTTGGTTATTTTCGTCAATCTCAGAGTCGATGTTCAGGCATGTGTCTAAATGTAGTAGTGCCTATGAGATATGGAGCACACTGGAAGTACATTTTCAGTCTTTTTCTAAAGCAAGAACTCTGTACCTACGAAACATGTTGAATACAACTAAAAAGGAGTCTCAAAGTATGAATGATTATGTGTTACGTATGAAAGAATTTGCAGATGAACTTAATGCTAGTGGTGTACACATAGAAGATGAAGAATTGTTAATGTACATTCTGGATGGATTGGGATCTGAATACGATGCTGTTGTAGCTAACCTTACTTCAACTGTGAGTCAAATTACATTTCAGGAAGCTCTGTTTCTCTTACATAAACATGAATTGAGGTTAGAAAGACAGAACAGTGCATTATTGACTTTTCATGAGCAAATGTCGTCTGCCTTAATGGCAGCTAAGACTAACACGTTTGAAGGAAATGCTTCTCTGTCACGTGTGCCATCTGGAATACTGTCACAGCAAGCTCCACCACTAGGTCATTTTCAAGAATCTGGTAGTATGTTTCAGCAACCTCAGCAAACTCAGAATGGTAGTATGTTTCAGCAACCTCAGCAAACTCAGAACATGACTTTGGGAAACTCAGGCAGTTCTCATTATGGGGAAGCACCTATGTTTATAGGACAATCTGGAAACATGAGAAATAACTCATATCCCTGTGCATTCACAAATGTTTCTTGGTGGTCTTTCTTCCTTTAACAAAGGTAGAGGCGGGGAAGAGGCTACTCTAAGCCACGGTTGATGTGCCAAGTTTGTGGAAAACCAGGCCATTCAGCTCTTCATTGTTATCACAGGTTCGATCAAGACTATCAAGGTTTTGCAGCTGCAAGTTATGGAAATCCAGGACACCAATCCTATGTTAATCACACGGGAGTAAATCAACAAGTTTTGCCCACTGGTCAACATACTTATTCAGCCTCTCCAAATGAAACTCCTCAAGCCATGTATGCTGGAACGACTATACCAGTTCAGGACTACAATAATCATGCTGGATAGTTTCATGATTACTCAGCTACTGGAGCTCCAGCAATACATCAACTTGATCCTAGTCCAGCCTTCACCATGCAAGCTTCCCATCAATTTTCACAAAACCCTTCGGTTCTTCCACCAAACCGATACTATCTTGCCCACAGTACATACTGGTCACACACTTGCTACACCACAAATAGTGAAGGATAAGTCCTGGTACATGGACTCAGGAGTCATTTTTGTAACAATTAAAATGACTAGGACTGGTTTGAAATTAGTAGATAACTTGCAGCCTTATCCGCTGCGTTTTGAGTATTGTAAAATCAGTATATAAAGGAGCTTCTTCTTTATGAGAGCTCAAGAAAACAAATAGAACTTATTCAGTTTAACACAGCTCATGTAACTAATTTTTCTTTCCCTTTTGCGTGTATTGTTTCTTTTCTTGTTTTTCTAGTAGAATTTCTTCAAAAGAAAATAAAAAACTGAATTTTTAGCTCGGTTTGGTTATTGTAGAGCCGACAATTGACCGTGCCGTACCTAAAAATTTAAGACCCGTCGTACTGTGGACTGTGTCGTGTCAAGGCCCGCAAAAATTCGTGCCTTATCATGCTGTGTTGGCCTATCAAATTTGAAGGCCCACGACACTACCTACTATACTTCGTACAAATTATGATAATTTTGATTTATTATTATAAAAATATTTTATGGATAGGATTTTAGGGATAGTATTGGGTTATTGGATATGGGAGTATTACGAGGTAAATTTTAAAAATTTATAAAAAAGCCCTTAGGTTTACTAATTTAACTAAAGACCCTAAAATATAAAATGACAAAAACACCCCCACCACCTGCAGTGTCAGATTCCGGCCACCACCGCCTGGAATCGGCCGAAAATTCGTTACGGCACAGACTTGCCGGATTTGTGCCGTATCACGTCGTTATGGCCTTTTCCGGCCGGATCCATGGTGGATCGGCCGGCCAAAAGGCCGATCTGACGTGCGTATGGCCGCACGGTTGGAAAAGGCCAACGAGGGTCATCGGCCTGGCCGACGGCCAAAGATGTGGCCGTTGTTTTCGGTCCAACGACGGCCATTTTCGGCCGTGCAGCCGACGGCCAGACCTGCGGCCTTTAGTGCAATCCGTGGTGGATCTGGCCGAAAAAGGCCACAGGTGAACTTGAGGCCATTTCTAGTCGGAAGTTAGGCCGTTGCAGATTTCGCTATCACCGACGGTGGTTGCCGGAATCGACAAGTTGGAGTTGATGGGGGTGTTTTTGTTAATTTTTTAAACTTTTTTTCAGGAGGTATTTAGTGAAATTAATAACCTTATGGGGTTAAAATGTAATTAAAAAAATAGGGTAATATTTTTAGAATATTGTACCAAACGCTATTTGGAGAATAGGATCCACAATAGGGATAAAAATATTAAACCAAACGCATACATCATTGTTTTGTTCCATATTTTTATCTCCTTTCAAATATGCCCTTCAATGGCGCAAACTAATAACGTCAGGATTGGTTATTACTGGTATTCAAAACTTGACCTTCCTGCTGCGAACATAAATTTTTCCCTCTTCACTCACATTATTTGTGCTTTTGCTCGTATAAATTCCACCTCCTACCAACTCTTTTTATCGCCCAATGAAGAAAAAGTCTTCTTGGGCGATAAATTGCCTACCTTGAATCTTAATGTGACCAAAAAAAAAAAAAAAAAAATTAATAATAATAATAATAAATAAATAAAAAAATAATTCTAGTACTAGGGAAGTATCAAGCAGCTTGTGTTTATGGCAAAAATAAAAAAAATGATCATCTTCCTCTTTTTGTTATTATGTGTTGCCGGATGAAGTTTTCTATTTCACAAAATTGGATCAAAGCTGGTTACTGGTATGTTGGTAGTGAATTTCCCATATCAGAAATAAATTCTGCCTTGTTTACTCACCTTATATGTGCTTTTGCCAATGTAGACTCTTCCACTTACCAGCTCTCCATCCCATCTGCCAATGAACAATACTTCTCAAGCTTTATTGGTACCATCAGAGGCAAAAGTCCATCCATTACAACTCTTTTGTCAGTCTGGAATGGACAGAATGCAACAGGTCAATCCATATTGAGCAACAAAGTGAACTATTCAGTTCTATCTTCAATGGTTAGTGATTCTTCTCATAGGAAGTCTTTTATTGAATCTTCGATGAAAACCGCTAAACGTTATGGATTTAAAGGGATTGATTTGTTCTGGCTATGGCCTAACCAAAGTATGATTGAGTTGCTATTTGCTTAGATATGGATGACAATGGACACACGGCATTCCCTGCACACTCTTAAGAATTGGGAAAAGATAACATTAATGCTCAGTTGAGCTGAAGTCTTTCTAACAAACAGTTGTGGTTCTATGGCCACAATCAAGGCGTATTAACCCTCGGTTCATGCAGTGGGGAGGAGGGCAAGAGGCATTAATTTAGTACCAACTCTTACTTGACTCGAAGAAGAAGTTGGCTCTGGCTGTGTTTGTTTTACAAAAATCATGACGTCTAGGAAAGAGTCTTTCTAGTGAATTCTCCAAAATTACAGCTGACGTCATTTTATTAATAAACTTTTATGACGTAGTCAAGATGCTATGAATTCTCCAATCGTTTAATCTTCTTAGCACGGCAAATAAGTTGGGCATTCTCTTGATAATAACTCATAAAATTCTACAACTTGATGGCCAGTCTTTCGTATGTGTCTGGCAATATTCGACCTTCAGAATTATGTAGAATTCAAAATACACAAAGAAAATGACTTCTTTTACTATAAATATCAACCATAGAAATACTTTCTTTACGAAGCTTTAATGGCTTCAAAAAATACTGCAGGTGTTATCTTCCATGTTTTGCTCTCTTCAGCAATAATAATATTGCAACATGCAACAGCACAAACCTGGATTAGAGCCGGTTACTGGTATAAACATAGCGGTTTGCCCGCTTCGGAGATCAATTCGGCTCTCTTTACTCACCTTCTTTGCGCTTTTGCTGATCTGAATTCTACCTCCTACGAGCTATCAATTCCACCTTCGGATACAAATAGTTTCTCCACCTTCACGGAAACTGTGAAAAAAAATAACCCATCAGTCACTACTCTTCTATCCATTGGGGGTGGAACACAAACACTTTCAACCAACTTTTCATCAATGGCTGCTAATTCTTCTTACAGAAAATACTTCATTGATTCCTCGATGAAAATAGCTAGACTTTACGGCTTTGGAGGCCTAGACCTTGCTTGGATTCCTGGATTACCAGGCTCCGACATGACTAACATGGGTACTCTCTTTCAGGATTGGCGAACCGCTATAGAATCAGAGCCAAGAAACTCTAGCCAGCCACAACTGATCTTGACCGCAAGGGTCGATTATACACCGAAGGGTATACGTCCTGGAAACTACCCTACACAGTCCATGCAACAATACTTGGATTGGATTCATGTTCAAGGTACTGAATACCACACGCCACAAACGTCGAACTTTACGGGCGCTCATGCTGCTCTGTATAACCCGACCGGTAATCTTAGCGCGGATTACGGTATAAACACCTGGATTGAGGGAGGATTGTCCGCAAATAAGTTGGTTTTGAGCTTGCCTTACTATGGATATGCATGGACGCTAGTGAATCCTGATGATAATGGAATTGGTTCACCAGCAATTGGGCCAGCCATTACAACAGATGGGTTTATGCGATATAGTGGTATCAAGGACCGTATAAGGCAAAATGCATCTAGTGTTCAAGTTGTATATGATGCAACTTATGTTGTGAATTACTGCACAATCGGAACAGCTTGGATTGGTTTTGATGATGTGGAGGCTGTTAAAGCTAAGGTTTTCTATGCCAAGGAGAAGGGCCTGCGGGGTTACTATGTGTGGGAAGTTCCCTACGATTATAATTGGGTGCTTTCAGAAGTTGCAGGTAAATTATAAGCTATTAGTGATTCACTTGTTTGGTTTTTAACTGGAGAGAAAAACTTTATGCACCGTGAGGTTTTGGTCAACTATTTTAGGTCCTGCATTCTAAAATATTTAAATATACCCCTTTTGGATTTAACACGCTTACATAATCGGTTAATTGGGAGCATTTTTATTGTTGAAGAACCAAACTACCTGTCATTTTGATGTTGTGCCAGTTTTAAAAGTTCAGATTTTACTCTCTGACTATTTAATGTTTGTTACAATAAACTTTTATTAAGAGAAAAAGAAGAATCATACACCTATTAGGATAACATAATAACCCTATCCTTCAAATTTAGTTTTTTAGATTTTTGTACAGATTAATGTGGTAGGAAATGAATAGAAGAGTATATACAAAGAGTCAAACTCATCATATTCACTCTTCTATTCATTTTTTATCACATCAATTTGTACACAAATCTTTGTAAGATTTGTTTGTACGTCTAGAATTACTCATTTACTTTATGTTAGGGAAGGTGGAGAAATTATATATATATAATAATTTTTTTTTATAATGATACTCCATATAAGAATAACTTTTATATGATAATGTTCTGAAACCCAATCCGGGGTGTCACCTGACCAAGGGACCAAGTCCCGGGTTGACCAGTTAAACCAAAGGTCTGACTGATGATCAAGGTTTAAGATCTAGCAAACACACACTTGAAAAGTATACCGGTCCCTATAGGTTTGAAATTTAGCAAACACACCCTTATCACAGTTAGGTTTTCGCTTTTCCATCCAAATTCTGGCTTATTACAGCGGCCAAATTCAACCACCACCTGAACCATCGGCCTCCACTTTACAAAACCCTCAACCCCGAGACTTGGTAGCCTTCTGTTCGTCGGCCGTAACTCGTCATAACTGGTTACTGGCCCTTATAATAATACATTATAATTCTTCTAGATCCTATTTTAAGGAACTTGCCTCCACATAGTAATAATTATTTGTATATTATAAAAAATATATGTTATTTTACATTAAATATTTAAGATAACATAACATATTTTCAGTCAATTCAGTTATTGTATTACTTTGGTTGGCATGGTTGATTTGCTAAAAGAAGAAGGAAAGATATCGATATCACTTGAATTGGTTGAAGATTGCATGGGTTGTATTATAGTATAATGTATTTATAAAATTTACATTGAGAGAAACACATTAAAGAGAATGCAAAATTTTATACTTTTAAGATGACTTTGCATATTCTCAACATTACATAGATATATGTACTAGTTTTTGTGAAACTACTAGTTTTTGTGAAACTATGTCAATCTCTTTATCAATGTCTATACTTGGATTTGACATGCTCTATTAATTAATTATTAGTGTATTGCACACTTTACCTCTATACCACTTGCACTTAGTTATCCTTGCTAAACACAAATTTATTGTAAAGTACCTTTGTGGATCGTTTTATAATATAGTGATCATTTTTCATTTTGGGAAAAAAAAAAAAAAATTTCTCAGCTACAGAGGATAATAAAAGAGGACGAAATAAGACAAATTTGCTTGTAATCGTCCTGACTATTACAATAGCAACTGTTCTCCTACTAGCAGTTGTTATATATTATTGCTGGGGGAGAAAGCTCAAATTTGAAGGTAACATTTTCAGCTTCAAGTATTTTTCATTTATAACACACTTGATAATTGTTTAATGTTTTCTCAAAGTTTTAATTATTTCTCTATTTTTTTAATGTTAGGGATAGTGAATAATATTAAAGAAGATAAATTAAGAGCTGATGGAGAGTTTAATAGCGATGTTCCCACTGTTAAGCAATATCCTTTACCTGAAATTGAGGCAGCTACCAATAGTTTTTCAATCGAAAATAAGCTTGGCCAAGGTGGATATGGTCCTGTTTACAAGGTACAACATTACAAGGTAATTTATCTTTTTTCGAAACACAATGTTTCTGCACTACCTAAACATTTTATTCTTCAGTTGATCATCAACATATTTTCAAGAGTTACAAGAAAATTAGTTTATTTAGCTAAATAAAAACAATGAATGTATTTTACTAGGGTATCCTCGAAGATGGTCAGGAAATAGCAGTGAAGAAACTTTCCAAAACTTCAAAGCAAGGGTTTCAGGAATTCAAGAATGAGGTTATGCTTACTGCAAAGCTCCAACATGTAAATCTTGTCAAAATTATAGGTTTTTGCATTGATAAAGAAGAACACATATTGATCTATGAGTACATGCCGAACAAAAGCCTGGACTACCACCTTTTTGGTACAATAATTTCTCTCCAACTAACTTATTTTCGCAATTTTCGCAGCTTTGAAAACATTGATTAGAGTATTACTAATTTGTGTTTAATAAATAAATGCAGACCCTTGTAGACGAATTCTTTTGGATTGGACAAAACGTGTTCAAATCATAGAGGGGATTATCCAAGGGCTAGTGTATCTCCAAGAATATTCGAGATTGACTATTATTCATCGAGACCTGAAACTTAATAATATATTATTGGATGAAGATATGAAGCCTAAAATATCAGATTTTGGTATAGCCAAAATTTTTGAGGAAAATGATCATCAAACAGATCGAATCATTGGAACATAGTAAGTACACATTAATCTTCTTTTCTTTTATATTGCTTTGCAAGCTTGCACTTGTTAAGACACATGCTTAGCACACTATCTCTAATAATTCAATGCAGTGGTTATATCCCTCCTGAGTATGTCAACAGTGGCATATATTCAATTAAACTTGATGTCTATAGTTTTGGGGTTCTACTTCTACAAATCATAAGTGAAAAAGAGGTTTCATCTTTATATGGCCCACATGAAGACTTGAGCTTTCTAAAGCATGTAAGTTTCCCCAAGAACAGGCCATTAATATTACTAATTAGTATTGGAAATATTTAATTCGATATATATATTTTCATATAAAATTTCAGGCATATGAGTCGTGGAAAGATGACAAAGGCATGGAGTTTGTGGATCCATCATTAGATGATACACAATCCTCCTGTAAATTAATGAGATGCTTGCAAATAGCTCTACTTTGTGTCCAAGAAAACCAAAATGATAGACCGTCCATGTTAGAAATTTCCTCAATGATCAAAACTGGATCCACAAATACATTAATCAGCCCCAAGAAGCCTGCTTTCTCAGAACAAAGTGATGAAAAGAAAAAGAAAATGACCAAAAGTTCAGGATTAATTTCGGTTGATGATGCAACAATTTCTGAAGTGGTGGCAAGATGACTCTAGGCTTTTGCAAGACCAATATTTGGTGGTCCTTGGAGATCGGGTAGGAAGCTGCTTAATTTGACCATTATAATTTTCTGCAATATTATTGAACCTATTGCCATTAAACATGGATGCCAACTATGAAAGCGATTAATTGGTTGTGGTTTCTTCTTGTATTATATGGATAATTCAAAGAAAAGGCCAATACGATGACTTTGACTTGATGCTTTCATTTTATTGGTTTACTTTAAGCTTATTTTTTGTCTTTGATAGGAAACTAAACATTACAGGACGTTCAGAGGAGGGCATCAAGTTTGTTAAGATAATTGGGTATAAGAAGGTTACGAAAGATGTATAGGGCATGGGATTATTCACAAAGTTGTATTGGGAGGTTCCTAGCTCTTCGAAGTGCTAGAATTATCATTTTTTTGTCCTAAAAATTAATTTGCATATGAAAATATTAGAATCTCATATCTGAATCTCACATCACCGAATGTGTTACCTTAAGGCTAAGGGTTCTCCCAACTATAGACCCCACTATAAATTTTTCTAGCCGTGAAAATTGACCAAGAGCAGCATTAACAGTGACCTATCTTCTCTATAAATTCACCATAGCCATACTTAATTGCCATGAGCTTTCTTCGATGGCGAGCAAAATTATTACTAGTATTGCCTTTCATATTTTCCTCTCTTTAGCAATAAATCAACCAGCAAAATCACAAGTTTGGGTAAAAGCCGGTTACTGGTATAAAGGTACCGGTTTTGCCGTTTCGGAGATTAATTCTGCTCTCTTTACTCACCTTCTTTGTGCTTTCGCCGATCTAAATTCCACCTCCTACGAGCTCTCTATTCCACCTTCCGATGAAAATAAATTCTCCACCTTCACAGAAACTGTGAAACGAAAAAACCCATCAGTCGCTACACTTCTATCCATTGGGGGGGAAACTTCAACCCTTTCAACCAGCTATCCTCTAATGGCGAGCAATCCTTCTTACAGAAAATCTTTCATTGCCTCCACGATGAAAATAGCCAGGCTTTACGGCTTTGGAGGCCTAGACCTTGCTTGGATTCCGGGATTATCAAGCTCTGACATGACTAACATGGGCACTCTCTTTCAAGATTGGCGAGCCGCAATAGAATTGGAGGCAAAAAAGTCTAGCCAGTCACCACTGATTTTGACCGCGAGGGTCGATTATACACCAAATGGTATACGTCCAGGAAGTTACCCGACACAGTCGATACAGAATTACTTGGATTGGATTCATGTTCAAGCTAGCGATTACAACAGGCCAGAGTGGTCGAATTTTACAGGGGCTCATGCAGCTCTGTACAACCCAACCAGTATTCTTAGTAGCGATTATGGTATAAGAACTTGGATTGAAGGAGGAGTGTCCGCAAATAAGTTGGTTTTGTGTTTGCCTTACTACGGATACGCCTGGACGCTGTTAAATCCAAAGAGTAACGGTATTGGTGCAGTAGCTATCGGACCAGCCATTACAGCAGATGGGTTTTTGCGGTATTATCACATCAAGACTAGCATAAAGGGGAATAAAGACATTCAAGTTAAGTACGATGCAGATTATGTGGTTAATTACTGCACAATTGGGAACATTTGGATTGGTTTTGATGATGTAAAGGTGGTGAAAACTAAAGTTTCTTATGCCAAAGAGAAGGGGCTCCGCGGTTACTATGTGTGGGAAGTCCCTTATGATGATGACTGGGTGCTTTCTGAAGCTGCAAGTAAGCAATAATGGGCATGTTGGCTTATTATTTCTGTCCATATTCTCAATCCTATTCTTCAAATAATATTTGGCACATTATTCTAGAAATATTATCCTATTTTAATTACTTTTAGACCCCATAAGGTTATTAATTTCATTAAATACCCCTTGAAAAAAAGTTTAAAAATTAACAAAAATACCCCCGTGACAAATACTTGCCAGATTCTGGCAACCACCGTCGGTGGTAGCTAGAATCTGCCACAACGGTGAATTATCGATCGAAACTGGCCGGTAATTCACCGATCTGGCCTTTTCCAGCCAGATCCACAGTGGATTCAAGAAAAGTAAATGAGTAGAGATTTATTTTAATTATGTATATATATGTTATACTTACAGGAAAATTGAGATGAGATGAGATGTGTGCTTAGTCATAGTTGTTGGATATGCTTAAATTATGAGAAGTGTTTTTGATGTGTGATGAGAGAGTGAAATTGAGTTGAAGTTGGAGGAGTTTTGTATGAATATTTTTGGGAGTGTTTTCCTTGGCAGGAATTATGATTATATGAGGGAGTTTTCCTCCCAATTTGGATGGTTAAGAAGAGAAGAAAAGTTATAGTTAAACTAAGTTTAGTATGCACACTTATTGTTTGATGAAATGCCTAAGTGAAATCTGCCTTGTCACAGCTATGACTTTCTGAGTGATTTTTGGGGATCTTAGAAATTGAACTGGGTTGAGACCAAAACATAAAAGTTGTAGCCATGTCTCTAATATTTAAAACAAGACCAAAAACGTAGCAATCCGAGGTGTATAACTCAAGTTATGCCTTCTTGAGTGTGACCTGTGCAGAATGACCGTTTTGATGCAATATTGCATTTGGCATTTCATAAGTGCATTAATGAGCATGAACCATCCATATGCATTAATTGTGCATTGAGAAGTAGCTTGTGAAAGAGTAGAGAATGTTGAGTATGAGCTACATTATGAGTACTAACTAGAGATAGAGTGGAGAACTTTGTGAATAAAATACTCTAAGAGTATAGCTTGAGAAAGAGTAGAACCATCCATATGCATTAATTGTGCATTGAGAAGTAGCTTGGGAAAGAGTAGAGATTTTCGAAAATAAGCTACTTTAAGAGCAAAGAGAATGAGAAAAACTTTAAGAATGGGTTGGTGCTTCGTGAACTCCACCCAGAAGTTATGAAGAATGGGTTGGTGCTTAGTGAACTCCACCCGAAAGTCACGAAGAGTGGGTTGGTGCTTTGTGAACTCCACCAGGCCGTGCCTCCGGTAAGATGAGGCTATGACATTTCAGTGAGAAAGAATGAGAAAATATGAGAAAGAATAGAGGAAGAGAATGAGTAGAAGTCACGAAGAGTGGGTGGGTGCTTTGTGATCTCCACTCAGTCGTGCCTCCGGTAAGATGAGGCCGTGACATACAACAGAAAGTTGATAGAAAAGAGCTATGTGAAAGAGAAACAGAAAGAGAAAATAAATGAGATGAGAAGAGTGTAAGGAAAGAATTTAGAGAAAGAGTTACGGGGATAGACGAGTAGAGGATTTACTTACTGAGCATTATTTTGTGCTCACCCCGTTGTTTTTTTTTTTTGTGGTTGTAGGATCTAGGTGAGGACGCAGACAGATGGGCATCAGCAAGCGAGGATGAATGGCTACACTGTCTACATAGTTTTGTTTATGATACTAATTTTGTATAAAGAATGTATATATTTAATAAAAGAAAAATTTTGGGCCTATTTACTTTTGCTAATATAAATATATTTACTTAATGTATTTCTATGAGTATCCTAGTATGAAGCAGTTGTTACGGACGTCGACGGCCACAGTAGATCTAGCCTTTTCCAGCCAGATCCGTGGTGGATTTGGCCGGAAACGGCCATAACGACGCGTTACAACACAGATCCGACCGGTCTGTGTCGTAATGCGATTTTCCTGCCAGATTTCGACGGTGGTGGCTGGAATCTAGCACTGCAGGTGGTGGGGGTATTTTTGTCATTTTACATGTTAGGGTATTTATTAAATTAGCAAACTTAGGGGGTTTTTTTTTATAAATTTTTAAATTTTATCTCGTAATACTCCCATATTCAATTGTCCAATACTATCCCTAAAATCCTATCCAAAATAATAAACCAAACGCACCCAATAATTTAATGGTTATTGTCATCTTGCCCATCATTTACGTTATTACTCTAATAATGTCTATCTATAAGCAGCAATATTGTTGATATGGTTTATACTTCTCTTAGCCTTGATGGATTATCGGCTTCTGACAACTTTTGTGGTTATATGTATTTTGTAATAGTGAAAAACTATGCCACAGTGAACTGTTGTCATCTATTTTGTATTTATTGCAAATTTCTAATACTCAATAAAAATTCTCTATTTGAATGGTAGGTGTAGTTGTTTAATTAATTGTGTATCTTCTTTAGTCTTCTGCTTTATTATTGTGTGTATTTTGGTCGTAGTTTTAACAAATATACCATGTAAAATGGGCAAAATTTTTGTCACATTCCATACTGCAGACAAATGACTTTGAGATTAAGTTTATAAGATTTGAATCCTCATAATTAAATAAATGTGTTTTAGGTGAAGAATGTTTAAATGATATTACAAGTTTGTCATTACTTTTCAGTATGGAAATAGTTAGGAAAGTGTCCCTTAAATCAACGGTCAACTTACCCTAAACAATCTTCCTCTTGAGTTGCTGTGTATGGTGGAAGTTGCACGTAACACTAATTTCCAAAGAGAAATCAACTTGTGGAGGCCCTGCAGTCTCAATCACCTTTAGTATCTGGTCTTCTAAATATATCTCTTTCGCTCTCTCTCTAATAACTCCATAATAGCTAAAAGAAAGCACGTAGAGGCAAAACAAGAAGCCAACACCATAGTTCAATTCCGGTCATAAATTATTTTTAAAAGAACTTAATTAAAAACAAAAACCATAGGGAGAAAAGTCTTCCTTGCAGCAAATTAATTCCAGTCATTAACAGAGATATTAGAGAAAGATAACCCTTTTCAAGATGAATGTATACTTGAAGGATAGATATTAGAAAAAGATAGCCCTTTACTTACTAGATGAAAAATCTGGAATATCATGATATATAGGATCACGCCACTTGCAATATCTCCTACCCATTTTTTTTCGATAGGATTCTGATGGTTACAATTCTTGCATATTGTCCTACCCACTTCAGATGGTGGGGCTTTTATAAACCCACCTCTAATAGTAGGGTTTCAAGTGCATCCCCTTTAATTCGGACCCAGTTTCCAAATATGATGTTTAAGGTTCCTATCAAAGAAGATACGGTCTAAACCCCACTATTTGAGGTGGATAACAGAAATATATCCAAACCTCATCATAGAAAGTGGGTTATACAATATATAAAAAGAGTAAACGACTTTTTTCCACCCAAGGTTTGCCTTAATGACATTTTCCACCTAGAAAGTTTCAAAATACCACTTTCCCACCCAAAGTTTATATTCCGTTAATACCCAAAATACACTTCACTTTCTCAATCGGTGTTCAGCGAGTTACCATGAGCCGGGGTAAGAGTGGTTTTGTAGAGTGGAGGCCAGTGGATTGGTTGGTGTTAACTGATTGAATATTTGCCACTGAAAATTACTTTCTCAGTCGGTGTTCGGCGAATTACCATGACCAGGGTAAGAGGGGTTTTGTAGAGTAGAGGCCGGTGAATTGAATGGTGTTAACTGATTGAATATTTGCCACTGGAAATTAGTTAAGAACGGGAAATCCTAGCTTTGTAATAGCCAGAAATCAACGAGAAATCAGATGTCGAAATAACAGAGGTTTTGTAGCAAGGAGACTAGAGGTTCAAATGGTAGTGATGGAGATAATTTTCGTCGGAATCAGCTTTAGGAAAAATGTTAAGTCTTAAAGCTACACCGAAGAAAGTAGGCATGAGAGGTTAGATTAGTCGTATCACATATCAATGTATTCATGTCAGCAAGTTAAACTGAATATGTATGTGGTATGCGTGCATTAGCTAATTATAGTGTCACAACAATAAGCAAAGTCAAGAGGGGTTCTTAGTCAATCTCCTAAATTCAACATTGTTAGATAGTCCAAAAAAGCAAAAAGTGTATCATTTTCCCACGAAATCTATCCATAAAGTCAATACAGGAAAATTGATCTGTTGTATTTTAGCCTAACTTGCTATATGAACATTCACATTTCCTGTAAAACATGAGCTTCCTTCCTTCAATGGTTGACAAAACCATCGCCTTCCTCCTCTTCCTCTTCATTTCTCTTCCCCATTTGCATTGTGGTCACAAAGTTGGATTAGAGGTTGTTACTGGGATTCTCAAAGTGAGCTCCCCATTTCAGAAATAAATTCTGCTCTTTTCACTCACCTTATGTGCGGTTTTGCTCATATAAACTCCTTTACCTACCATATTTCTATCAACTCAACTTCTGAAGAATCCTTCTCCAACTTCACCAACACTGTGAAACACAAGAATCCATCAGTTGTAACACTTTTATCAATCTGGGGTGCGAGACAAAACTCTTTAATCTTTGGTTCAATGATAAACCAATCCTTTTCTAGAAAGACTTTTATCAAATCCTCCATAGAAATAGCCAGGCTCTATGGCTTGTTGAAGATCCCATATCGACTAGGCACACTCAAGCCAATGGGTTTATAAGAGTGGACAATCCTCCTACTCAATAAGGCCTATTGGGTGAGGAGTTAGGCCCAACTCCATCAAGTGGTATCAAAGCCAGCCCCATGTGAGCTGAGTGATTGACCAGCGGTGGGCTGCCAAACTACCTCCATTCATAGGCAAGTTGACCATATGGGCTTGATCGTGAGGGGGAGTGTTGGAGATCCCATATTAACTAGGCACACTCAAGCCAATGGGTTTATAAGAGTGGACAATCCTCCCACTCAATAAGGCCTATTGGGTGAGGAGTTAGGCCCAACTCCATCAAGATGGCTTCCATGGCCTAGACCTGGTTGGTGTAAAGCCAAATAGAAGAATCAACATGACAAATTTAGGAATCCTTTTCGACAAATGGCACAATGAGGTAACTTCCGAGGTGAGAAACTCAGGTAAGTCATAGCTTTTACTAGTAATGACCAGCCATCATTTGCATGTTCTTGACTCGATCACTTACCCAATAAAAAAGAACTTGGATTGGATACATGTTTTAGCATATGACTATTATATGCCTACAAGGGATAAATTTATAGGCGCTTATGCTGCTTTATATGGTTCTTCAAGTTAGTTCAATACCAATTATAGTATAAGTGAATGGCTAAGAATAAGAGTTGAAGCTCAAAAACTTGTTCTGGGTTTGCCTTATCATGGCTACGCCTGGACACTGGTTAGTCCAAATGATAATGCTATCGATGCACTGGCTTCTGGTCCTAGTATCACAATAGATGGTTCTATAGGCTACAACCTCATCCAATCGTATGTTCGAATTATGGTTATGGAGATGCTTCAGTGTATAATCGTACTTATATGTTGAATTTCTTCACTGCTGGAACAAATTGGATCAATTTTGATGGTGTAGAGGCTATAACAGCAAAAGTTTCTTATGCCAAAGAGAAAGGGCTGCTTGGTTACTATGTGTTTCAGCTCGCTAATGATGACAAATAGGAGCTTTCTTCAGTTGGTATGGAATTGTTATTTACTTGTTATTCATTTGATCATTCTTCAATTATCTTCTCCATCATCAGCTTAACAGAGAAAATACAAGGGAATTTCACTGGGAAGATCAATCCCAAGTGTTTCCAATTTATCATATTATTAAAAGGTTAGAGATGTTTAACAACTATGTGAATCTAATGAACATAAGAAACATATTTTCAGTTCAAAAGGAAAGTACTGAAGATCAGAGAAACAAGCCACGGTTACTGATAATAATTCTTGTTATAGTAGCAATACTTATGCTGCTTCTTAGTGCCATAATTTGCTGCTTGAAAGGAAGAGTACTCAAATCAACAGGTAACTTAAGCTTGCAGTTCAATATGCGTGCTATAATCAACCATGAAATAGAGTAATTTGACCATTTATATGACTGAATTGTGCTTTACATTATATTTGGTTTCAGGGATTATGAGTACTATGAAGAGTTTACTATCTAAACTGAAAATCAAAGTATCAGTTGCTGAATATCTTAACAATGATGCAAATAACCTGCAAGTATTCAGTTTTACAACCATTAAAGCGGCTACAAATAACTTCTCGGGCAATAATAAGCTTGACGAGGGTGGATATGGTCCTGTCTACAAGGTAATACTAACAGATTGTAACATGTAAGGTGCTAGTCTAGGAATTGTCCAGCTGATGCCATATATAGGGGTGTTCATGATATTTTTTAAATTATTGGATTAAGGGCTTTTATATCTACAAGAATACTCAAACTTTACAATAGTTCATAGAGACCTAAAGGCTGGCAACATTTTGTTGGATAAAGAAATGAACCCCAAAATATCAGATTTTGGAATGGCTAAAGCTTTTACAAAAGATGAATTTGAAGCTAACACGGGCCGCATAGTTGGAACATAGTAAGTTATTAATTTGCTTAAATTGATATGTGACAACATTTCTATAAGTTTTCTTTGTTGAATAATGGCATTTTCTTGCCTATGCTAGATTGCAGTGGTTGTGCTCCTCCTGAATATGTAAGAAAAGGTATATGCTCTATGAAGTACGATGTTTATAGTTATAGAGTTTTGTTTCTGCAAATCATAAGTGGCAAGAGGACCGCATGCTACTATGGCTCAAGTGAAAATTTAACCCTTTTGGAATATGTAAGTCACTTTCTTTTGATAATTCAAGTTTCAACTTTAATCCATTAGCAGTCTTTCCTATGAACGTTTGTGTTTTATTATAATGAGAACTTCGTTAGATGGAGCCAGTAAATGGTTTACTATCGCCATCTAACATTGAAAGACAAAAATTTAGTCAAACTTTTTCATTTTAAACTGCAAAGCTTGGTAACATTTGAATTACTTTAGGGGTGTGAGTTGTGGAGAGAAGGTGAAGGCATGGAGTTTTTTGATTCATCACTGGATGATTCGCCTTCTCCATTGAAACTAAAGAGATGCATGCAAGTAGCTTTATTGTGTGTTCAGGAAAATCCTGCTGAAAGACCAACCATGCTCAAGGTTTATAACATGCTCAAAGGTGAAAGTGAAGACATCCCTTCTCCTAAGAAACCAGCTTTTTCAGTTAAAAGAGATGAAGATGAGGATAGCAATTGCATCTTCAAGGTGAAAACATTTTCAGTCAATGATGCAACAATTACTCAATCGTAACCGCGATGAGTTGATGACTAATCTTGAAAGATATTGAAGTAATTGCAGATTCGTTATTAAGTATGCTACTCAACGTGTAAACCGCTGTTGTAATTGCTTTATTTTTGGGTATGCAAGGGAAGCAGGGGAGATTGTAGGGTTCCCCTCAAATAGTCAAGTTTTTTTATTTTTTATTTTTTTGCATCCCATGTAACACTACAGGGCATTGTTTAATTCTTTTACCCCCAAACTTTATATTGTAGAATTTTGTTCAGTGCTTCCACTATTAATAGCTGATGTCAATACTTTCCTTTAGTTTATTTGTTATATGCACACAATCGTCTTCAGGTTTATAAAAAGGATAAGTCACTCTACCTAATATTAATTAATTGTTAACTTTTTCGGATGAATATCCGATTCATGGAATATTCGATTAATGCGGTTCTTAAACAAGAATGTCGGTGTCACTTTCTGTCTCGAGGGTTTCATCTAATTCACCTTGGTAGTTGTTTGACAATGTATTGACCTAAAATGCTTCCAAGTATGACAACTTCAATTTTTCTTGCTCACTCCTTCTAATTGGTGGTGGTAATTATATGTAGCAGTAACCTCACAAAAATTTGACAGTTCTGGGACTTTTTATAAGTGATTGGCTATGCATTCAGTAAAAATATGCATCCTTTAATTTTGTCTGACACAAATGCACAGTTTATAAGCAGTTGACCAAAGAATGATAAAAAAATTTAAAAGTTAAATTTCCTTCCAATTGAGAGCTTGATTAGCATAGAAAAAGTTCAATTTTTTCTTGTGCATACTTCTTACCTTAGCTTCAAATTTGGTAGGAGGAAAGTAGCTTTCATCAACATATAATGAAATTTGCTTCAGATTTGACTAACATTTGTCTTGTACTAGGAGTCAAGTTGCCAGCTTGCTTGTTTTTATGGTAATCAAAAGTACCAATTACCATAAACTTGCCAAGTTTCTTCAATGGCTTGCAAAATCATCAGCCTTATTTTCCTCTTATCTATCCCTCAGTTTGCAGTTCTCCTATCGTCAAAGTTGGATTACAGGCGGCTACTGGATTTCGTGCAGTGAGCTTCTGATTTCTGGCATAAATTCTGCTCTTCTCATTCACCTTATATGTGGTATGCTTACATAGATTCCTCCACTTACCACATCTTAATAAACTCCACCTATGAACAATCCTTCTCTAATTTCTCTAGCACTGTGAAGCACAAGAATCCATCAGTTACGACCCTATTATCAACCTGGGCTGGATGACAATGCTCTTCTATCCTTTCTTTAATGATAAACCAAACATCTTCCAAACAAACTTTCATTGACTCCTCCATAAAAACTGCTAGGGTTTATGACTTCCATGGCCTAGACCTCTATGGTGTAAAGCCTAATAGAAGTACCAACATGACCAATTTTTAGGAAACCTTTTAGAAGAGTGCGCTACAGTAACTTCGAGTTAAGAAACTCTGACAAGTCACAGATGATATTGGTAATGAGCTACCATCACTCACTTGCAGACAACTCCATGATTTACCCTATATATTCAATGTAGAGGAACTTGGATTGGATGCATCTTTTAGCATATGATTACTATTTTCCTTCAAGAGATAATTTTATAGCACTCGTGCTGCTTTATATGGCCCATTAGGCTGGCTCAATACAAATGATAGTATAAGGGAATGGCTTGATGATGGACTACTTGCTGACAAGCTAGTACTTGGTTTGCCTTATCGTTGCTATACGTGGACGCTTCTTAATTTCCATGATATTTCAGTTGGTGCACCGGCTTTAGGCCTAGCTATCACAAAAGATGGTTGCATAGGCTATAAGCTCATCAAATCTTTCATTCGCGGTTATGGTTATAGAGCTGCTTCAGTGTACAATGACACTTATGCAGTGCATTTCTTCATTGGTGGAACAAACTGGATCAATTTTGATGGTGTGGAGGTCGTAAAAGCTAAGGTTTCATTTGCAAAAGAGAAAGGGCTACTTGGTTACAGTTTATTTCAACTAGGCAACCACAAAAACTGGGAGTTTTCCTCAGCTAGTATAGAACTATTAATTGCTTCTAATCTTCAATAATTGTCTCAACAATTAATCCAAAATTTTAACTATAAGAGAAATTGAGTAACTTGGTGACACATACCAATTAACATAACAATGAAACAACTTTCATAGCCCAAAAGGAAGGTGATGATCGCGTAAACAAACAAATGCTTCGATGATTATTCTGGTTACATTAGCAACATTTATGCTACTACTGGGGATCTTAATGTGTTTTTTGAAAAGAATATTACTCAAGCCAAGAGGTAAGTTGACTCTAATTACATAATCACAATGAAATAGAATGATTGCCTAACTATTTCCTAATTTTGCATTTCATTACATTGGTTTCAGGTGTTGTAAGTAGTATGAAAAGATTGTTGTCTAAACTGAAAACAAAAGCATCAGCTACCAGAAATCTTAACAAAAATGCAAACAATCTGCAAATATTCAGGTTTGCAACTATTAAAGAAGCTACAAATAACATCTCAAGTCACAAAAAGCTTAGCGAGGGTGGATATGGACTTGTTTACAAGGTAATATTAGAAACTATTTGATCTCAAAATCCATCAAGGATGAAGCTAGTGATCACTATGTATATATTTCAAGGGAAATTTCCAATAGGATAGGAGATAGTAGTGAAGAGAGTTTCCAAAAGTTCTAATCAAGGACTTGAGGAATTCAAGACTCAAGTCGAGCTTACCGTGAGGCTGGAACATGTAAATCTGGTACTGATCTTGGGGATTTGCACTAAGAGGGAAGATATTATGTTGATTTATGAGCACATGCCAATCAAAGATTGCTGTCTAAACTGAAAACAAAAGCATCAAGGACTTCAGGAGTTCAAGGTTGAAGCTAGTTATCACTATGTATATATTTCAGGGGAAATTTCCAATAGGACAGGAGATAGCAGTGAAGAGACCAAAACTTCTCATCAATGAGAAGTTCAAGAATCAAGTCGAGGTTACCGTGAAGCTGCAACATGTAAATTTGGTACCAATCTTGGGGATTTGCACTCAGAGGGAAGAAAATATGTTGATTTATGGTCACATGCCAAGCAAAAGCTTGGATTTCTACATCTTTGGTGTGCAGACTCTTAGGTTTTCGTTTTGGTTCTAGTTCTGGTTCTCATCTATAGGCCTAATCATCTAAGCTTCAAAGAAGCCCTCATTCTTGCTTCTTGGTAATTCCAATTTTCTGCACAATCATGGAGGCAATATCTATTAGATTGGGAACAATGCATTCAAATCATTTGAAG
Organism: Pistacia atlantica; assembly: GCA_026229545.1. Lineage (NCBI taxonomy): Eukaryota > Viridiplantae > Streptophyta > Magnoliopsida > Sapindales > Anacardiaceae > Pistacia > Pistacia atlantica. The sequence continues at coordinate 26,086,781 of CM047904.1, forward strand.
GGGATTACTCAAGGGATTTTATATCTTCAAGAATTTTATAATAGTTCACAAAGACAGGAAGGCTAACAACATTTTATTGGACAAAGACCTGAATCCTAAGATATTGGACTTTGGCATGGCTATAGCTTTTACAAAAGATGAATGTGAAGCGAAAACCGACCGAATTATTGGAACATAGTAAGTAATTAACTTGTCTGTCAAAACAAAACATGACGTTTTATATGTTTTATTTGTTGAATTACGTACAATTTTTGGCGTTTTCGTTGAATTGCAGTGGCTATATTCCCCCTGAGTATGTAAGAACAGGTACATACTCTATGAATTATGATGTTTATAGCTATGGAATTCTGCTTCTGCAAATTATCAGTGGCAAGAAGACTGCTTCCTATTGTGGCCCCTGCAAAAAATTGACCCTTTTAGAATATGTAAGTTACCAGTCATTCTTTCCTGAAGACATCTTGATTTTTTTTTAAAATTGTGATTTACTATAGCAAGAAACTTGGGCAAAGTTGGGTAACATCTAAGTTACTTCAAGGTTATGAATTGTGGAAAGAAGGTGAAGTCATGGAGTTTTTCGATTTATCACTAGACGATTCGTCTTCTCCATGGAAACTAAAGAAATGCTTGCAAGTAGCTCTACTATGTGTCCATGAAAATCTTGTAGATAGACCAACCATGTTGGATGTTTATACGATGCTCAAAAGCGAAACTGCAGCCATCCCAACTCCAAAAGGCCTACATTTTCAGTTAAAGAAAGAAAGTCCCTTTTGGGGAAACATACAGAGAAGAGGATGGGTCGTTATTTTACCTTTGACCCACAATAGCAAGCAGCCTTGGTGCCTTTACGATTACGCAACTTCAACTTGAAAAAGAAACAAGAAAAAAAGTTTTGCCACGTTTCTGAGTTCAAAAGCTTATATTAACTGAAGACTACAAGCTAGCAGCCACAATCAATCAATTGATGATACTTTGATCAGTTTCTATAGCTGTCAAAATGATAAAAAAGTTTTGCCACGTTTCTGAGTTCAAAAGCTTATATTAACTGAAGACTACAAGCTAGCAGCCACAATCGATCAATTGATGATACTTTGATCAGTTTCTATAGCTGTCAAAATGATGTTTTAAAGAAATTTTTATATTTTTAATGGGGTTTTTAACATTTTCAGATGAATTTAATATTAAATGATCTCGCCAACGTTTTCTGGCTTTCATGGGTGGATGAGGTGGTTTGAGTGAGTTGCAATTTGTTTTGAATTTAATAATAATTTTGTTTAAAAAGTTAATTAATTGGGATAAATTTGTAAAAGCTAGATTCATGTAAATTGATTTTAAAACAAAGGCATTATTGTCCAAAACATTTATTAATAAGGGATAAAATTATAATAAAAATAAAATGATCAAGTAATCTTACAATACCTAAGAGATAGAAGTAATCAGATTACCTCCAATATTACCAATAATAACTATTATTAGTATTAAAAGATTATCAAAATCTTATATTACTTGACAACCAAATATGGTAATAAAGTAATATAAGATGACATAATCTTAATAATCTTATATAACCCCAACCAAACTTCTGACTCCCCCAATAAAGTAATAAAAGATGACATAATCTCAGTCATCTTATATAACCCTTTTGTTAGTTAATAGTTGACAAACACTTACATGAAGAATATAAAAAATTATTTTATATAACCCCGAACCTAATTGTTAGTTAACAATTGACAAAGAAAATTAGTTTATACAAGCCCCAACCTAATTGTTAGTTAACAGTTGACAAACAAAATTAGTTTATATAAGCCCCAACCTAATTGTTAGTTAACAGTTGACAAACACTTGCATGAAGAATATAAAGATCAAGGCTAACAAGTTTTCATATTTTTTTCGAGTAATGCATGTAAATTACGTTACATGGAAATTAATTGGAATTAATTAAAATTATTGCATAATTAAGTCTCTTGAAGCCCTATTAATTGTTAAGGTGCATGAGATAGAGAAATACAAGTAATTAATAAGAGCAAGATGGCTATGAAGATTGAGATTGTTTCAAGAGAAATCATCGAACCATCTTCTCCAACTTCTCAACACCTTAGAAATTTCAAGCTTTCCTTTATAGACCAGGGACTCCGCCCAGTCATGTGCCATTGCTGCTTTTCTACCTTCCAAAAAATGATAATGATTCTTATGTGGTGGAGGCTGCCAAAAGATCTCAACATCTGAAAACATCTTTATCAAAATTGTTGGCTGAGCTCTACCCTCTTGCAGGTATAATCAAAGACCGAACAACCATTGAATGCAATGATAATGGAGCTGAATATATCCAAGCTCGAGTCGATGGGACTTTGGCGGACATTCTTAAACGACTTGATTGTTTGATTTTAAGAAGTTTCCTTCCTGTTGAGATGGAATCCACGGATTCTGAAACCGGGCGCATAGTGTTTGTTCAATCTAGCTTTTTCAAATGCGATGGAATGGTTCTCGGATTGTGCTTTTCGCATAAAATTGCATATGGAACCACGCTAAGCACAATTGTAAAGAGGTGGTCTTCTATAGCTTTTTCAGGGTCTAAAGATTCAGAGAAATTTCCTGAGTTCAATGTAGCATCATCAATTTTCCATCCATTAGATTCAGACATTCCTCCAATTATGAAGGTGACTCGAGACGAATCCGTAATTACAAAGAGGTATGTGATTGAATCGTCAAAGATTGCTCAACTCAAGGCAAAAGCTGCCAGTACAATGGTGCTGTGTTGATGTTTCTTGACTGGAGTTTTTCAAAGAAAAGAAAGAGTGCTGGACAAGACGAAGAGGGTTGTCTAAATTTTTCTTAAATTCAAAATGAGTTTATACTTCAACTAATAAAGTTGATATTACATTATTACACCAACCATGTAGACATATAAAAACCTGATTTAATCTGAAGCTACTGACTTAATACCAACTAAACAACAACTATGCAGCACATCCCATATAATCTGGAGCACCTATCTAGAATTAAAAATAAACATAACTTTGTAGCATTACAAATGGACCCCCGATAGATTGCCTTTCAGCTTTACCGCCAAAACAAATTTAAAAACACAAGTTAAACTGCTGCATTTCCAGCCAAGTATCAACCTTCAACACTCCTCCTTGATGGTTGGTTGGAAACACCAAGTTTGAATATGAATTCTTCAAACTTGGCTTTGGAGACAGCCTTGGTCAGAATGTTAGCCACTTGATATTCACCCTTGCAATGCATTAGTTTCACTTCACCATTTTGCTCAGCTTCTCTTATGGCATGGAACTTAATTTTTATGTGTTTTGTTCGTCCATCCTGCACAAGATTCTTGGCCATAGCTACTGCAGATTGATTGTCACACATGATAGCAGTAGCCTTGTTCTGTTTCAGCTTCAAGTCATCTAGTATTTTCCTTAACCAAATGGCTTGATTCACAACTACAGCAACTGATATGTACTATGCTTTAGCTATGGATTGAGCCACGGTTTCCTGCTTCCTGGAAAGCCAACAGATAGCACCATGATTCAGGAAAAATGGAAATCCTGAAGTGCTCCTCATATCATCTGTTGAACCAGCCCAATCACTATCCGAATAACTAACTAAACCAAAGTCCTCTGGTCTCTTGAACCACACCCCATAGTCAGTGCTTCCTCTTACATACCTCAATACCCTTTTTGCTGTTTTGAAGTGTGTTTCAGTTGGATTACTCATAAACTGACAAGAATGGCGGTTGCATACATTAAATCTGGCCTAGTTGCTGTCAAATATAGCAGACACCCTATTAAGCTCCTATACATACCTTCATCAACTTTCTCACCATCCTCATTCTTTGACAGCTTTAAGTTTGGAACCAAAGGCAAATTTACTGGTTTGCTGTTTTCCATGCAGAACTTTTTCAAGACTTCACTTGCATACCTTTTTTTATTCACAAAAATCCCATCCACATGTTAATCAATCTCCATACCAAGAAAGTAAGACATTCCACCCAAGTCAGTCATTTCAAACTCACTTTGCATGGATTTCTTGAATTCATCCACTTGAGCTTGATTGCTTCTAATTACTAGAAGATCATCCACATACAGTGAAATGATCATCAAGTCATCTTCAGCTTCTCTAATGTACAAGGTGTATTCATTTGGACTCCTAACAAAATCCAAATACAACAAGTGGTCATTAATCCTGCTGTACCAGGCCCTTGGAGCCTGTTTTAGGCCATACAAGGCCTTCCTCAACAAATACACCTTTCCCTCTTCTCCTTGGATCACATACCCTTTAGGTTGTTCAATGTAAATTTCTTCATTCAACCAGCCATTCAAGAAGGCAGATTTTACATCCATTTGGTATACTTTCCAGGAGAATTGAGCAGCTACTACAAGTAGCAGCCTAATGGTGTCATGCCATGCAACAGGAGCAAATGTCTCCAGGAAATCCACTCCATACTGCTGAGCAAATCCCTTAACTACAAGCCTGGCCTTATGCTTCAGAATTGACCCATTTGGATTCAGTTTTTTTTTCTAAAAATCCATTTCACTTGGATAACTTTTCTGTTTTTTGGTATCCACCAGCTTCCAGGTTTGGTTCTTTTCAATCATGGCCAGCTCCTCCTTCATGGCACTCCTCCAAGATTCTGATTGTGCAGCCTCTAAATAACTTGGAGGTTCCATTTGTGCTAAGTTGCATATGTCATACACATCAGCAAGTGTTCTGGTTCCCCTAATAGCAACTTCTTCTTTAGATTCCTCCCCTGAATCTTCTTCAATTTGATCAGGTTGAACCTCACTCAGTTGAGGTTGTGTATCTACATCAGCTCTACCCTGTTCCCAGTTCCAGACTCCTCTTTCATCAACCTTAACATCTCGGGACACCACAACCTTTTTTGAATCAGGAATATAAAGTCTGTAGTCCTTGGATTGGCTATTGTAGCCAATAAAAATTCCTGTCATAGCCTTATCCTCTAACTTAGTCCTCTTTGCAGGTGGCACTAGGACATAGCAAAGGCTTCCAAAAATCTTCAAGTCATCCACTGCTGGCTTGATTCCAGTCCAAGCTTCAAATGGTGTTTGGCTTTTTAAGGCTTTGGTAGGAATCCTGTTAAGTAGGTAGACACTTGTGTTTGCTGCTTCTACCCAAAATGGTTTGGGAAGATTTTTCTCAACCATTAAGCATCTTGCCATTTCCATGACTGTCCTGTTTCTCCTCTCACAAACTTCATTCTAATGTGGAGTGTACGGGCTGTTGTATTCATGTCTTATTCCAACTTCAGTGTAGATTTTTTCAAACTCTTGAGAAGTGTATTCAGTGCCATTATCACTTCTCAAGGTTTTGATGGATTTTCCTGTCAAAATCTCTACTTCTAGTTTGAATTTCTTGAATGTTTCAGCCACCTCATTCTTCTATTTTAGGAAGTAAATCCACCCCATCCTAGACCAATCATCTATGAACAAGACAAAGTACTTACTCCCATTGAGTGATAAGGTTTGCATAGGGCCACATACATCTGAGTGAACAATCTGGAGTTTTTCAGAGGCTCTCCAAGCTTGGTTCACTAGGAATGGTTTCCTACTCATCTTGCCTGTTAGAGTAAATGCCCTAGAGCCAATCAATTAATAATGTTCATTAATCAATAATAAAAGGCATTTTATTCTATATCGCGTAAATCATTATTATTGCAATATGTATTGATATATGTCCTTAGAATGGTAGAACCGTGACGAGGGTATCAAGTGTTTCAAATCTTGATAGTGAGAACCCTATGAGCACATATGATGGCCATTCTAGAAACGTCTGTAGCCCCAATATTATTCTGAAGTAAGGGCACAGATAATATGGTAAGGCTATCATAGTGTTGAACGACCCTGTCGAAAGGCAGTGACCGATCATAGAGATAGTTGAGAGGAAAGACGTGTAGATTAGTAAAGTGCATACTGATGAGAAGCTCGCAGATCCACTAACAAAGCCTCTGTCGCAGCTGAAGCATGAAAGGCACTTGAAATCATTTGGTATTAAATACATTAATGATTGGCTATAGTCCAAGTGGGAGATTGTTAGAGTTGATGCCCTAGAGCCAATCAATTATTGTAGAATTGACTCTTTGTAATAATGTTCATTAATCAATAATAAAAGGCATTTTATTCTATATCGCGTAAGTCATTATTATTGCAATATTTATTGATATATGTCCTTAGAATGGTAGAACCGTGACGAGGGTATCATGTGTTTCAAATCTTGATAGTGAGAACCCTATGATCACATATGGTGGCCATTCTAGAAAGCGTAGCCCCGTGATATTCTAAGTAAGGGCACGAGATAATACGGTAAGGCTATCATAGTGTTGAACGACCACTGCCGAAAGGCGGTGGACCGATCTCACTTGTCAAGGTTGTTTGGTGACAACTTGGTGCAACACATGGGTGCTTGTTGTGGCGGATATACCGCGACAAGTTCACCGGATTGACCCACCGAGAGGATTCCATATGGATGGTAACCCCAGTGTCTATGGAACAAATCCTCTAACGAATGGTGGTGCATGTGATCCTTAGACTTGAGATCACTCGAGTGACTTGTGCACCGATTGGTATAGTTTGACACTAGCCTAACGCAGTTCTATTCAGAGCTATCAGTACGGTGGTGATTGGCTATATCAAGAAGTGTATCAAGACTATGGTGGATTGACAAAGGATTCATCACTCCCGGGTACGGGAGAAGTTATCTCACGGAGCAATTCAGTATATGGCAATGACACTGAAACTGTGGCCACAGTGGGATTGAGTTGTTGCTTTATCCAGATTATAATACGGGTCATTGGTCTAGAAACTAAATATATAATATCGAGAGTAACCGAAGGTTGACACTATTTCTATGTCTTCGTCTCGTCCGAGATAACGTTATGATGAAAGGATCAAGGGTTGTACGGTAACCATATCGTTGCGAGTAGCTACTTTCTTTGAATAATAAGAATCTATCGGGTGGCCATGATGCCTTGTGAGGGGCCAATCTTGGTCTGTGTATTAGTGAGACGATACTATACACTACCGGTATGATGAGGAGGCTATAGGTCACACACATAGAAGATAATTTAAGAGCCAAGAAGAAAGAAGGGCGTTTTCGTCTTTTTGGGCAAAGGGGTATTTTGGTAATTTCACAGTGCAATTAAATTTGCTGAGGTCGTAGCCTTTTTATTTAATTTGTTAAAAATTAAATAAGTGAAATTACGGTTGAATGTGTGTTCGCACATATTCAAATAAATTATCATTATTATTAAATGTTAATATATATATATATTAAATATATATTAATTGATTTTTAATTGAAATAATGATGAAATAAATAAAATATCTAATTTGGGAGTGTTTGGCAACATAGGGTGTTTGGGTTGGAGCCCAAGCCCATTCCATGTGGGAATAGGGCAACTTGGTTTGCCTATAAAAAGAATATTGTTTGTGTGTTTTTTTAATTAATTCATTTTGCCTTTTGAAAAACAAACACACAGCAGCCCCTTTTTACACTCACTCCCACGCCACTTTCACCCTTTTTGATTGAAAAATCAAATACTCATTTGCTTCTTGATTTCTTAAGGCCAAGGAGGATCTAGCAAATCCCTCCTTGGTTCTTGGTGGTTGTCTACATGTGGACTTCTTGGTTCAATCCTATACTTGGATCGATAGCAAACACGTTCAGAGACAATATTGGTGGAGCCTCCAACGTGGGTATGAATCTAAACCTTTGGATTTATTTTTCTGCAGATTCTTATAAAATATAAACTGTAATTTTCTATGCCCTGATTTTGGGTTCTAAGGAACGATCCATGGTTGTAATTATTTTTGTTTTCCGCTGCGCAACCGGGTCATTTCCTAACAGTGGTATCAGAGCCTAGGGTACTAGATTTACAGTTATTGAATGGTTGATTACATGTATTTGTTGATAACATGCTGCCTTGATGAATCTGCCATGAAAAACCTAGATTTTGTTAAATCTGAAAAATCTGAGAATCCACTGTTGAATGAATGATTCAAATGATAAACTGGTTTAATAATGTGTTGATGAATGTTATATTGGTTGGTTAATATCTTGGTTGAACGTATGCACGTTTGATTTGATTTGGATTCGTGTTTATACATAAAAACTGCAAAAACGCCGAACTGTACGAATTGGGGATTTCCAGGTTTCGCCGCGGCGAAGGTTTTATCTTCGCCGTGGTGAAGTCTGTGGCGGCTAGACCTAATTTAAATCCTCGCCGCGGCGAAGATAAAACCTTCGCCGCCGCGAAGGCTGTAGCTTTTCCAAATCTGTATTTTTGCAAAGGGACTAATCTGTAGTTTTTAATAACCTATAAAGCCAATGTACATTCTGCAAATTTAAGAGGGTAATTAATTAATTAACCCACCCAATTCAAAATTGATTATTTTTGAAATGTATGCTTTGTACTTGTTTGTATATTGCATGGTGCGCGGTACATGAGCCTTAGACCTAAGGGTGAGTGTTTTAAATTATTTTGGGTATGTATGGCTGTAATATTTTAAATAGGGCCTGTGTGTCCTGCCTTCTCTATTCTTCTTAATGTACATTCTTTTCTCATCTCATTCCCCTCGAATGTAAATCGAGGTTTCTAAATTTGTTGATGTAAAATTAGTTTAATATTAATTTTATTGTAAATTTAGAATGATGTTTTTGTAATGTACCTGGAGACGGAGCGAACGACGAGGCAACCATACTTGAAGACTCAAGATATTTGTTACAAGATCCTTAGGTGACCCACCGATCCCTCTAGGCTCGAGGAGATCGGTTTTAGTTAGGCCATGTACCGGCACGTTTAATATTTTGTTTAGAATGCATGCTAAGGTTGAATGTTGAATAACATGCCAAACAATGTCATTCTAACAAAGATAATAATCTGATGAGACATTAAATAACAAACCCCTCAACTAAGTATATTAAGTCACCTGAGCCTTCCATCACCATGGTTTTAATCAAACCACTGTTCGTCGAAACCTTGTTCGCCAAAGCGAAGGGTACACTTCTACCAGGGGAGGTTAAAATTCATTGGAGTTTTACTTAATGGTGATGGGTCGACTTAAAATGACAGTTTTGGTTGTTCACCAAAGCGAAGGTTGATAAACGCGTCATAGGCATAGTAGAGCAGTACACATATTATGTGTACATGGTGACATGTAGTGTCCACTCTACTGATACTGAGAATCACACTTGAGGACAATGGTTGGAGCCATTGAATTGTGTGATTGGCTTGTTGGCCTTTTTCACATTTGAGGTTGATAGTGGGAGCTATCAATTGGTGTGGATTAAGTTTGTTGGCCTACCTAATCAACCCATTTTTGGCTTGTTCGCCAAAGCGAAGGTTTGAAATGGGCAGGATGGGATCTCGGTCCACTAGGAAAGCCAACGGGCTTTCCCGAGTTAATAGTGAGGGCTATTGACTTGAGTAAAATAGTGGGAGCATCGTTTAATAAAAGACCATATTAAATAATAATGAACTTTATAATAACTTTATCTTTTCTGCAATTGTAGATTCACCGAAAATGAGCATTATGAACCTGCGACCGATAATCGAAAAAGAAAACAGGTTGGATGGATCCAATTTCTCAGACTGGTATCGTAATCTTCGGATTATACTTAAGTCAGAAAAGAAATTGTATATCCTTGAAAAGCCATACATGGCTGAGCCTGATCCTGATGCCACTCAGGAAATTAAGGATACTTATCAAAAGTTCCTTGATGATGCTGATAGCGTACAATGCTTGATGTTAGCATCAATGACACCTATGCTGCAAAAGCAGCATGAGAATATGGATGCTTCTTCCATAATTCTACACCTCAAGGAGCTTTACGAAACAAATGCTCGACATGAGAGGTACAAGGTGTCAAAGCAGCTTTGTTTGGGAGTCGTCACCGAGGGTGCCCAAGTTGGTCCTCATGTGCTCAAGATGATCGAGCACATAGAGAGGCTTGAGACTTTGGGATGTGGCTTGGATGCAGAATTACAAATGGATTTAATTCTGCAATCCTTGCCTGACTCTTATGCTCCGTTCATAATGAATTTCAATATGAACACGATAGAGAAAACCCTGTCAGAACTTTTGAACATGCTGAGGACTACAGAGGAGGACTTGAAAAAGTCCAAGCCTGTTTTACTGGTTGCTGCCAGTAAAGCAAAGGGTAATGGCAAGGGTAAGGCTAAGGCCAAACCCAAGCCCAAGCCTAAAGGACAGGTTGCTCTTGGTCCTGAGAGTGGCATAGGAAAGGGCAAGGTAGTCTGCTTCTTTTGTGGCAAGCTGGCCACTGGAGGAAACACGCAAGGCTTTCCTCGCAAGAAGAAGTCGGAGGCTACGACTTCAGGTACTTTCATGATTGAGATTAACTTCTCTCCCTCAACATCTTGGGTCATGGACACAGGGATGTGGTACTACATTTGTCTTGATGTGCGGGGACTAAGGCGAGTAGAGTGCTCGCCAAGGGAGAGGTGGACCTACGAGTTGGAAATGGAGCACATGTGGCTGCATTAGTCTGAGGGACTTATTGTTTATCTTTGCCTACGGGTTTATTGTTGGAACTACATAACTGTTATCACGTACCTTCTATTTCTAGAAATATTATTTCAGTATCCGTTTTGGATAATATGGGGTATCATTTTGAGATATCTAATGGATTGTTGTCCTTTAGTTTGAATGGTATTCTATTTGGAATTGCAAGGTTATATAATGGATTATATGTTCTTGATTTAAACAATAAAGATATTCTCAATATTGAAACCAAGAAAGCTAAACATAGTGAACAAAACCAAACATATCTCTGGCATTGTAGATTGTGTCATGTTAATAAGGCTCGCATTGCAAAATTTCAAAGGGATGGAGTTTTGGCCCTTTTGACTTCCAGTCATTTGAGGTATGCGAGTCATGCCTTTTAAGCAAGATGACCAAGTCTCCTTTCACAGGACAAAGTGAAAGACTCTTGAAGCTTGTTAGGCATCATCCATAGTGATGTATGTGGTCCACTAACAGTTGAAGCCAGAGGTGGATATTCATACTTCATCACATTTACTGTTGATTTCAGTAGATATGGTTATATCTACCTTATGAGACATAAATCTGAAGCCTTTGATAAATTCAAGGAATTCAGGAATGAAGTACAGAATATGTTGGGCAAAAGTATTAAAACTCTTCGGTCGGATCGAGGAGGTGAATACTTAAGCTCGGGGTTTTCTGAGTACCTGAAGGAATGTGGGATAGTATCACAACTCACCCCTCCTTATACACCCCAACACAATGGAGTGTCAGAAAGGAGGAATAAGACCTTACTTGACATGGTTAGGTCCATGATGAGTTTTAGTGATTTACCTGCATCGTTCAGGGGTTATGCCCTAGAGACTGCGACTCACGTTTTAAACCGTGTGCCGTCAAAGTCTATAGATAAGACTCCATATAAACTATGGAGTGGGCGAAAGCCCAACTTGTCTTATCTAAGGATTTGGGGTTGCGAAGCTTATGTTAAGAAATTGACTTCGAACAAGCTGGGCCCAAAATCCTGTAAATGTATATTTGTGGTGTATCCAAAGGAGACCAAAGGATACCATTTCTACCACCCAGAAGAGCGCAAAATCTTTGTTGCTCGATCTGGTGTCTTCCTAGAAAAGGAACATTTTCTAAGAAGTACTAGTGGGAGAAAAGTAGAACTCGATGAAGTTCTAGAACCACAAGATATACTAGGACGAAGGGAGAGGGATGATGTACCACGAAGTGGTTGAGCATCATGAGGAGGTTACTCCACAAATTGTGGATCAAAGTGAACCACCTCAGGTAGCACAGGAGCTCCGTAGATCTGGGAGAGTACGCCATGAGCCCGAGAGATACGGTTATCTCATGACTCAACATGGTGACGTACTAGTCTATCAAGACAATGAACCCAGAACCTACGAAGACGCTATATCGGATCCAGATTCCGTTAAATGGCTTGAAGCCATGAAATCTAAGATGGACTCCATGTACTAGAACCAAGTGTGGTCTCTGGTGGAACCACCTGAAGGGATAAAACCCATAGAGTGTAAATGGGTCTTTAAGAAGAAGACTGACATGGATGGCAACATGCATACTTATAAAGCACGGCTGGTTGCCAAAGGTTTCAAACAAATTCATGGCATTGACTATGAAGAAACCCTTTCGCCGGTTGCCATGATTAAATCCATCCGGATTATGCTTGGAATTTATTGCATATCATGACTATGAGATTTGCCAAATGGATGTCAAAACTGTTTTCCTGAACGGAAACCTTGAGGAGGATGTGTATATGACACAACCTGATGGTTTCGTTCTTAATAGTCAAGCTAATAAGGTATGCAAGTTGCAGAGATCCATTTATGGACTCAAGCAAGCTTCAAGGAGCTGGAACATTCGTTTTGATGAGGCCGTAAAAGAATTCAGTTTTATCAAAAACGAAGATGAGCCCTGTATTTACAAGAAAGTGAGTGGGAGCGTAGTAGCATTCCTAGTGTTGTATGTTGATGACATACTTCTGATCGGGAATGATATACCGAACTTGCAGTCGGTAAACACTTGGTTATCCAAGTGCTTCTCCATGAAAGACTTAGGGGAAATAGCCTACATCCTTGGTATAAAGATCTATCGTGATAGATCGCGTAGGTTGCTTGGCCTAAGTCAGAGTGCATATATTGACAAAGTACTGAAACGATTCAGTATAGAAGAATCCAAGAAAGGATTTCTTCCGATGTCACATGGTGTTTATCTCTCTAAGGAATTGTGTCCTAAAACACAAGATGAGAGAGATAGGATGAAGAGGATCCCATATGCATTAGCAATTGGATCCATCATGTATGCCATGCTATGTACTCGGATTGATGTGTCATGTGCTTTGAGCACTTGTAGTAGATATCAATCGGATCCGTGAGCGATCTGGATAGTGTCAAGAATATTCTTAAGTACTTGAAGAGGACTAAGGATATGTTCTTGGTTTATGGAGGGGAAGATGAGCTCACTGCAAGAGGATACAGTGATGCTAGTTTCCAAACGGACAAAGATGATTTTCGATCGCAATCAGGGTTTGTATTTTGTCTCAATGGCGGTGCAGTGAGCTGGAAGAGCTCCAAGCAAAGCACTGTAGCGGACTCTACAATAGAGGCTAAGTATATTGCATTGTCAGATGCGGCCAAGGAGGCAGTCTGGATTAAGAAGTTCGTCACTGAACTTGGTGTGGTTCCTATGATTGTTGATCCTATAGACATCTATTGTGACAACAATGGAGCAATTGCTCAAGCTAGGGAACCACGGTCTCATCAGAAGTCCAGACACATACTCAGAAGATTCCATCTCATCATAGAGATAGTTGAGAGGAAAGACGTGTAGATTAGTAAAGTGCATACTGATGACAATCTCGCAGATCCACTAACAAAGCCTCTGTCGCAGCAGAAGCATGAAAGGCACTTGAAATCATTTGGTATTAAATACATGAATGATTGGCTATAGTCCAAGTGGGAGATTGTTAGAGTAGATGCCCTAGAGCCAATCAATTATTGTAGAATTGACTCTTTGTAATAATGTTCATTAATCAATAATAAAAGGCATTTTATTCTATATCGCGTAAGTCATTATTATTGCAATATTTATTGATATATGTCCTTAGAATGGTAGAACTGTGACGAGGGTATCATGTGTTTCAAATCTTGATAGTGAGAACCCTATGAGCACATATGGTGGCCATTCTAGAAACGTCCGTAGCCCCGATATTATTTCAAGTAAGGGCACGATAATACTGGTAAGGCTATCATAGTGTTGAACGACCCTGTCGAAAGGCAGTGACCGATCTCACTTGTCAAGGTTGTTTGGTGACAACTTGGTGCAACACATGGGTACTTGTTGTAGGCGGATATACCGCAGCAAGTTCACTGGACTGACCTACCAGAGGATTCCATATGGATGGTAACCCCAGTGTCTATAGAACAAATCCTCTAACGAATGGTGGTGCATGTGATCCTTAGACTTGAGATCACTGGAGTGCCTTGTGCATCGATTGGTACAGTTTGACACTAGCCTAACGCATTCTATTAGTGTCGATCCGGTGGTGATTGGCTATATCAAGAAGTGTATCAAGACTATGGTGGATTGACAAAGGATTCATCACTCCCGAGTACGGGAGAAGTTATCTCACGGCGTAATTCAGTATATGACAATGACACTGACACTGTGGCCACAGTGGGATTGAGTTGTTGCTTTATCCAGATTATAATACGGGTCATTGGTCTAGAAACTGAATATATAATATCGAGAGTAACCGAAGGTTGACACTATTTCTATGCCTTCGTCTCGTCGAGATAACGTATGATGAAAGGATCGAATTGTACGGTAACCATATCGTTGACAGGTAGCTACTTTGCTGAATCCGAATCTATCGGGTGGCCATGATGCCTTGCTAGGGGCCAATCTTGGTCTGTGTATTAGTGAGACGATTAATTGGTATTAATCGCGATACTATACACTACCGGTATTATGAGGAGCCTATGGGTCACACACATAGAAGATAATTTAAGAGCCAAGAAGAAAAAAGGGCGTTTTCGTCTTTTTGGGCAAAGGGGTATTTTGGTAATTTCACAGTGCAATTAAATTTGCTAAGGTTGTAGCCTTTTTATTTAATTTGTTAAAAATTAAATAAGTGAAATTACGGTTGAATGTGTGTTCGCACATATTCAAATAAATTATCATTATTGTTAAATGTTAATATATATATTAAATATATATTAATTGATTTTTAATTGAAATAATGATGAAATAAATAAAATATCTAATTTGGGAGTGTTTGGCAACATAGGGTGTTTGGGTTGGAGCCTAAGCCCATTCCATGTGGGAATAGGGCAACTTGGTTTGCCTATAAAAAGAATAGTGTTTGTGTGTTTTTTTAATTAATTCATTTTGCCTTTTGAAAAACAAATACACATAACAGCCCCTTTTTACACTCACTCCCACGCCACTTTCACCCTTTTTGATTGAAAAATCAAATACTCATTTGCTTCTTGATTTCTTAAGGCCAAGGAGGATCTAGCAAATCCCTCCTTGGTTCTTGGTGGTTGTCTTCGTGTGGACTTCTTGGTTCGATCCTATGCTTGGATCGGCAGCAAACACGTTCAGAGACAATATTGGTGGAGCCTCCAACGTGGGTATGAATCTAAACCTTTGGATTTATTTTTCTGCAGATTCTTATAAAATATAAACTGTAATTTTCTATGCCCTGATTTTGGGTTCTAAGGAACGATCCATGGTTGTAATTATTTTTGTTTTCCGCTGCGCAACTGGGTCGTTTCCTAACATTGCCTAGTTGACAAACTTTGCACACACCTCTCGGCTGCTCAACAGTAGGCAGATTCTGAACCAGATTTTTAGACTTCATTTCAATCAAATTTCTATAATGTACATGGCCTAATCTCTTATGCCACATTTCAGTTTCATCCTCTCTAACATTGCATGTTGTGTGTGGTGTAACTTTCCACATTATTGGAAAGCTTTTCCCAACCATGTTCACTCTCAAAACCTCATTACCCTCATTGTCTTGAATGATGCAGGATTGTTTTTGAAAATGCAATGCATAATTCCTTTCCAACATTTGTCCCACACTCAAAAGACTTTGAGTTATATTAGGTGCATAAAGTACATTTGAGATTAGCTTTGTACCTTTTGGAGTTTGGATTGCAACATGTCTCTTGCCTCTTGCTTCCACACATTCTCCATTCCCAACTTTAATCTTTGACCGATGAGAGTGATCTATGTTCACAAAGCAGCTCAAATCAGGTGTCATGTGATGTGTGCACCCACTGTCAATCAGCCATGTATCATCACAAGTTTGGATCAAGTTGGATAAGGCCACAAATAGCTGCTTTGTCTCCTGCATTGGCTATTGTTCTTTAGCTGTTTGAGCTTGCTGTTGGGACTACTCTCCCTTGTTTCTGCATACTCTTTCAATATGCCCAAAATGTTTGCAAGCCCTACACTGTATACCAGGTCTGAACCAGCATTTGTGCTCTGCATGTCCCTTCCTTTTGCAATGAGAACAAGCTGGAAAATTTCGCATCCCACTAGCTTTGTTCCATTGGTTGTTGGACTTTTCTTTTCCTCTCTTTTCTCCAACAGACTTTCTATAATTCCCTTGCACAGGTTTGCCCTTGTAGGTTGCCAGCATTGCCCCTTCATTTGCATATTCAAGCCTTAGGAGCCTTCTTTGCTTTTGTGCCTACAAAGCATGGACCAGCTCAGTCAGTGTGATCTGAGTCAGGTCCTTTGAGTCCTCCAAGGATGAGATCTTGGCTTCAAACCTTTCCGGCAAGCTCACCATTACCTTCTCCACTATTCTGCTGTCTAACATCTCCACTCTGGGTAATCTGATTTTGTTGACAATGCTCATTAGCCTGTCAACATATTCTTTCACTTTCTCAGCCTCCTGCATTCTTAAGGATTCAAACTCCCTTCTTAAATTCAGAACCTGCATGTTTCTTGTAGTGCTACTTCCCATGAACTCTTCCCTCAACTTGTCCCATGATTCCTTGGCTGTTTCACATGCCATAATCCTTGTAAAAACAAGGTCTGTGATAGCTGAGTGGATATGGGACAAGGCTCTTAGAGCCTTTGATGCTTCCTCTTCATGCATTCGAATTTGGTTGAGAGTAGGATTTGGTCCCAGCCAAGGGGGTTGTCTCTCTTCCTCTACATACTGCCAGAGTCCTTGGCCCCTCAGGTAAGCCTTCATTTTGACTGACCAAATATGGTAGTGTTCACCATTGAACACAGGTGGCAGAAAGGAAGCTGTTAGAGTAGTCATTTGTTCAAGAGAAAACAGGTCTGATGCAAGGCAGTTTCCCGGAGAGCTGGATGAGTTGTTTAGAGAAGCAAATGTTCAGTTTTTGTTGGAATCAATGAGGCTCTGATACCATGTTGATGTTTCTTGACTGGAGTTTTTCAAAGAAAAGAAAGAGTGCTGGACAAGACGAAGAGGGTTGTCTAAATTTTTCTTAAGTTCAAAATGAGTTTACACTTCAACTAATAAAGTTGATATTACACTATTACACCAACCATGCAGACATATAAAAACCTGATTTAATCTAAAGTTACTGACTTAATACCAACTAAACAACAATTATGCAGCACATCCCATATAATCTGGAGCACCTATCTAGAATTACAAAATAAACATAACTTTGCATCATTACAAATGGACCCCCAACAGATTGCCTTTCAACTTTACTACCAAAACACATTTAAAAACACAAGTTAAACTGCTGCATTTCCAGCCAAGTATCAACCTTCAACATGCTGCAATCGACCCGGTTTGAAGCCGTTTCCTAGCTAATCTTGAAATGTCTTGACAATGTTTCAAGATCAATCAAGGCATCTCCAAGGCTATCTGTGATGAGCATCTATATCAATTTACGTAAAAGGACTGTGCCTTCTCTCCCAGGAAATGCTATCGGGAATGTGGTGGGGGTGTTCTTGTTAGTGTATGCCCTAGGAACCAATCGTGTCATCGGTTCTGAGGCATTATGTTTTGTATATATATGTGAATGTACATAGTTTGTATATACATTTTATCTTATCAATAAAAGAAAGTGTTCTTATTTCACATGTGGTTTATTGCTTCATTTATATATATGTATTACATGTGAAATGTCCGGATGATACAAATCTTTAGAAGATCAAAATCATCAAAGTATTCCCTACATAGGTAATATTAATTGGGCAATAATATTACATAGTAGGCATGCTAAATGCCTCCGTAGAATATCATGTGATGGTATTGGTGTGGGTGATTATAAAAGTTATATCACTAGGGCATTAGCATGGATGCGCGGTTAGTGAACTGTTTATCGAATATGGCCATTTATAATGAATCACATGGACATTTAAAATGTAGTCAATGATTGATCATAAGATCGTACTAGGGTATTATTAATCCTTAGACCTGAGATATCACGGTTGGATTCTGCATAAACGCATATGGTTCATATGGTGTATAAACATGAGGCTAATCATGCCATGTGTTAATAAGCTGAATTGGCCATGTGCTGTTTATGTGTGAGGACAATTGATAGTCAAGATGGGATCTGTTGACTTGGTATAGATTGATATCAAGTTCCTAGACAAATGTCAAGATACATTGGAAAAGGGAAATCTCCGGCCGGGGTATATAAAATGTTACATGAAAGGTTGTTTCATGGTGACACGTTCCGTATGTATTGTATTAAAATTAAGATAAGGATTTTGACATACCATGAATCCATTCTTAAATGGGATTAGATAACGGAAGGATTTGATTATACAACGTGTATGATTGTAAAAGGTTCGTTGGAGTATATGTTCATTGTGACTTAGGGGTTATGGAGCATTGCTAGATGCCTACCATAATCAGTGGGAGTTTTGTTCATAAAGAGTTATGACAAAACATATCAAAATAGATTATGATATTGGGCCCACGGCTAGGCCACAGTGAACCTAAGAGGTCACACATAAAAACTAAGGAGAATGGAGAAATAGCCAAAGAGAGTTGATTATCCAAGGTTGGCTAGCACCTACCAAGGGTAATAAAGTTATTTATATGAAATATTTTCTTTATATTAAATTGGATTTTACAAGGGGTTGTAATTGTAAATAATTTAAGGGTTAAATTGTTATGTAAACAATTTAAGAGTTAAATTGTTAATTGTGATTAAATGTTAATCCAATGTTATCATTTAAAGAAGTTTAATAACTTCATAACAATTATGGAATTGTTTAAGGAAGTCCAAAACAATTATTGAATTGTTTACAAGGATTCCTATATAAAGAAAATGATATATTAATTTTTGTGTAGAGAAAAATCTCTAAGAACCCTAAATCTCCCTCTTGGTCAAATCTCTTCTTCCCTTGGTGTGGATACTCTTTTGCTTAATTTCTCTTGAAATTAAGATTCTCCAAGGTTGCTAAGGGCTTAAGGTAACATGTTCTACCTTACTTATTTCAATTTGATTGAAATTTATTTTTAAACTATGACTATACTTGTTATAGTATGATATGCTTGATTCTCCATCCATCCATCTTTCAAATGGTATTAGAGCCAAGGATTTGATCCTTATTTGTCTAAACTTGGCCAAAAAGTTCATGTTCATATGATGAAGAATGAGTTGTAATTTTTCAAAATTTGATTTGTGAAGTTTTGTGATAACTTGCTTTGTAAGAGTTGTAGATCCATGCATGTGTAGCCTTTATTTGCCATAAAAAGTTGTTTTTGACCATGTTGGTTGATGAACAAAAATTTGGCCAAGAGAGACTTCACCTTTTTGAAATTTTTTTTTTTTTTTGATTTAAATTAATTCTTATGACTTTTGTTTGAAGAACATGAAGGTTATGGCACAAACATCAATATTTAATGGAAATTTTAGTGTTTGATTGAATTTGGCCAAATGAGTTTTGGGTTAAAATGTTGCTTGTTCAATATTTTATGGCTTGAAGAATAAGATTCTTGATGGTTAGGACATTGTATGGATGCTATTATGTCAATTTTGATGAAAATTGATGTTGTTCACATGATTTTGATTATGTGACATTTTGGCCATGACAAGTTTGTAAATTAATTGTTGATTAAGGAGCATACTTGTTTAGCAATTCAAATGAATGTTTTAATAGTGATTAAAATGTTCATGGATACATGGAGATGTTTTTTGTTCATATGAGAAATAGTTGCATATTTTTTAGTAAGGTGCAAAAAGGGTTGTTTGATCTTGATTGGCACAATTTGTTATGTTATATTGTGTTTGTTAAATATGTGATTTAATGGACATTAAAGGGTATTAAGATAATTTGTCTTAAAGAGTTAAGGGTAAAATTGTCTTTGTGCCAAAAACATGGAAAAGTAGTGTGAACACAATTTAATTGTTAATTATGTGTTTGATAAGATTAATTAGATTAATGTATATTAATATGACATGTGTCTTATAAGATAAGCATAATTTTCTTCACCAATTATTAATGGCCAAATATTGGTTGAATAATTGCTTATTTATGTAAATGTTACATTATACCCTAAAGTTTAATAAATTGTTTTTAATTTATGCTTATTGATGGGCAATGTTGAATATATTGATATATGAGATATATGTGTGTTATATCAACATAATGCATTTTTGTCATATTTGATAACATGTGATGCTATATTGAAGCATGCAATATGCTTGTATGTTTTATGCATATTAATTATGCCATTGTATATAGTTAAGTTTTAGTATTTAAATGAAGTGTTGAAACTTAATTTTATGGCATGACATTTAGTTTTAGGTTTGTAGTTTGGGGGTTTATGTTTTATATTTAGTTGATACATATTATGAATATGTATAGGGTAGATATTAAAACATTAACCTAAAATTAAAACCTAAACTTTAAATCTTCCCTAATTAAAATATTAAGTCTATGCCTTCCATTATGAGTCACTTAATTCTTTGCCATAAAATTAGAGATCCCAAGATTTCTATTATGTCAGGGATGCTAATTTATGACTTAGAATTGATTGTCTTAGTTCTTGGATAGAAATTCACATTGTACCCAAGATTTCTATTATGTGAGGGTATAATAGGAATTCTATTTTAAGAAAGCATAATGGGTCGGATTTAACTAGTGTAGGGTACCAAGATTTCTATTATGTGAGGTATCTGAAACTAGAGGCAAGAAAATGAATCATAGCTTATATGATGATATAAAAGGCAATAGTTTCCTACTTATTGAATTTAATAGACCAAGATTTATATTATGTGAGGTTTGTGAAATTTGATAAGAATTTGATTCCCTACTAGAAATTTTAATCCAGCAAAATTTCCGAATCTTTATCTGGGGAAGTGTAGGATTTGAATAAAATAGTGGGAGCTAATTAGATTAGCTTAATAAAAGATATATATAACAAAACACTCATAATTTGTTTTTAATTTTCTTGCAGCATCTCTCATAAGATATAAAATAGTGAAAGATGAATAATCTACTGTTGAAAATCCTGGATGATAAGAACAAGTTAGTTGGCCGTAGTAATTTCAATGATTGGTTGAGGAAACTGAAAATAATATTGAATTCAGAAAACGCTGCCTATGTTTTAGAAACACCCCTGCCTGAACCTCTTCCTTCTGATGCTCTTTCTGATGAGCATAATGAATATAAAAAATGGAAGGAAGATGAACTTAAAGCTCGCTCTTATATGTTGGCATCGATGAGTGACGAGCTTCAGAGAAAGTGTGAAAAGATGAAAAGTGCTAATGAAATTTCCCTCGCGTTACAAGAGTTGTATCGTGAGAATTCGAGGATAAGGCAATATGAATTAAGTTCAACTTTATTTGGAATGAAGTTGAAAGAAGGCGTGTCACCAGAAGAACATGTCATGAAAATGATTAACATTCTGGGGCAATTACATGCCATGAGAATTGAAATGCCGGATACCCTCAAGGAGGATTTGGTTCTCCAATCTCTACCTCCAAGTTTCACACCTTTCATCAATAATTATCATCTCAATAGGATTCAGAGAAAACTTCCTGATTTGTTGAATGAGATTCAATAGTTTTATGATCAGGAAAGAAAAGGCAAAAGGCAGGAGGTTGTAAGTATGGCTTCTTCCAGTAAGACAAAGAAGAAAAAGCCAATGAAATCTCAAAAGAAATTGGGAACAAAACCCAAGGGAAAGGGATTTAAGAACAAGGCTGCTCCTCAAGCCAATAAATCTAATGAAAAGGGCCAATGCTTTTGGTGTAAAGAAAGTGGGCACTGGAAGAGGAATTGTCCTCTTTATCTAGAAAGTCTTAAGAAGGCTAAAGCTCTTCGCATTGCGAAGACTGGATCAGGTATGTCCCAATGCTATGTCATTGAATTTGAATTAAATGTTAATTCAAATAATTCAACCTGGATATTAGATTCAGCTGCTACTTCACACATTTGTGTTTGTTTGCAGGATCTGCAGAATAGTTCTGCTCTAGCAAAAGATCAAGTCATGTTAAGAATGGCAAATGGAACAAATGTTGCTGCCGAAGCCATGGGAACATGCAGTTTGAGGCTTCCATCAGGACACATTTTGTATTTGTACAATGTCCTGTATTTTGCTAAAGCCACTAGAAATATAATTTCTGTTTCTGTATTATGTAAATATGGTTACAGTGTACAGTTTAATAGAAATGAATGTTTAGTTTATTTTGGAAATAAACTTGTTGGCAAAGCTATCAATACAAATGGTTTGTATGTGCTAGAATTAAATGGGCATAGCATAATGAATTCCATTACTAATAAACGAACTCGGAATGAAACTAATCTTAAATTACTCTGGCATCATAGATTAGGTCATATAGGAGACAGAAGAATAAACCAGTTAGGAGAAAGTGGACTTTTAAGTTCACTGGGTTCAAAACCTTATCCGACCTGTGAATCTTGTCTTCAAGGAAAAATGACCAAGTCACCCTTTAAGAGTAAAGGGGAAAGGGCCAAAGAATTGTTGGAATTAATACATACAGATGTATGTGGACCATTTAATGAAATGGCCAGAGGAGGTTTTCACTACTTCATTACCTTTACTGATGATTATTCAAGGTATGGGTACTTGTATTTAATGAAATACAAATCAGAATCTTTTGAAAAGTTCAAGGAATTCAAGAATGAAGTAGAGAAACAAACTGTAAAGAGTATTAAAATTCTACGATCAGATCGTGGAGGTGAATACTTGAGTAAGGAATTTCGAGATTTTCTAAAAGAAAATGGGATTATATCACAATTAACTCCTCCATTTACACCACAACACAATGGTGTATCTGAAAGGAGAAATCGTACTTTATTGGATATGGTGCAATCGATGATGACTTTTACAGACTTGCCGATTTACTTGTGGGGGTATGCCTTACAAACAGCAGTGCATATTTTAAATAGAGCACCATCTAAATTAGTCCAGAAAACACCATATGAAGTGTGGTATGACAAACCACCTAGTCTTAACTATTTAAAGGTCTGGGGTTGTCCAGCTTATGTCAAGATTTAGTAACCCCAAAATGGCCTACCAACCCACCACTATGTGCTTCCCTCATAATTAGTTCTCTAAAACTACCCTTAGGGACACATAATCTTCTACCCTTGAACAAGTACCCATCATGCATAATATAATTTTTAAAACCAGGTTTCCCACATTCAGTTATGCATGTTTTCATCTCCAAATTAATTCAAAACCTAGAACTCTAGAATCAAGTAAAGAGAGTACGGCATACCTTCCAGAGAGTGCATCGGCTACAACATTGTGTGACCCTTGTTTGTAATTCAGCACAAACGAAAAGGATTGGATGAACTCAACCCATTCAGCATGTCTTGTGTTGAGTTTACGCTGCCCATTGATGAACCTCAAAGCTTGGTGGTCCGAATGGAGGACAAATTGTTTCAGCCGAAGGTAGTGACTCCAATGGTCAAGTGCTCTCACTATAGCATAAAACTCCTTATCATAAGTGCTATACTTCCTCCTTGAATCACTAAGCTTCTCACTAAAGTATGCTCTTGGCCTCTTGGATTGATTCAAAACTGCCCTAATGCCAACACCACTTGCGTCGCATTCTACTTCAAACACTTGGTTGAAATCGGGTAGGGCAAGGATGGGAGCTTCACACAACTTCTTTTTAATCAAATTAAAAGCTTCATTTGCTGCCTTAGTCCACTCAAAAGATCCCTTCTTCAAACATTCAGTTATGGGAGCCATAATAGAACTAAAATTAGGGACAAACCTACGGTAAAAAAAGGCTAAACCATGAAAACTCCTAACTTCCGTAATTAAACCAAGTTTAGGCCAATTATGAATGGATTCTACCTTGGATTGATCTACCTTAATTCCTTCTCCCGAAACTACATAACCCAAGAACACCAATTGTCTCATAAATAGCTCACATTTTTCAAGCTTAGCATACAACTTCTTTTGCCTCAACAATTCAAGCACTAAGCTAAGGTGTTCTACATGACTATCCTCACAAGTAATATATATCGATATATTATCAAAGTATACAACCACAAATTTTCCAATGGAAGGTTTTGAGTACCTCATTCATTAACCTCATGAAGGTGCTTGGTGCATTGGAAAGGCCAAAAGGCATCACCATCCATTCATACAATCCTCCCTTGGTCTTGAATGCCGTTTTCCATTCATCTCCCTCTCTCATTCTAATCTGATGGTAACCACTTCTTAGATCAATTTTTGAGAAGATGGTTGCATCATGAAGCTCATCCAACATGTCATCTAAACGTGGAATGGGATACCTATACTTGATAGTTATCCGATTGATGGCCTGACTATCAATACACATCCGGTAAGTGCCATCATTCTTGGGTACAAGCAAGGCTGGAACTGAACAAGGGATCATGCTCTCTCTCACAAATCCCATGGAAATCAACTCCTCAACTTGCCTTTGAAACTCTCTTGACTCTTTGGGATTGCACCTATATGCTGGCCTATTGGGAAGAGGAGCACAAGGATCCAAATCAATATGATGTTCTATTCCCATAAGTGGTGGCAAACCCCTTGGTAACTCACTAGGAAAAACATCCGCAAATTCATCCAAGAGATGGTGAACTTTTGGGTGAAATTCAGGTTGCTCTCTCTCTTGGTTTGTCTCGGCTATAAGGAGGGCAATGAGAGGTTTGTGTTTTAGGAAGGCTCTTTCTAATTGGGTGCTATTTAGGAAAGGGGTTTTATAGGTTGGTGCCTTGGATGGTGTTTGGGAAAGTGTTTGGGAAGTTGTTTGTGTGGGAGTTTGGATAATGGCTTGGGTGGGGGCTAAGGGTGCAAGGGTAATAGACTTCTTGTTGAGCTTGAATGAGTATGTATTCTTGCAGCCATCATGGATCACTTCTCTATCATATTGCCATGGCCTTCTAAGTAAAAGATTGCAAGCATCCATGGGAATGATATCACAAAGTACCTCATCCGAATAGCTCCTCCTAATGGAGAATGGTACCACTACTTGCTTGACTACTTGTATGGTGTCTCCATTGCTCAACCATTGTAGCTTGTACGAGTGAGAATGATCCATAACCAGCAGCCCCAATTTCTCCATAAGTTTAGTGGAAGCAACATTGGTACAACTTCCACTATCAATGATCATTGAACAAACTTTTCCCTTGATAGTGCACCTTTTATGGAACAAGTTCTCCCTTTGGTTCTCTTGGGGGTTTACTTGAGTATGCAGCAACTTCTTGAGCATAAGCATCTCTCCACTATCAGCTTCCTCAATAACCTTATTCTCACTCTCATCTACTTCCTCTTCTTCACTAGAATCCCTTTGACAAGCATCATCAATCTCATTTATCTCTCTAAGAGTCATAACTCTTCGGTTTGGACAATTTGCTTGGAAGTGCCCATAACCTTGAAACTTGAAACACTTCTTGTTCTTCAAATCAGGCCGTGGAGCATCATTCTTCACAAAACCTGTTTTCTCCTTTGGTGTTTCATTGGCTTTGTTCTTATCATAAGCCGTAGGTGCCATATACGGTTTGGTGTAGGAAGGTGAACCCCTTTGGTAGTTAGTTTCCTTAAAGAGTTTCTTGGGGGCCAAGGACTTCATGCTCTTCAATTGCTTTTCAATCCTTGTGGACAGCTTGCAAACATCCCCAAAGGAATGGTAAGCTTGCAACTCAAGCTTGTATGCAATGTCCTTACTCAAACCGCCGATGAACCTTGCAATTGTATGCTCTTTCTCTTCAGGAATATCACTTCTCAACATCAACCCTTCAAACTCCCGAATATACTCCTCAACTTTTCTATCTCCTTGCTTCAAATTATGGAGCTTAAGATAAAGTTCTTGTTTGTGATTATCAGGCAAGAACCTTTTCTTCAACACTCTCTTCAATTTCTCCCATGATCTAATTTTAGTCTTCCCTTCTCTTTCTCTCTTCTTCCTTGTATTTTCCACCACAAGGAGGCATACTCCTTGAACTTTAATATGGATACTTTACACTTCTTTTCATCATTGTAGCCCTTAAATTCAAATACCTGCTCAATCTCATGCAACCAATCAATGAAGTCATTTGGGTCAAGACTTCCATTGAATTCGGGTAAGTCTACTTTAAGACCCCTATTATCATCAAACCTTCTCCTCCTAGGCACTTCGGATTCACTAGATGAATCATTACTATCTCCTAGGTTTTCCATATACAATGGTGTCCTAAGGATGGTTCGTTGGTGGTAGTGTGGGTGACCATCCCGTGGGGGTGGTTGTGGGGTTTCCTCAAAAGTGGGTTTGGGTTGTGAAAGGTTGGCAATGTCCTTAGACATGTTAACCATCAATTCCATCATGCTGGATATATTTCTCTTTACTTCATCAAGTTCTTCTTGAATTTTTTTGTTGGCACTTTCCCATGGTGTTGGGGGTGGAATTGGGGGGGAAGGGGACTTGTTTGCCATGAAAATTGGGGAAATTTAGCTACTGTGAACAGTAACTCCAGATGAACAGTAACTTTTTGAATGTTAAAGAAAAATGGAAAATGGGAGGGAAAGGTCAAGTGTATGAGTTTTGGTGATTTTGGTTAAGTGACTAGTGTTTTGTGAATAGTATTTTTGTAATTAGGCTAAGGAATAGTGCTTATGGAGATGAGATTAGGTTAATTTAATTGTGTTTAGGGTTTAGGGTTTGTGTTTAGGGTTTAGGGTTTGGTTAAGGGTTGGTTTGGTTGTGAAGGAATGGGTTTAGTTGACTTTGGAGGGAATTGGTTAGGGTTTGGGTGAGGTGGCAATGGGTTTGGTTAGAAGGGAACAAGGTGTAAGGGATGTGGTTGGGGAATAGTGTTTGATGAGAGAGAAAAATTGTTCAATCACTTGTAACAAAGAGAGAAAAAAACACTTAAGCTAAAGCACTCCAAATCCGGCAATGTAGACTCCAAAATCCGGCCAACTACATTCAATCAACCCTAAATCAATCCTACTCCAATTCACAACCTATGCTCTGATACCAAATGATCAAATTACAACCAATTTCAACAACAAACAACACAAAAATATGCCCTAAACTCAAGCTTAAATTCGGCCAAACACAAATGGAGGCAATGTCACACTTACTTGCAATTTTAGGTTAAGACAAGAATGAACACTTCAAGCATAAAGGAATTCTCCACCAACTTGAATCGATTCACCACCAAATCTTCTTGCCAAGACTTGGATAAAGAAATCTCAATAAGAACACAAAGTTCTCTCAATGGTTAAACCAAGTTTTTGATATTTCATGAACTACTTTTACAAGGAGAATAGTTGCCTTTATATAGGCAATTACAAGGTTAAAAGAGTAATCAACAAATACAATACAAGAAAATGAAAATTAATAAATATTACACAAAAATTACAAGCCTTCCATTCAAAATGAAGGCCATACCCATTTAATGCAAAAAGGGACATGATTCCCTAATTCTAGGGTTCATGTCTTTAACCACCCCATTAGTTGAAAAAAACTCACTTATTAGCCCAAAACTTGATCAATGATCCTAATCAAGTCTACTAATAAGGGTGTAAGAGATTAGACCTTGAAGATTGTTAGTGTATATTAGTGTATGCCCCAGAAGCCATTCGTGTTGTCGGTTTCAAAGCATTTTGTCTTGTATCTATATATATCATAAATAATAGAAGAAAGAGTTCTTCAATTCATATATGTAAATTGTTTCCTTTATTCAGTCATGCATTTAAAATAAAGTATGTATATGAATTGTCCAGATGATTCATTTAATAGGTAAATGAACTATCGAAAAGGGTTCCCTACGGAAGCAATATAAATTTGGGCAACTATATTGCACAGTAGGCATATCGGATGCTTCCGAAAGATATCATGAGTTGATATAAGTACGGATGACGATGATAGGCATGTCACTGGGGCATTGGTATGGATTAACGGTTGGTGAACTGTTTTTCGAACGTGACCGAATAACGACAAATCACTTAGAAAAGCATGTAGTCAATGATTTATCGTTTAGTTATATCAGTGCACGATGTAGTCCTTTGACCTGAGACATTGTAGTCAGATCCGATATGGATGCGTATGGTTCATACAGTGTATAAGTACGAGACTAATCATGTTTCGTACAATAAAGCCTATTTGGTCATGCATTGTTCATATGCGGAAACGAACGATGGTCAAGAGGGGATCCATTGACTCGTAAATATAGGATCAGGAGTACCGCTGACTCCATCCGAATTCGAGTTCCTAGACGAACATCAATAAATGTCAGAAAACTAAATCTCTGGCCAGAGTCTATTATTAGTCATACAAAAGTAAGTTTGTGATGACAAGTTCCAGACATATTGATCAACAATTCGGTAGAAGATCGAGTTTAGGATTTTGACGTTCCATGAATCCATACTCGATTAGGATATCTCAATGGAGGGACTTTACCTGCATGGTATGTATGATCTGAAATGGGTTTGATGAAGTATTTCTTCATCGTGGTTTAAGGACTATTGCACATTGCTAGATGTTTACCATAGTTGTTGGGTCTCCGGACAGGTTTTCGGATTCATCCAGAACCGGCTCACGGCTAATCCACGGTGGACCTACATGGTCACACCAATAGCCTTGAGAAGTTAGAGAAGGATGAGAGAGAGAAATGATTATCCGAAGAGGGCTAGCACCTTCCAAGGGTAATAACAGGATTTCTATAGTAATAGTTACATAGAAATCATTTGTGACATTTGAAGGGTTAAAATGGTCAAGCAATAATTAATTATATTTAATTATTATATCTTAAAGTGTTAAGATCAATGAGATGAACAAAAATAACCTTTTAATAGTTAAAGGGTAAAAAGGGGTAAATTTTTGGGTTGTTAATGTAAACTAGTTTAGTTTACATGGGCCCTTGAATAATATTAATTATTCAAAGGATAGCATATTAAATTCGTGGGGTCCCTTTATAAAATAAGATTTTATTGGGCTTGGAAGTGAAAAATAAATAATTGCAATATTGCCCAAGTATATATAAGTGCAAAATGTTGCATTTTTGTTCATTCTTGACTAGTTCACAAAAACACAAACCAAAACTCTCTCTCAAACCCAAGGCCACTCTCTAATCTCTCAAGGTGGTGTTAAAGTGTGGAGGTTTCATCCTTTTGAAGCTAATCTTCATCAATCCAAAGCAAAGGAGTAGGTATAATCTCTTTTCCAAGCTTTGTTTGAAAACCGGTTTTAGAATCCATGCTTTCATGCTTTCATTCTCCATCTCCACCACTCTTCGTGCATGCTGATTCTTTCAAATGTTATCAGTGCTAAAAGCTCCTTGCATGTCAAATTTATAAGCAAAAATGACATTTTCCAAGTGTTCTTGTGTTAATCATGTATGAAAGTGACATGCATGTTCTTGTTTTGGCCTAGTAATATGATAATGAAATGTTTATTATTTTTTCATTGGAATCAGATTCGGCCATAACATAAAATGTATAAAGATGTTTTTAATTTTTAATTTGAAGCATGCAAGAATCATTATATGTTTAATTTATAAATATATATATTTTATGGTGACAAAAGTGTTATGCATGCCTTGATAAGTGCAAAGAATATTTCTTGCTAGATTCGGCCATGCATTTTCTTTGTTCATTTGATTCTTGTTTTAATAAATAAGTTTGTAATGTGTTTTGGAAGTTGTTCCATAAAGGGTCGAAATATATGCTTGGATGATGGTTGTTGCATGATGATTTATTTAGAAAAATGTTCATGCATGTTCATTTCCATGACTTTGATTAAATGATTTATGCTTTGACATGCTAAAAGTGTTATCCTTTAATTTGATTAAAGTATATTTTTGCATGAAGTGTATGCAAATGTTGCAAGTGTTTAGTGGTGGAATTTGATGTTAGCATAAAGTTATGGATTATTCATTCATATGATGAATTATGATATTATATATGATGGTGGTAATTTTAATGTAGGATATTTAATTTGATTAAATTATCTTATAATGCATCATTGCATGACATAAATTATTATATTTTTGAAATGTGATAATTTGGTTGTTTGAATGGTTTCAAAAATTGATGATGCAAGATGACATGATTGTCTTTGAGAAGACAAATGTGTCATAAAAAGTATTACTTTAGTTAAAAGTAACTTGTGTCATAGAATGATTACTCTTGGAGTAATATATCCCATTTA
This sequence comes from Pistacia atlantica, assembly GCA_026229545.1. Taxonomy (NCBI): domain Eukaryota; kingdom Viridiplantae; phylum Streptophyta; class Magnoliopsida; order Sapindales; family Anacardiaceae; genus Pistacia; species Pistacia atlantica. The sequence goes on from CM047904.1 coordinate 26,116,929, forward strand.
TCTATGCCATACATGACTTTTGTGAAAAGTATTGAAATGATGATAATAGTTAAATAATATATATATTTGGGTGGAATATGACAAAAGTGTTTGTGTAATGATTCCTATGAAATGTGTAATTGTTGCATGGCCCAAAGTTATAATTAAATTACCACATGTATATATATATATAATATCTATTAATATATGAGATTTATTTATATATTTATATTCATGCCTTTAAATAATTGTTTGTTACATTTGGTATGAATGTTTAATATTTATTTATGTGATGATTGAATATTAGATTAGAGGGTTGATCATGGGCGCCATTTGGTTTTCAAAATATTTAAAAGTGTTTGTAATATTCTTTTATTAAATGACTTGTAATAATTAAATTTTATTTATTTATTTTAATCAGGCCTACGTGCCTAAGATCCAATATGTAATAGAATCGGCTAGACGGGAACCGAAGAGCATCCGGATGACGATCCAATCGAAGATATAGGATTAGGGTAAATAGTTTGCCTATAGGATGTATTTTCGAAAAGCCCCATGGTCAACCCACATGCTTTAATTTATGCATATATGTGATATGTATGAATTGTTAATTAAACATGGCATGCTAAAATAAATTAACTAAAAGTTAAACCTAAATCTCCCCAATTTAAAATTATTAAATCCAAGTCTCCCGTTGTGGGATAACTAAATTCTTTGATATAAATTTTAATATCCCAAGATTTCTATTATGTGAGGGATATAATCTTTATATCATAGAATTAAGTTGATCTTGTTCTTGGATGGATATTTTCACCTTGACCAAGAATTCTATTATGTGAGGACATGATGAAAATGTCATCCTAAGAAAGCACAATGGTTTGGATTTAACTAGCCTAGGGTACCAAGAATTCTATTATGTGAGGTATCCGAAGCTAGAACAAGGAATATGAATCAAACTTTATATAGTGATATAAAAGGAAAAGAGTTTCCTACTTATTAGACTTAATTAACCAAGAATTCTATTATGTGAGGTTAATTGAATTTGATAAGAAATTGATTCCCCACTAAGAAATTTAATCCAACGAAAATTTTCGGATCCTATTTAAGGGAGTGTAGGACTCGAATAAAATAGTGGGAGCTAATTTGATTATGCATTAAAAGGTTTAAAAGATTACAAGACACTAATAAAATTACTTTTCTTTGCAGTTTCATCTTTGTGATAAATAATAATAAAAAAATGGCCAACAATGTTCTCCTAAGGATAATGGACAATAACATGTTAACCGGACCCAACCTAAAAGATTGGCTAAGAAATCTTAGAATTGTTCTAGATTTTGAAAGAATTGCCTATGTCCTGGAAGCACCTCTTCCACTTGATATTGGACCGGATGCTCCACAAGCTGAGCTTGATGCTCTTGAAAAATGGAGAGAGGATAGCAAAAGGGCTAAAAATTACATGTTAGCCTCCATGAATAGAGAACTTCAAACTAAGCATGAAGAGGTTTCGAATTCTTATGATATCCTCATAGCTCTACAAGAGTTGTATAGCGAAAATCCAAGAGTGGTTGAGTATGAATTGTCTGCATCCCTCTTTAGCATGAAGTTGAGGGAAGGGGAACCTCCAGCTGATCATACTCTTAAAATGATCAGTGGATTAGATCGACTAGATGGATATGGGGTGGTCATGCCAGACCGCCTCAAAGTGAATTTCATTCTACAATCCCTTCCTCCAAGTTATAAACCGTTTATAACTAACTACAATCTCAATAGGATTGAGAGAAACCTCTCAAGCTGAATGAGCTTAAAGAATTTCACAGACATGAATGTGAAAGGAAAGGACATGAGGATGTCTTTGCCGCCTCCACTAGCAGGGCCAATAAAAAGCCCAAAGTGCTACCAAAGAGAGGTCCAAAAGTTGGACCCTAGAATAAGAGCTTCAAGAAGCCAGCGGCAAAGGCAGAGAAGGCCGATGCAAAGGGAAAATGTTTCCATTGTGGAAAAGATGGACACTAGAAGAGGAACTGTCCTCAATACCTGAACAGTCTGAAGAAAGTCAAAGGAAAAGCAGGTACGAACCAATGTCTTATGATTGAATATGAATTAAGTGTTAATTCAGATAGTCATTCCTAGATATTAGATTCAGTAGCAACATCTCATGTTTGTATGTCTTTGCATGTACTTTAGAATAGTTCTAAGGTGACAAAGGGTGAGATCATTTTGAGGATGGCAAATGGGGCGCGAGTTGCAGCCGAGGCCATGGGGACTTGCTCACTAAGACTACCTTCAAGACATGTTTTGAATTTGTTTAAAGTATTGTACTTTGAAAAGGCCACAAGAAACATCATTTCTATTTCTGCTTTGTGTAAGGCAGGCTATTATGTACTGTTTAATGGAAATGAATGTTCAATACATTTTGGAAATGTTTTAGTTGGTAAAGCTGTGAATACAAATGGTTTGTATGTCTTAGAATTGAATGACTATGCTTCAATCAATACCATTTCTAATAAAAGAACTCGATCTGAATCAAATCCTAAAATTCTATGGCATCATAGATTGGGTCATATAGGAGAGAGAAGATTAATACAGCTTGGAGAAAGTGGGATCCTAAACTCATTAGGTTCTGAACCCTATCCAACCTGTGAATCATGTCTCCAATGAAAGATGACCAAGTCTCCCTTTAAGAGTAAAGGAGAGCGAGCTAAAGAACTTTTAGAACTCATACATACAGATGTGTGTGGACCATTTAGTACTTTAGCTAGGGGAGGATTTGAATACTTCATTACCTTTACAGATGATATGTCACGATATGGGTATTTGTATTTAATGAAATACAAATCTGAATCCTTTGAAAAATTCAGAGAATTCAAGAATGAAGTAGAAAATCAAACTGGAAAGAGTATTAAAATACTACGATCTGATCGTGGGGGTGAATACTTGAGTATAGAGTTTCAAAAGTTCTTAAAAGAAAATTGGATCATCTCACAATTGACTCCTCCTTATACACCCCAGCTTAATGGAGTGTCTGAAAGGAGAACTCGTACCTTATTGGATATGGTACGATCGATGGTGAGTTTTACAGACTTACCAATGTCTCTGTGGGGGTACACTCTCCAAACCGCTGTGCACATCCTTAATAGGGTCTCGTCTAAAACTGTCCAGAAAACACCGTATGAGATATTGTATGGAAAACGTCCAAGTCTAAATTATATGAAGATTTGGGGCTGCCCAACTTATGTTAAATTGGTTAAATCTGATAAGCTGGATGTTAAATCCGAGAAGGGTCGGTTCATTGGATATCCTAAAGATAGTTTAGGATATTGCTTTTACTTCCCAAGTGATCAAAGAGTTTGGATCAGTAGAAATGCGCGCTTCCTCGAGAACGAGTTCTTGGAGGAAGGCGGCGTTGGAAGAAATATTGAACTCAAGGAAGAATTCGAAGAGCCAAGAATCGAGATTGCTGAAGATGGAACGTCCACTCAGCGAACCTCAGTATCAGATACTATCGTTCGAGTACGAAAGTCTTCTAGAATGTCAAAACCTCCAGAGAGATATGGGTTCCTACATGAGCAAGATTTTGAATCTTACTTAGTGGGAGTAGATGATCATGGTGATGATCCAGTACGCATCTTGACTAGGGGATAGAGATTCAGGAAAATGGCTGGAAGCGATGGATTCTGAGATAGAATCAATGCATGCCAATCAAGTATGGTCGCTTGTGGATCCACCAGAGGGAATAGTTCCTCTAGGTTGTAAATGGGTCTACAAGAGAAACGTTGGCAAGGATGTGGAGGTAGAGACCATCAAAGCTCGACTGGTGGCGAAAGGTTATACTCAGAAACAAGGATTGGATTATGAGGAAACCTTCTCGCCTATAGCTATGATTAAATCCATCCGTATAGTGCTAGCCATCGCAGCATACCATGATTATGAAATTTGGCAGATGGATGTCAAAACAGTTTTCCTCAATGGGTTTATTGAGGAAAACATCTATATGGAACAATCGATAGATTTTGTATCCTCTGCTGAAAGACACAAGGTATGCAAATTGCATCGATCCATTTATGGATTGAAGCAAGCTTCAAGAAGCTGGAACATTCGATTTGACGACATAATCAAATCGTTTGGTTTTGTCAAGAATCCGGATGAGCCTTGTGTATACAAATGGGTTAAAGATCATGCCATCACGTTTCTCATATTATATGTAGATGACATACTTTTGATGGGAAATGATATAGGCATGATGACAGAGGTTAAGGTTTGGTTGTCCAAAACCTTCTCAATGAAAGACTTAGGAGAAGCGACATATGTCCTTGGCATTCGTGTCTATAGAGATAGAACGAAAGGGTAATTGGATTATCCCAAAAATTGTACATAGAGAAAATGCTAAAAAAATTTAGCATGGAGAACTCTAAGAGAGGTCTTTTGCCCTTCACTCATGGTCTTCATCTTTCTAAGGAGATGGGTCCAAAGACCGATGAAGAGTGGCAGCGGATGCGTAATGTGCCTTATGCGTCTGCCGTAGGTAGCTTAATGTACGCAATGCTATGTACAAGACCTCATATAGCTTATGCTGTAAGTGTTACGAGCAAATATCAGTCAAACCCAAGGGAGAAACATTGTTCGGTTGTAAAATCGATCCTTAAGTACTTGAGAAGAACTAAGGATCTAGTTTTGAGTTATGGATGTTCCGAGTTAAACATTCAAGGATACTCAGATTTTGATTTCCAATCAGATATTGATGATAGAAAGTCTACGTTGGGGTACATTTTTATATGGAGGTGATGTTAGTTGGAAAGGTTCCAAACAGACAACCACAGCTGACTCCACTACAGAAGCTGAATACATTGCTGCTTCGGAAGCAGTGAAGGAGGCTATTTGGATGCGAAAGTTCGTAATTGAACTTGGTGTGGTTTCGAACATGGCTTACCCAATAAGCATGTTCTGTGACAATACTGGAGCTATTGCACAGGCAAAGGAACCAAGGGCACACCAAAAATCCAAACACATTCAGCGTAAGTATCACATTTTGAGAGAATTCGTTGGAGCTGGAGAGATTTTGATTCTGAAGACTCCTTCAGCAAAAAATGTAGCTGATCCACTGACTAAGGCGATGACACTGAAGCAATTGGACCATCATCTTGAGAAGATGGGTATGAGATACAACATCGAATGGCTTTAGTGCAAGTGGGAGTTTGTTAGTGTATATTAGTGTATGCCCTACAAACCATTCGTGTTGTCGGTTTTAGAGCATTTTGTCTTGTATCTATATATATCATAAATAATAGAAGAAAGAGTTCTTCAATTCATATATGTAAATTGCTTCCTTTATTCAGTCATGCATTTAAAATAAAGTATGTATAGGAATTGTCCATATGATTCATTTAATAGGTAAATGAATTATCGAAAAGAGTTCCCTACGGAAGCAATATAAATTTGGGCAACTATATTGCATAGTAGGCATACCGGATGCTTCCGAAAGATATCATGAGTTGATATAAGTATGGATGACGATGACAGTCATGTCACTGGGGCATTGGTATGGATTAACGGTTGGTGAACTGTTTTTAACGTGACCGAATAACGACAAATCACTTAGAAAAGCATGTAGTCAATGATTTATCGTTTGGTTATATCAGTGCACGATGTAGTCCTTTGACCTGAGACATTGTAGTCGGATCTGATATGGATGCGTATGGTTCATACGATGTATAAGTACGAGACTAATCATGTTTTGTACAATAAAGCCTATTTGGTCATGCGTTGTTCATAAGCGGAAACGAACGATGGTCAAGAGGGGATCCATTGACTCGAAAATATAGGATCAGTCTGCGCTCCATCCGTTCGAGTTCCTAGCGAACATAGATAAATGTCGAAAACTGAATCTCGGCGAGTCTATTATTAGTCATACAAAAGTAAGTTTGTGATGACAAGTTCGGACATACTGATCGACAATTCGGTAGAAGATCGAGTTTAGGATTTTGACCTTCCATGAATCCATACTCGATTAGGATATCTCAATGGAGGGACTTTACCTGCATGGTACGTATGATCTGAAATGGGTTTGATGAAGTATTTCTTCATCGTGGTTTAGGGACTGTGGCACATTGCTAGATGTTTACCATAGTTGTTAGGCCTCTGGATAGGTTGCTGGATTCATCCAGAACCAGCTCACGGCTAATCCATGGTGGACCTACATGGTCACACCAATAGCCTTGAGAAGTTAGAGAAGGATGAGAGAGAGAAATGATTATCCGAAGAGGGCTAGCACCTTCCGAGGGTAATAACGGGATTTCTATAGTAATAGTTACATAGAAATCATTTGTGACATTTTAAGGGTTAAAATGGTCAAGCAATAATTAATTATATTTAATTATTATATCTTAAAGTGTTAAGATCAATGAGTTGAACAAAAATAACCTTTTAATAGTTAAAGGGTAAAAAGGGGTAAATTTTTGGGTTGTTAATGTAAACTAGTTTAGTTTACATGGACCCTTGAATAATATTAATTATTCAAAGGGTAGTATATTAAATTCGTGGGGTCCCTTTATAAAATAAGATTTTATTGGGCTTGGAAGTGAAAAATAAATAATTGCAATATTGCCCAAGTATATATAAGTGCAAAAGGTTGCATTTTTGTTCATTCTTGATTAGTTCACAAAAACACAAACCAAAACTCTCTCTCAAACCCAAGGCCACTCTCTAATCTCTCAAGGTGGTGTTAAAGTGTGGAGGTTTCATCCTTTTGAAGCTAATCTTCATCAATCCAAAGCAAAGGAGTAGGTATAATCTCTTTTCCAAGCTTTGTTTGAAAACCGGTTTTAGAATCCATGCTTTCATGCTTTCATTCTCCATCTCCACCACTCTTCATGCATGCTGATTCTTTCAAAGATCTTGCAAATGGATCCAATAAGGGTTCAAGTGGACTTTCCCCTTTGGAATGAGAATTGGGCCGAATGGGTTAACTTCAACACTTGGGCTTCTCTCTTGGTGGACTTGAGCTTCCTTTGTTGGGCTTGGACTTGGAATGGTTTGGGCCGAAGTGCTTGGGCTCTCTCTCCCCTTGGAACTTGCTTGGGCCGAATCTCCTCCAATGCTTTCCACATTCCACAATCCAAGTGTTTTAGGACTTGGAATGAAACTCTTTGATTCAACCGAATTAGCAAGTGTTTTAGGACTTGTAATTCCTTGTCCACTCATGTTTACAAGTGTTTTAGGACTTGTAAACGTATCAGCCTGCTTCTTGGAAACAAAAAGACGAAAATGAACAAAGTGAAAATAACCAAAAGAAAGAAACTAATAGAGAGAGCAGCTCAATTAATGATATAACCGTCTCAGATATTGTAGCTAGATGAATTAATATAGACTTTACAGGATGCAATTATTTATAAAGCCCCTTAGGCCTAAGGCAATACCCCACTTTTATTATAGAATAATTCTACACATCCCAAAATATATCCCAAAATTTGCATCACAAATGATGTGTCATTTATTTGGTATTATTGTTCTAACATTCACTAAATCAGCCACTTCATTTATATCTCAATGCTAGATAGAATTACACATTACTTTGGATAATTTTTGGGATGGGTAATATTATTGTTTATTATATACATATAATAGTATATGTTATCACTTGACATAACCAAAAAGCACAAGTTAGTAAGAAGTGACTTACTCAACCCTAATATTGAAGTCCTATTGGTTCTCTCGCATGAAACTTGAAATTAGCTTAAGCTAGTAGCTAGGAGTTGAAGGTTATCACAATGCTAAAAAATGAACCAAAGATATCATTATTGAAATTAGCAAACCTGGTTGTTGGAAACAAAATAATGGCAACCAACGAAATGAGCCACAATGAAGTTGGAAATATGTCCAAGGAGCACTTCAATTATTGATGTAACAATTTCACAATAATATTAAACTATACTTCTAAATCATAAATATTAAAATGTATAAAACTTCGTAATATTTGACACATTGTTATTATTATTTTTTATGGTACGTAAAATATAAAAAAATTAAATACTGAAGTCTTATTCTCAAATTTCCATGTCTTGTATAAAATATAATTCATTCTTACGCTAAAGTTTCATCAATTGATTGAATAAATCTAATTTTTCTTATATTACAATTTTATTGTATTAAAATTGAATTAATATTTGAAATGTTAATAAAAAAAATTAATTTAATTGAATTATTGATATTTGAAAAGTTAACTAAAAACAATTACATTTATTCATTTATAAATCGTTAATTATTTATTTGAAAAATTAACTAAATAAAAAATCAAAAAAGGGGGTTAACCCGACCTGATCCTCAGCCTAACCCGGCGGGCTAGGGTTGCGGGCCAGGCTGGGCTAGCCATTCCCCCAAAAATGGCAGGCCTAACCCGACTTGCCTTTGTTGGCGGGCAGGTTAGGACCAACCCGCCAAAAGCAGTAACACGGGCCGGGTCGGGTCGAGTTACTTTTCCAACTCTACCAGCTAATGCTCTAGTAGTTTAGTTTAATTAATTGAATTTCGTTAAATACGAAATGTTGATAGCAAAATAAACTCTATTGAAAATTATAGTAATGAATATTGCTCTGTAAGTTAGTGTTGTTAGAAAGTCACTTTCTTTGAAACATTTTTTATTTTTTTATTTAACATTAGTCTAGCTAATTTAATTAATTAATTCACATAATCAATCAAGTGCTATATATTTATTTTATTTGAGTTCTGTATTGTGTTTAATAGCAGTGTTCGCATTGAAACAGCTATATACCAATAATCTGAGGAAGGGTGGATATGATCAAATTTACAAGGTAATTACCAATTTCCTTCTTGCAACCTCAAGGTAGTTAGCAAATTAATTGCATTGACCTTTTTTTAACTTTCACCTTTTAATATAGGGGAAATGACTTACACTTACCCATAGTTTGTTTTAAAGACAAATTGGTATCCAAAAAGTTTTGAAATGACAAATACCCATTTTCTGTTCAAATCTATTAACTAAAATGGTATTATCGACATTCTATCATTTTTGTAGGGGTAATTTTGACTTTTTGTGTTTTAGGGTTGATGCATAAAAAAAAAAGTTAAAAAAAATTGAATTAATAAAATATAAAAAAAATCCGCCCAAATCTCTTATCCTTCAACTTCTTCTCCCCTTTCTCTATCTTTCTCTTATTATCTCCCTTTTCTTTCTTCCCTTCCTTCTCCCTCTTTTTCCTCCAGTCACTAGGCAAGAACCCAGCACCGGAATATGGCCAGATCGAAAGCCTCTCTCCTCTCTCTCTTCCCGTCTTCATCTTCTTCATCTCTCTCATAAAAGGGCAAAAAAGGGGGTCTTTTGCAAAGCTGTCGCACTTCCCCACCCATTTTCCGGAAGCCCCATCACCGAAAACCTGTCCTCTCCCGGCCAATTGTCTTTTTGGTGTGCTCTCTCCAAAACCCCCATTTTCCCCGTCGTCGTTTGCTCACATTTCACTACCCATTGAATTCCTAGGGTTTTTGCTGTTTGTTGAAATGGGATTGATTGGTGTTTTTCGAAGTTTTTGATGGGAAATTGATGGTTGGAGATTAATTGGGAGTGTTTTTTTTTTTTTTTTTTTTTGTGTTTTTGTTTGATTTTTGGGGATTTCTGATCGGTTTTGGCATTGATGATTGATTTTCTAAGTGTTGGCACACCACTTGTTTGAGGTTTTGCCCCAAACCTTGCGTGTTTTGGTTCTTTTGAGTGTTTGAGAGTGATTCTTTGGGATTTTTTGCATTGAATCTTTTGGTGATTTGAGTGAGGCTTTTTTAGGGCTTTGGTGGTTTTTGCTGCTGGTTGTCCTGTGGTTCTGGTGAGAGATGAAGAAGATGAAGACAAGATTTTAATTAAAATTAATTATAAAAATAAAATAATTAAAATTGAGAAGAAAGATTTTTATAAAATTAATATTAAAGAGAGAAATTGGGCAGAATGTTATGGCTCTGATCACATTTTTGCGTTTTTGGGAAAATATTTTTGAAAAAAGTTAAAAAAAAGTTAGAATTTGGCGGTATTACGATGTAGGATTTACAAATTAATAAAATACCTCCTATGTTTGTTTGTTTATAAAACACCCCTATAATAAAACATTAAAAATTAACAAAAACACCCTCAATCCACGTTCAAATACGGACAGATGGCCACCACCACCGGAGGGTGGCCGGAGTCACCGTATCGACGCATGACCAGTTGGATCTTGTCGGTAGTTCGCCGATATGACCTTTTTTGGTCAGATCCACGGTGGATCTGGTCTAGCTAGATCTGGCCATTGACGGCCAAATGTGGCCATATTTTCTCATTAACGATGGCTAACACGACGACCGTTTGTTGGCCGTCATTACCGACTGGTTACGGCCAGATCTTTGGCCTTAGATCTGGCCTTTTTTGGCCAGATCCACCGTGGATCGGCCGTAGTAGCAGACGGCACACTACCGCCATATTCACGGCAGAGTCGCCATCCTACCAGATTCCGGCCATTTTCTAGCAATGGTGGCCGGTAAATGTGGATTGTTGGGGTGTTTTTACAATTTTTAAAAAAGTATTTAGGGGTATTTAATTAAATTAACAAATTTAGGGGGTTTAAAAAAGTTGAATAATATTAAATAATATTATGAGTTTTTTGGTATTTTACTATTTAACTTTTTTGGGAAGTATTCCTGAAAACAAACCAAACGGAGCCTATATATTTTTGTTGGAAATAAAATTACCATATTATCCTTTTTCAAACTAACTTTACTAACTGATTTGGATGGTAGGTAGGTAATTGACGTTTTTAAATTTTTTGGGTATCATATTGTCTTTGTAGCAAACTATGGGTGGGTGCATGTCGTTCGGCCTTTAATATATCATATGGTCTTACTCCGAAACTTCAGAATGTTTTTTGTCAAAGTTTTGAACTGACTAAAGCTCTTCTATCTTATCATTAATATTCAAAATTATCTTATTGACCTACCCCTGTTTAACCCCTTAAGTCGGCCCTAATCATTACTTGTCAATATGGGAATAGCTAGGAATGTGTCCCGTAAAATCAACGGTCAAGTTTTGTTTAACAATCTTCCTCTTGATTTGCCATGTACGGTGGAAGTTGCACGTAATACTAATTTCCAAAGAGAAATTAACTTGTGGAGCCCCTGTAGTGTCAACCACTTTTAGTATCTGGTCTTCTAAAGATACCTCTTTCGCTCTCTCTTAAATAAGTCAACAAGAGCCAAAAGAAGCACGTAGAGGCAAAATAAGAAGCCAACACCACATGCAGTTCAGTTCTGATCATAAATTATTTTCAAAATATTTGAAAAGAATTTAAAAACAAAAACCATCGGAGAAAAGTCTTATTTGGAGCAAATTCCAGTCATTGACAGATATATTAGAAAAAAGATAACCCTTTTCACATCTATAATTATCAAAAAGATAACCCTTTATAGACAAGATGCATAATCACATGTTTATTTCTTGAAAAATCTGGAATATCATGAAAGGATCACGACACTTGTAACAATATCCCCTTCCTATTTTTTTCCATAGGGTTTGATAGTCACAATTAATTCTTATGTATTGTCCTACCCAAAACGTAAACCCACCTCAAATAGTAGGGTTTTGAGTGCATCCCCTTAATTTGAACCCAATTTCCAAATATGAAGTTTAAGGTTCAAAGTCAAAAAGGATGTGGTCTAAACCTCACTATTTGAGGTGGATAAGAGACAAATATCCAAATCCCACATCAGGAAGTGGGTATAAGAGGTTACATTAGTCGTATCACAGATTAATGTATTGATATCATCAAGTTAAACTGAATATGTATGTGGTATGGTTTACATGGTATGCATACATTAGCTCGTTATTTGAACGTATTATCAAATTATATAGATTAATAAATTTTTTTATCATAACTTCTTCTTTTGTATCAATTACTTTGGTCATCTTATTATATATATAAATAAATTGACCAACTTGCCAACAAAAATGAAATAAAAGATAAAGTTTTATTGTAGAATTGTTTTCTCCTAGTCGATAATGTCTAAACATGTTAACCTCTTTAATTTGTTTATGCCTATTTTTCTAAACTTATAATTCGCTTTCAGTGTTTGTTTAAATATGCTGAAATTAATAAGATGCTTCCAAATAGTACTCTGTTAACAAAAGATGATAAAGACCGTCTATATATTTGAAGTTTCCTCGTATAGAATATGAGATGCTTTTGTTGACCAATAAGTCAAAGGACTGAGGTGCAATTTGTAAATTGTAAAGGAATGAGTTGTAATTAGTTAAAAGACAATGTCATTTTAGCAAAGTTCATTAAAGTCAGTCCCTTAACTATATAACAAATAGCTCTATTAATAGAGTTTTTGATATTTTTCACAGGATTTTCAATACTTTTTAAACAAAGTGGAAGAGTTTAATATTAATCGATCTACAAGAGAGAAAATGAAATATAACCTATTTTCTGCAGTTACTAATAATATAAATGACTTGATTCTTGTCTCAAAATACTTTCTAATTGTTTTATATATAGCTAAACATAAATTGCCTACCTTGAATCTTAATGTGACCAAAATAAAATAATAATAATAATAATAATAATAATTCTAGTACTAGGGAAGTATCAAGCAGCTTGTGTTTATGGCAAAAATAAAAAATATGATCATCTTCCTCTTTTTGTTATTATGTGTTGCCGGATGAAGTTTCTATTTCACAAAATTGGATCAAAGCTGGTTACAGGTATGCTGGTAGTGAATTTCCCATATCAGAAATAAATTCTGCCTTGTTTACTTACCTTATATGTGCTTTTGCCACTTACCAGCCCTCCATCCCATCTGCCAATGAACAATACTTCTCAAGCTTTATTGGTACCATCAGAGGCAAAAGTCCATCCGTTTCAACTCTTTTGTCAGTCTGGAATGGACAGAATGCAACAGGTCAATCCATATTGGGCAACAAAGTGAACTATTCAGTTCTATCTTCAATGGTTAGTGATTCTTCTCATAGAAAGTCTTTTATTGAATCTTGGATTGTTGGAGTCCCACATCGATTAAGCACGCTCAAGCTTATTGGGTTATAAGAGGGGGTAATCCTCCTATTCAACAAGGTCTTATTGGGTGAGGAATCAGACCCACCTCAAATTCTATCATGGTATCAGAGCCCAGGTTCAGTTGAGCTGAGCGCTTGACCAGCGGATGAGGAGTTAGAATCAGCAACTACCTCCAATAACAGGTATGACCCAACATATGGGCTTGACCGTGAGGGGGAGTGTTGGAGTCCCACATCGACTAGGCACGCTCAAGCTTATTGGGTTATAAGAGGGGGTAATCCTCTCATTCAACAAGACCTTATTGGGTGAGAAGTCAAACCCACCTCAAATTCTATCAAGAAAACCGCCAAGCTTTATAGATTTAAAGGGATTGATTTGTTCTGGCTGCAACCTAACCAAAGTATGATTGAGTTGCTATTTGCTTAGATATGGATGACAATTGACACACGGCATTCCCTGCACATTCTTAAGAATTGGGAAAAGATAACATTAATGCTCAGTTGACCTGAAGTCTTTCTAGCAAACAGTTGTGGTTCTATGGCCACAATCAAGGCGTATTAACCCTAGGTTCATGCTGTGGGGAGGAGAGCAAGAGGCATTAATTGAGTACCAACTCTTACTTGACTCGAAGAAGAAGTTGGCTCTGGCTGTGTTTGTTTTACAAAAATCATGACGTCTAGGAAAGAGTCTTTCTAGTGAATTCTCCAAAATGACAGCTGACGTCATTATATTAATAAACTTTTATGGCGTAGTCAAGATGCTATGAATTCTCCAGTCGTTTAACCTTCTTAGCAAGGCAAATAAGTTGGGCATTTTCTTAATAACAACTCATAAAATTCTACAACTTGATGGCCAGTCTTTCGTATGTGTATGGCAATATTCGACCTTCAGAATTATGTAGAATTCAAAATACACAAAGAAAATGACTTCTTTTACTATAAATATCAACCATAGCAATACTTTCTTTACAAAGCTTTAATGGCTTCAAAAAATACTACAGGTGTTATCTTCCATGTTTTGCTTTCTTCAGCAATAATAATATTGCAACATGCAACAGCACAAACCTGGATTAAAGTCGGTTACTGGTATAAAGATGGCGGTTTGGCCACTTCGGAGATCAATTCCGCTCTCTTTACTCACCTTCTTTGCGCTTTTGCTGATCTGAATTCCGCCTCCTACGAGCTGTCAATTCCACCTTCGGATACAAATAGTTTCTCCACCTTCACGGAAACTGTGAAAAAAAATAATCCATCAGTCACTACTCTTCTATCCATTGGGGGTGGAGGCCAAACACTTTCAACCAACTTTTCTTCAATGGCTGCCAATTCTTCTTACAGAAAATACTTCATTGATTCCTCGATGAAAATAGCTAGACGTTACGGCTTTGGAGGCCTAGACCTTGCTTGGGTTCCTGGATTATCAAGCTCCGACATGACTAACATGGGTACTCTCTTTCAGGATTGGCGAACCGCTATAGAATCAGAGCCAAGAAACTCTAGCCAGCCACAACTGATCTTGACCGCAAGGGTCGATTATACACCGAAGGGTATACGTCCTGGAAGTTACCCTACACATTCCATGCAACAATACTTGGATTGGATTCATGTTCAATGTACTAGATACTACACGCCACAAAAGTCGAACTTTACGGGCGCTCATGCCGCTCTGTATAACCCGACCGGTATTCTTAGCGCGGATTACGGTATAAACACCTGGATCGAGGGAGGATTGTCCGCAAATAAGTTGGTTTTGAGCTTGCCTTACTTTGGATATGCATGGACGCTAGTGAATCCTGATGATAATGGAATTGGTGCACCGGCAATTAGGCCAGCCATTACAACAGATGGGTTTATGCGATATAGTGGTATCAAGGACCGTATAAGGCAACATTTATCTAGTGTTAAAGTTGTATATGATGCAACTTATGTTGTGAATTACTGCACAATCGGAACAGCTTGGATTGGTTTTGATGATGTGGAGGCTGTTAAAGCTAAGGTTTTTTATGCCAAGGAGAAGGGCCTGCGGGGTTACTATGTGTGGGAAGTTCCCTACGATTATAATTGGGTGCTTTCAGAAGTTGCAGGTAAATTATAAGCTATTAGTGATTCACTTGTTTGGTTTTTAACTGGAGAGAAAATCTTTATGCACCGTGAGGTTTTGGTCAACTATTTTAGGTCCTGCATTCTAAAATATTAAAATATACCCCTTTTGAATTTAACACGCTTACATAATCGGTTAATTGGGAGCATTTTTATTATTTAAGAACCAAACTACCTGTCATTTTGATGTTGTGCCAGTTTTAAAAGTTCAGATTCTACTCTCTCACTATTTAATGTTTGTTACAATCAAGGGAGTATATCCTAGTACCTGGGTGAACCCAGATCTTTTTTTTTTTTTGTTGGGGGTGGGGGTTGGAAATTTTTTAGAAATACTACTTGATTATTATATATTTTAACAGATTTCGTCGTTACCATAAACTTTTATTAAGAGAAAAAGAAGAATCATACACCTATTAGGAGAACATAATAACCGCATCCTTCAAATTAAGTTTTTTAGATTTTTGTACAAATTAATGTGTTAGGAAATGAATAGAAGTGTATATACAAAGTGTCAAATTCTTCATATTCACTCTTTTATTTATTTTTTATCACATTAATTTGTACACAAATCTTTGTAAGATTTGTTTGTATATCTAATATTACTCATTTACTTTATGTTGGGGAAGGTGGAGAAATTATATATATATAATAAAATATATTTATAGTGATACTCCATATAAGAATAACTTTCATATGATAATGTTCTAAAACCCAATCCGGGGTGTCACCCGACCAAGGGACCAAGTCCCGGGTTGACCAGTTAAACCAAAGGTCTGACTGATGATCAAGGTTTAAGATCTAGCAAACACACCATTATCACAGTTAGGTTTTCGCTTTTCCATCCAAATTCTAGCTTATTACAGCGGCCAAATTCAACTACCACCTGAACCATCGGCCTCCACTATACAAAACCCTTTAACCCCAAGACTTGGTAGCCTCCCATTGGTCGGTCGTAACTCGTCATAACTGCTTACTAGCCCTTATAATAATAAATTATAATTTTTCTAAATCTCGTTTTAAGGAGCTTGCCTTCATATAGTAATAATTATTTGTATATTGTAAAAAAATATATGTTATCTTATATTAAATATTTAAGATAAAATAAAATATTGTCAGTCAATTTAGTTATTGTATTAACTTTGGGTGGCATGGTTGATTTGCTAAAAGAAGGAAAGATATCGGCATCACTTGAATTGGTTGAAGATTGCATGGGTTGTATTATAGTACAATGTATTTATAAAATTTACATTGAGAGAAACACATTAAAGAGAATGCAAAATTTTATACTTTTAAGATGACTTTGCATATTCTCAATATTACATAGATATATGCACTAGTTTTTTTGAAACTATGTCAATCTCTTTATCAATATCTATACTTGGATTTGACATGCTCTATTAATTAATTATTATCGTATTGTATACTTTACCTCTATACCACTTGCACTTAGTTATCCTTGCTAAACACAAATTTATTGAAAAGTATCTTTGTGGATCGTTTCATAATATAGTGATCATTTTTCATTTGGGGGAAAAAAAAAATCTCAGCTACAAAGGATAATAAAAGAGGAAGAAATAAGACAAATTTGCTAGTAATCGTCCTGAATGTTACAATAGCAACTGTTCCTCCTACTAGCAGTTGTTGTATATTATTGCTGGGGGAGAAAGCTCAAATTTGAAGGTAACATTTTCAGCTTCAAGTATTTTTCATTTATAACACAGTTGATAATTGTTTAATGTTTTCTCAAAGTTTTAATTATTTCTCAATTTTTTTAATGTTAGGGATAGTGAATAATATTGCTGCTAAAGAAGATAAATTAAGAGCTGATGGAGAATTTAATAGCGATGTTCCCACTCTTAAGCAATATCCTTTACCTGAAATTGAGGCAGCTACCAATAGTTTTTCAATTGAAAATAAGCTTGGCCAAGGTGGATATGGTCCTGTTTACAAGGTACAACATTACAGGGCAATTTGTCTTTTTTTAAAACACAATGTTTTTGCACTACCTAAACATTTTATTCTTCAGTTGATCATCAACATATTTTCAAGAGTTACAAGAAAATTAGTTTATTTAGCTAAATAAAACAATGAATGTATTTTATAAGGGTATCCTCGAAGATGGTCAGGAAATAGCAGTGAAGAAACTTTCCAAAACTTGAAAGCAAGGGTTTGAGGAATTCAAGAATGAGGTTGTGCTTACTGCAAAGCTCCAACATGTAAATCTTGTCAAAGTTATAGGTTTTTGCATTGATAAAGAAGAACACATATTGATCTATGAGTACATGCCGAACAAAAGCTTGGACTACCACCTTTTTGGTATAATAATTTCTCTCCAACTAACTTATTTTCCCAATTTTTGCAACTTTCAAAACATTGATTAGAGTATTGCTAATCTGTGTTTAATAAATAAATGCAGACCCTTGTAGATGAATTCTATTGGATTGGACAAAACGTGTTCAAATCATAGAGGGGATTATCCAAGGGCTAGTTTATCTCCAAGAATATTCGAGATTGATTATTATTCATCGAGACCTGAAACTTAGTAATATATTATTGGATGAAGATATGAAGCCTAAAATATCAGATTTTGGTATAGCCAAAATTTTTTAGGAAAATGATCATCAAACAGAACGAATCATTGGGACATAGTAAGTACACATCAATCTTCTTTTCTTCTATATTACTTTGTAAGCTTGCACTTATTAAGACACATGCTTAGCACACTGTCTCTAATAATTCAATGCAGTGGTTATATCCCTCCTGAGTATGTCAAAAGCGGCATATATTCAATTAAACTTGATGTCTATAGTTTTGGGGTTCTACTTCTACAAATCATAAGTGGAAAAGAGGTTTCATCTTTATATGGCCCACATGAAGACTTGAGCCTTCTCAAGCATGTAAGTTTCCCCAAGAATAGGCCATTAATGTTACTAATTAGTATTGGAAATATTTAATTCGATATATATATTTTAATATAAAATTTCAGGCATATGAGTCGTGGAAAGATGACAAAGGCATGGAGTTTGTGGATCCATCATTAGATGATACACAATCCTCCTGTAAACTAATGAGATGCTTGCAAATAGCTCTACTATGTGTCCAAGAAAACCAAAATGATAGACCGTCCATGTTAGAAATTTCCTCAATGCTCAAAACTGGATCCACAAATACAGTAATCAGCCCCAAGAAGCCTGCTTTCTCATAACAAAGTGGTGAAAAGAAAATGACTAAAAGTTCAGGACTAATTTCGGTTGATGATGCAACAATTTCTGAAGTGGTAGCAAGATGACTCTAGGCTTTTCAAGACCAATATTTGGCGGTCCTTGGAGATGGGTAGCAAGCTACTTAATTTGACCATTATAATTTTCTGCAATATTATTGTACCTATTGCCATTAAACATGGATGCCAACTATGAAAGCGATTAATTGGTTGTGGTTTCTTCTTGTATTATATGGATAATTCAAAGAAAAGGCCAATACGATGACTTTGACTTGATGCTTTCATTTTATTGGTTTACTTTAAGCTCATTTTTTGTCTTCCAAGAAAATAATAGGAAATGTATGATAAGACTTACCAATAATGTAGGGTCAAAGTTTGGCAAATTTCCATTTTTCTGACCTTTAATTTTCTGGATTTTACTAATTTCTTTGTCCTAAAAATTAATTTGTATATGTAAATGTTAGAATCTCATATCTGAATCTCACATCCACTAAATTTGATACTTAAGGCCCGGGGCTCTCCCACCTATCAGACCCCAATATAAATTTTTCTAGCGTGAAAATTGACCAAGAGCATTAACAGTGAGCTATCTTCTCTATAAATTCACCATAGCCATACTTAATTGCCATGAGCTTTCTTCGATGGCGAGCAAAATTATTACTAGTATTGCCTTTCATATTTTCCTCTCTTTAGCAATAAATCAACCAGCAAAATCACAAGTTTGGGTAAAAGTCAGTTACTGGTATAAAGGTACCGGTTTTTCCGTTTCGGAGATTAATTCTGCTCTCTTTACTCACCTTCTTTGCGCTTTCGCCGATCTGAATTCTGTTGGAGTTGTCGACTACTTCAACATTAATGGGTAATGGAGACGCACTCGGGGGTCCCGTTGTAGGATTTCTTTTAAATTACTAATTCCTTTTTGGGTTGGGCTTAGGAATAGGAGTCCTTGTAAAACTAGGTTTAATCTCTTAAACCTAGTATATAAACATACTTTTCTCTTGTTATGTGGGTGAGAACAATTCATTCATTGTAAACAAGAGAGGTGAGGCATATTGCAATAATATTGACTCAGTTGGACGTAACCTATATTGGGTGAACCAAGGTAAATCGCGCGTATTATTTTCTTTGTTTACTATTTGATTTGTTTTACTATTATATTTTGTTCCTGTTGTTGTCTCTATTTCATTCAAATTCCACCTCCTACAAGCTCCTTCCGATGAAAATAAATTCTCCACCTTCAAAGAAGCTGTGAAACGAAAAAACCCATTAGTCACTACACTTCTATCAATTCGGGCGGGCGGGGGAGAAGGGAACTTCAACCCTTTCAACCAGCTATCCTCTAATGGCGAGCAATCCTTCTTACAGAAAATCTTTCATTGCCTCCATGATGAAAATAGCCAGGATTTACAGCTTTGGAGGCCTGGACCTTGCTTGGATTCCCAGATTATCAAGCTCTGACATGACTAACATGGGCACTCTCTTTCAAGATTGGCGAGCCGCAATAGAATTAGAGGCAAAAAAGTCTAGCCAGTCACCACTGATTTTGACCGCGAGGGTCGATTATACACCAAATGGTATACGTCCAGGAAGTTACCCGACATAGACAATACAGAATTACTTGGATTGGATTCACGTTCAAGCTAGTGATTACAACAGGCCAGAGTGGTTGAACTTTACAGGGGCTCATGCAGCTCTGTACAACCCAACCAGTATTCTTAGTGGCGATTATGGTATAAGAACTTGGATTGAAGGAGGTGTGTCCGCATATAAGTTGGTTTTGTGTTTGGCTTACTATGGATATGCCTGGACGCTGTTAAATCCAAAGAGTAAGGTTATTGGTGCAATAGCTATCGGACCAGCCATTACAGCAGATGGGTTTTTGCGGTATTATCACATTAAGAATTGCATAAAGGGGAATAAAGACATTCAAGTTAAGTATGATGCAGATTATGTGGTTAATTACTGCACAATTGGGAACATTTGGATTGGTTTTGATGATGTAAAGGTGGTGAAAACAAAAGTTTCTTATGCCAAAGAGAAGGGGCTGCACGGTTACTATGTGTGGGAAGTCCCTTATGATGATGACTGGGTGCTTTCTGAAGCTGCAAGTAAGCAATAATAATTCAATGGTTATTGTCATCTTGCCCATCATTTACGTTATTACTCTAATAATGTCTGTCTATAAGCAGCAATATTGTTGATATGATTTATATTTCTCTTAGCCTCGACGGATTATCGGTTTTTGCCAACTTCTTCGGTTATATGTATTTTGTAATTGTGAAAAAACTAAAGTGTTAAAAAATAGGACCCAACAGTGAACTATCGTCATCTATTTTGTATTTACTGCAAATTTCTAATACTCGATGAAAATTCTCTATATGAATATTAGCTATAGTTCTTTAATTAATCATGTATCTTCTTTACTTTTCTGCTTTTATTATTGTATGTATTTTGGTCGTAGTTTCAACAAATGTACCATGTAACAAAAAAATTTGTTACATTCCACACTGCTGACTAACGACTTTGAGATTAAGTTTAAAAGATTTGAATCCTCATAATTAAATAAATGTGTTTTAGGTGAAGAATGTTTACATGATATTAAAAGTTTGTCATTACTTTTCAGTATGGAAATAGCTAGGAAAGTGTCCCTTAAATCAACGGTCAACTTACTCTAAACATTCTTCCTCTTGATTTGCTGTGTATGGTGGAAGTTGCACGTAACACTAATTTCCAAAGAGAAATCAACTTGTGGAGGCCCTGCCGTCTCAATCACCTTTCGTGTCTGGTCTTCTAAATATCTCTTTCGCTCTCTCTCTAATAACTCCACAACAGCCAAAAGAAAGCACGTAGAGGCAAAACAAGAAGCCAACACCACAGTTCAATTCCAGTCATAAATTATTTTTAAAAGAACTTAATTAAAAACAAAAACCATAGGGAGAAAAGTCTTCCTTGGAGCAAATTAATTCCAATCATTGACAGAGATATTAGAGAAAGATAACCCTTTTCACAATGAATGTATACCTGAGAGATAGATATTAGAAAAAGATAGCCCTTTACATACAAGATGGAAAATCACATGTTTATTTCACAATGAATATCATGATATATAGGATCACGTCACTTGTAACATCCCCTACCCATATTTTTCGATAGGGTTTTGATAGTTACAATTCTTGCGTATTGTCCTACCCACTTCCGATAGTGGGACTTACTTAAACCCACCTCTAATAGTAGGGTTTTGAGTGCATCCCCCTTAATTCAGACCCAGTTTCCAAATATGAAGTTTAAGATTCATATCAAAGAGGATGAGGTCTATCCATAAAGTCAATACAGGAAATTTGACTTTTGCCTAACTTGCTATATGAACATTCACATTTCCTGCAAAACATGAGCTTCCTTCCTTCAATGGCTAATAAAAACATCGCCTTCCTCCTCTTCCTCTTCATTTTTCTTCCCCATTCGAACTGTGAAAACTAGTCACAAAGTTGGATTAGAGGTGGTTACTGGGATTCTCAGAGTGACCTCCCCATTTCAGAAATAAATTATGCTCTTTTCACTCACCTTTTGTGCGGTTTCGCTAGTATAAACTCATCTACCAACCATTTTCTATCAACTTAACTCTGAAGAATCCTTATCCAACTTCACCAGCACTGTGAAACACAAGAATCCATCAGTTGTAACACTTTTATCAATCCGGGGTGCGGGACAAAACTCTTCAATCTTTGGTTCAATGATAAACCAATCCTCTTCTAGAAAGACTTATCAAATCCTCCATAGAAACGGTCAGGCTCTATGGCTTCCATGTCCTAGACCTTGCTGGTGTAAAGCCAAATAGAACAATCAACATGACAAATTTAGGAACCCTTTTCGACGAATGGCCCGATGAGGTAACTTTCGAGGCAAGAAACTCAGGTAAGTCACAGCTTTTACTGGTAATGACCAGGCATCATTTGCCTGCTCTTGACTCGATCACTTACCCCATAGAATCTTTGAAAAAGAACTTGGATTGGATACATGTTTTAGCATATGACTATTATGTGCCTACAAGGGATAAATTTACACGCGCTCATGCTGCTTTATATGGTTCTTCAAGTTGGTTCAATACCAACTATAGTATAAGTGAATGGCTAAGAATTGGAGTTGAAGCTCAAAAACCTGTTCTGGGTTTGCCTTATCATGGCTACACCTGGACACTGGTTAGTCCAAATGATAATGCTATCGGTGCAAAAGCTTCTGGTCCCAGTATCACAATAGATGGTTCTGTAAGCTACAAGTTCATCAAGTCGTACGTTCGAGATTATGGCTTTGGAGTTGCTTCAGTGTATAATCATAATCATGTGGTGAATTTCTTCACTGCTGGAAAAAATTGGATCAATTTTGGTGGTGTGGAGGCTATAAGAGCAAAAGTTTCTTATGCAAAAGAGAAAGGGCTGCTTGGTTACTATGTGTTTCAGCTCGCTAATGATGACAAATGGGAGCTTTCTTCAGCTGGTATGGAATTTTTATTTACTTGTTATTCATTTGATCATTCTTCAATTATCTTCTCCATCATTAGCTTAATAGAGAATATACAGGGGAATTTCACTGGGAAGATCAATCCCAAGTGTTTCCAATTTATCATATTATTAAAATATGAGAGAAGTTTAACAACTGTGTGAATCTAATGAACATAAGAAACATATTTTCAGTTCAAAAGGAAAGTACTGAAGATCAACGAAACAAGCCGTGGTTACTGATAATAATTCTTGTTACAGTAGCAATACTTATGCTGCTTCTTAGTGCTAATTTGCTGCTTGAAAAGAAGAGTACTCAAATCAACAGGTAACTTAAGCTTGTAGTTCAATATGAGCGCTATAATCAACCATGAAATAGAGTAATTTGACCATTTATATGACTGAATTGTGCTTTACATTATATTTCATTTCAAGGATTATGAGTACTATGAAGAGTTTAATATCTAAACTGAAAATCAAAATATCAGCTGCTAAATATCTTAACAATGATACAAATAAGCTGGAAGTATTCAGTTTTACAACCATTAAAGCGGCTACAAATAACTTCTCGAGTAATAATAAGCTCGGCGAGGGTGGATATGGTCCTGTGTACAAGGTAATACTAACAGATTGTAACATGTAAGGTGCTGGTTTAGGAATTGTCCAACTAATGCCATATACAAGGGTGTTCATGATATTTTTTAAATTATTGGATTAAGCGTATTGTGTCACATCAGTTTGTATATAAAGTTTGTTTGAAAAAGTACTGGGTTTCAACTGTCAGGGAAGGTTACTGAAGGGACAAGAAATAGCAGTCAAGAGACTTTTAGAAACTTCTCATCAAGGACTTGAAGAGTTCAAGAATGAAGTTGAGCTTACTGCAAGGCTTCAGCATGTAAATCTTGTACGAGTCTTGGGAATTTGCAATGAAAAGGAAGAAAAGATGTTGATTTATGAACACATGCTAAACAAAAGCTTGGATTTCTACATCTTTGGTATGCAAACTCTATACTTCCAACTATCTTCTATATATCTTTAATTGGGTTCAAATAGTTTGTCCATGTAACAACATTACACTTATAAACTCTTCAAACTCATACTAAAATGGATGAATGATATGTCAGTCCGATACAAGTTTGTATATTTAATATTACTCTTTTGTATAAAGATCAAAACATAGGCGAAAACAATTAAACTTTAAGACTTGAGAAAACTTGACTATCTTATTGTTTTTTCTTCCAGTTCTTAATTGACCAACTGATTACAAGTCTGGTTTTCTGTAGATGCTAACAGACGGTATCTTTTAGACTGGGGAAGACGGGCTCAAATCATTGAAGGTGTTACTCAAGGGCTTTTATATCTGCAAGAATACTCAAACTTTACAATAGTTCATAGAGACCTAAAGGCTAGCAACATTTTGTTGGATAAAGAAATGAACCCCAAAATATCAAATTTTGATGGCTAAAGCTTTTACAAAAGATGAATTTGAAGCTAACACAAGCCGCATAGTTGGAACATAGTAAGTTATTAACTTGCTTAAATTGATAAGTGACATAGCATTTCTGTAAGTTTTCTTTGTTGAATAATGGCATTTTCTTGCCTATGTTGGATTGCAGTGGCTATGTTCCTCCTGAATATGTAAGAAAAGGTATATAATCTATGAAGTACGATGTTTATAGTTATGGAGTTCTGCTTCTGCAAATCATAAATGGCAAGAGGACCGCATGCTACTATGGCTCAAGCGAAAATTTAACCCTTTTGGAGTATGTAAGTCACTTTGTTTTAATTTTTTCAAGTTTCAACTTTAATCCATTAGCAGTCTTTCCTGTGAACGTTTGTGTTTTATTATAATGAGAACTTCTTAAGATGGAGCCAGTAAATGGTTTACTATCGCCATCTAACATTGAAACACAAAAATTTAGTCAAACTTTTTCACTTGAAACTTTAAACTACAAAGCTTGGTAACATTTGAATTACTTTAGGTATGACTTGTGGAGAGAAGGTGAAGGCATGGAGTTTTTTGATTCATCACTGGATGATTCGTCTTCTCCATTGAAACTAAAGAGATGCATGCACGATTCATCACTGGATGATTCGTCTTCTCCATTGAAACTAAAGAGATGCATGCAAGTAGCTTTATTGTGTGTCCAGGAAAATCCTGCTAAAAGACCAATCATGCTTAAGGTTTATAACATGCTCAAAGGTGAAAGTGAAGACATCCCTTCTCCTAAGAAGCCTGCTTTTTCAGTCAAAAGAGATGAAGATGAGGATAGTAATTGCATCTTTAAGGTGAAAACATTTTCAGTCAATGATGCAACAATTACTCAACCGGAACTGCGTTGAGTCGATGACTAATCTTGAAAGATATTGAAGTAATTACTCAACCGGAACCACTATTGTAATTGCTCTGTTTTCGGGTATGCTTACAAGTATGACAACTTCAATTTTTCCTGCTCATTCCTTCGAATTGGTGGTGGTAATTATATGTAGCAGTAACCTCACAAAAATTTGACAATTCTGGGATTTTTTATAACTGATTGGCTATGCATTCAGTAAAGATATGCATCCTTTAATTTTGTCTGTCACTTATAAGCAGTTGACCAAAGATTGACCAAAAATTTTAAAAGTTAAATTTCCTTCCTATTGAAAGCTTGATTAGCATATAAAAAAAAATTCAATTTGTTCTTGTGCACACTTCTTACCTTAGATAGCTTCAAATTTGGTAGGAGGAAAGTAGCTTTCATTAACATATACTGAAATTTGCTTCAGATTTGACCAACATTTGCCTTGTACTAGGAATCAAGTTGCCAGCTTGCTTGCTTTTATAGCAATCAAAAGTACCAATTAACAGAAACTTGTCAAGTTTCTTCAATGGCTTGCAAAATCATCAGCGTTATTTTCCTTTATCCGTCCCTCAGTTTGCGGTTCTCATACTGTCAAAGTTGGATTAGAGGCGGCTACTGGATTTCCCGCAATGAGCTTCCGATTTCTGACATAAATTGTGCTCTTTTCACTCACCTTATGTGTGTGGCATGCTTACATAGATTCCTCCACTGACCACATCTTAATAAACTCCACCTATGAACAATCCTTCTCTAATTTCTCTAGCACTGTGAAGCACAAGAATCCATCAGTTACGACTCTATTATCAATCTGGGCTGGACGGCAATACTCTTCTATCCTTTCTTCAATGATAGACCAAACATCTTCCGGACAGACTTTCATTGATTCCTCCATAAAAACTGCTAGCGTTTGACTTCCAAGGCCTAGACCTTTGTGGCGTAAAGCCTAACAGAAGCACCAACATGACCAATTTTTAGGAACCCTTTTAGACGAGTGGTGCGCTGCAGTAACTTCTGGGTCAAGAATCTCTGACAAGTCAGAGCTGATATTGGTAATGAGCTGCCATCACTAGCCTGCAAACGACTCCATGATTTACCCTGTATATTCAATGCAGAGGAACTTGGATTGGATGCATCTTTTAGCATATGATTACTATTTGCCTTCAAGAGATAATTTTACAGCACTCGTGCTGCTTTATATGGCCCATCAGGCTGGCTTGATGAAGGACTACTAGCTGACAAGCTAGTACTTGATTTGCCTTATCATTGCTATGCGTGGACGCTTAATTCCCATGATATTTCAGTTGGTGCACCAGCTTCAGGCCTAGCTATCACAAAAGATGGTTGCATAGGCTATAAGCTCATCAAATCTTTCATTCGCGGTTATGGTTATAGAGCTGCTTCAGTGTACAATGACACTTATGCAGTGTATTTCTTCATTGGTGGAACAAACTGGATCAATTTTGATGGTGCGGAGGCCGTAAAAGCTAAGGCTTCATTTGCAAAAGATGAAGGGCTACTTGGTTACAGTGTATTTCAACTAGGCAACCACGAAAACTGGGAGTTTTCCTCTGCTGGTATAGAACTGTTAATTGCTTCTAATCTTCAATAATTGTCTCAACAATTAATCCAAAATTTTGACTGTAAGAGAAATTGAGTAACTTGGTGACACATACTAATTAACATAAGAATGAAACAACTTTCATAGCCCAAAAGGAAGGTGATGATCGGCAGAAACAAACAGCGGCTTCTGATGATTATTCTGGTTACATTAGCAACATTTATGCTGCTACTGCGGATCTTAATGTGTTTTTTGAAAAGAATATTACTCAAGCCAAGAGGTAATTTGACTCTAATTTTATAATCACAATGAAATAGATTGATTGCCTAACTATTTCCTAATTTTGCATTTCATTACATTGGTTTCAGGGGTTATAAGTAGTATGAAAAGATTGCTGTCTAAACTGAAAACAAAAGCATCAGCTGCCAGAAATCTTAACAAAAATGCAAACAATCTGCAAATATTCAGGTTTACAACTATTAAAGAAGCTACAAATAACATCTCAAGTCACAAAAAGCTCAGCGAGGGTGGATATGGACCTGTTTACAAGGTAACATTAGAAACTGTTTGATCTCAAAATCCATCAAGGATGAAGCTAGTGATCACTATGTATATAGTTCAGGGGAAATTTCCAATAGGACGGGAGATAGCAGTGAAGAGAGTTTCCAAAACTTCTCATCAAGGACTTGAGGAATTCAAGAATCAAGTCGAGCTTACCGTGAGGCTGCAACATGTAAATCTGGTACAGATCTTGGGGATTTGCACTCAGAGGGAAGAAAATATGTTGATTTATGAGCACATGCCAAGCAAAGATCGCTGTCTAAACTGAAAACAAAAGCATAAAGGACTTCAGGAGTGCAAGGATGAAGCTAGTGATCACTATGTATATATTTCAGGGGAAATTTCCTATAGGACAGGAGATAGCAGAGAAGAGAGTTTCCAAAACTTCTCATCAAGGAGGAGTTCAAGAATCAAGTCGAGGTTACCGTGCAGCTGCAACATGTAAATCTGGTACCGATCTTGGGGATTTGCACTTAGAGGGAAGAAAATATGTTGATTTATGAGCACATGCCAAGCAAAAGCTTGGATTTCTACATCTTTGGTGTGTAGACTCTTGGGTTTTGGTTTTGGTTTTGGTTCTGGTTGTCATCTATAGGCCTAATCATCTAAGCTTCAAAGAAGCCCTCATTCTTGCTTCCTGGTAATTCCACTTTTCTGCACAATCGTGGAGGCAGTATCTATTAGACTGGGAACAACGCATTCAAATCATTTGAAGGGATTACTCAAGGGATTTTATATCTTCAAGAAAACTCAAATATTACGATAGTTCACAAAGACCGGAAGGCTAACAACATTTTATTGGACAAAGACCTGAATCCCAAGATATTGGATTTTGGCATGGCTATAGCTTTTACGAAAGATGCATGTGAAGCGAAAACCGGCCGAATTATTGGAACCTAGTAAGTAATTAACTTGTCTGTCAAAACAAAACATGATGTTTTATATGTTTCATTTGTTGAATTATTGACAATTTTCGACGTTTACGTTGAATTGCAGTGGCTATATTCCCCCTGAGTATGTAAGAACAGGTATATACTCTATGAATTATGATGTTTATAGCTATGGAGTTCTGCTTCCGCAAATCATCAGTGGCAAGAAGACTGCATGCTATTGTGGCCCCTACAAAAATTTGACCCTTTTAGAATATGTAAGTTACCAGTCATTCTTTCCTGTAGAGATCCTGATTTTTTTTTTTTAAATTGTGATTTACTATAGCGAGAAACTTGGCCAAAGTTGGGTAACATTTAAGTTACTTCAAGGTTATGAATTGTGGAAAGAAGGTGAAGTCATGGAGTTTTTCGATTTATCACTAGACCATTCGTCTTCTCCATGGAAACTGAAGAAATGCTTGCAAGCAGCTCTACTATGTGTCCATGAAAATCTTGCAGATAGACCAACCATGTTGGATGTTTATACGATGCTCAAAAGCGAAACTGCGGCCATCCCAACTCCAAAAGGCCTGCATTTTCAGTTAAAGAAAGAAAGTCCCTTTTGGGGAAACATACAGTGAAGAGGATGGGTCGTTATTTTACCCTTGACCCACAATAGCAAGCAGCCTTGGTGCCTTTGCGTTTACGCAACGTCAACTTGAAAAAGAAACAAGAAAAACCTGGTCGAAGACTGCAAGCTTGCAGCCACAATCAATCAATTGATGATACTTTGATTAGTTTCTATAGCTGTCAAAATGATATTTTAATGAAATTTTTATATTTTTAATGGGATTTTTAACATTTTCAGATGAATTTAATATTAAAAGATCTCACGGGACAATTTCTCCTTTTACTCTCTTTCTCAATAATTCATGAAAAATTTAACAAGTCGGCATAACTTGACAAGCAACAGAAGCCAAATGACTTGAACCTGTCTCATAATATTTTATAATTGTTTTATACATGGCTAAAAAATTCTAGTCCTAGGGAAGTATCAAGCAGCTTTGTTTATGGCGGCAACAAAAAATATGATCATCTTTGTAAAACCCCATTCTATATATATATATATATATATACTCTTTGTTTTGTTTATAAGTAGGGACTTTTTTGTCGAATTTTAAAGTTTGGTTGGGGATGAAAACGAATAAATGGAAACTGCTGGGTTTGTATGTAGCAAGGGCACAAAATCGGGAGGTTTTTGTAAGGAAAAGATGATGTGGCAGGGTTATACTAGAATTAAGAGAATTTGGCAGCTGTTGTGAAAATAAAAAAAAATAAAAAATTGTTTTATATAAATTTGGGTTGCCCGCCCAAATGAAGAAAAAGAAAGTTGAGAGAAGGAAAAGAAGAGAGACAGAATCAAGGAAATGAGGGAGAGAAAGTGAGGTAAGTGTCAGCCAAGTAAACATGAAGGGAGATCACACGAATTTTTGCAGAAATTGTATCATGCATGTAGTTTTTAGAGTGAGTCATCTCATCATTTTCTTCGATTTGTGTAATTCTAATTCAATTTTGTCAAATTGGATTGTTAGATGGAGAAGAGAGGGATGATGCTTGAGGCAGATGGGCATTTTGGGTTGAGCTAAAATTTTTGTAACTGGATTTCAAAATACTTGTTTCTAAAAACTCAATTTCATTTGCATGTCAAGTGATGAATTTTTATTAAAATGTTTGGTGCAAAAATTGTTAGTTAATTGTGATATTTGCTAAATCCCACTTTGCATGTTTCGGCTAAATTAATTGTTGGATGATTTTGCACTAGATTTGGTTCTAAAGTATGTGATTACATGATGCATGTTACATGTATATTTATGTACTGTTCACATGGAATTAAATGATGGTGAAAATGCTTGTAATAGGTGCTGGTTGTGTTTGGCTGTTGGAATCTTTTGTAAGCATGGAATTTTGCTAGTTTATGCTGTTGCATGTTGAATTTGAGTTTAAAATCAATGTTTTAAAACCCAACCTGAAGAGAAACCCGACGAAGTTTCTGGGTCCCAAGTTGACCGATTTAACCAGTTTGACCAGCATTGACAAAAACTTTTAAAATTCAGCAAATACACACCTAAAAATTACAAGTCCCCATAGGTTTGAAATTTATCAAACACACCCCAAATGCAAATCGACTAGCGACCGATTGGTGGTGGCAACATGCTAGATGCAACCCCAATCGTCCCTTGAGCCCATTTCCATTAAAATATGCCCAAAATCTGGCCGAAATAGGTTCGATTTCGGCCAGATCTCATCGACATCGTCGTCGGCATTCCAAGCCAGATCTCATCGACGCCAGTGTCAACAATGCTCCCCATCAACCAGGAATTACTCCCCTCTTCCTCCCGACCAAAATGCACCTCAACCCACCCCCGTTAGCCTTGACAATTGCCGGCAAAATCTCATTGTTGCCGCTGCCAGTTTTGTTCAATTTCTAGTTGATTTATTCACCATAAATCAATGTCGTCACCACCATTGCATTCATGGCACTTTCTCTTCAAAAGCCCCAACATTTTGGCCATCAATTGTTCGCCGAGCATCCTCCCAAATCCTAGGGTTTTGGGTGAATAGGAAAGATATAAACCCGGCCCGTTGAAGCTTCCAAGTCCTGGTTGAACCGGCCGGGCCGGGCCGAGCCGGGCCGGGCCGGGCCGGGCCGGGCCGGGCCGAGTTTTAAAACATTGTTTAAAATTTTCTATATGGTGTTTGGCTGGGTATATTTCTTTGTCTGATTGTGCTATGTTTTGAAGTTTGGTTGTTTGTGTGAAAAATTTATGGTTATGGGGTTGCTTTACTATGACCAAATGCATAAAAAGAAGTAGGCGAAGTGAACATGAAATGGAGGTGGTTTATTTTGCTGCATGTGGCTTCTATTCATGATTTATTTGGGTTTTCAATTGTGATGTATGCTAGCTGCATTTTAGGCCGATTAAAGCAAATGGAGGCTGGGATTACATGCATATTGAAATATTTAGTGCTCTGCCTGGGCGTTGAGTTTGTTCGCCAAGTATTGAGATGGTTTTCTTCAGGCTCTGCCTACGCGATGATAGATCTTGTCAGGTATTGAGATGTTTTTTCCCAACTCTGGCTGTTTGTGGGACGCCCACCAAGTATCGAGATTTTTCCCCAAGGTACTAGTCGTGGTGACAACCTTCAGTATTAGTTTACTGTTTCAGAGCAGGATATCAGTTTATAGTCTTCAGATACCGGCCTACAGTTTTCTGCATTAGTTAATAGTTTCAATAACAGTATCAGAATCAGCTTTTAGTTTTAGAATGTTCAAAATCAGATTCAACTTTCAGTATTAGAACAGTTGTGGATAATTTTCATTAGTTATATGAAACATTCGATGTTTGTAGCATGATTTATAGAAAAACATTGTTTTCAGAAGCATAAGCATTTATAGCTATACTTTTAAGTTTCCATAAAAGAGTTTTTAGCATTTAGTGATGAGCTAGGATTCAAAAATTGTTTTCAGTTTAAATGATCAGATTATAGTACTTAGAACAATTAGAAACGAGTTATGCATGCATACATGAATGATTAGTTGCTTCCATAACATGTTCATAGAATCATGTTGTTTTCAGAATTTCATAAGAACTATTGCATGCCATAACTATTGTTGAAGATATGTTTTGCAAACTCCTCTTTTTCCCTACTCATTGAGTATTTCAGCTCACCCCTTTCAAAAAAAATGTTTTCCTCACCCCTAGGTTTACAAGGAGATAGTGCCAAGCAATGAATCACCACTCAAGGTTATGCCATGCGTCGACATCTTCTCATGTGTGTATTATGGCTTATATTCCAAAAATGGACTTCTGTTTCCTATAATAGTCTTATGTTTTTGCCGTAATTACACAAGACTTGATATTTTGTTTCTAGATGTTTCATGGATTATGCATTTTTGTTTTCCAAACTTCCTAAATATGGTTATGTACATATTCATACTTTTATTTCTAATTACATTTTTGTACGGATTATTTATGCATGTTATATTCAAAAAACAAGATTTCAGGTTTCACAGTTTTCCCACACGACACATCTCAGTCATCTGAGTCTTGTGGGAGCTCCCATATCCTATGGGATGAGGAAGGTCGGGATGGGTCATGTCAAGTTGGTATCAGAACATGGTTTACGATTTCCAGGGCATTTTTTTTAGATGCTTGCATACAAGTTTTTATTAAGAAAGAAGTTTAATTGCATACATGAATCTTATTGTTTAAAAAAAAAAATATTGTTACATTTTGTAGATATCAGCATGAGTCGATGTGCCAACCTCGCATGAGACCCTTGAGGGAATTTTTAGTTCCTATAATGCTTAGGGGGTTGAGTGAGCCTAGGGAAGAGGAAATAAAAGAGTCGGGTACCCATAGATCAGGACCTCAGGGCCCCAAGAAGAATCAGATATCGATGATTAAAATGTTAGGGAAGGACCAGTGGGTGAACAAAATGTAAGGCTCCAAGGTAATAAGGGTAACATGGAGTAGACTATGGATAGGCTAACTCAATTGAAGACTATAATAGTGTAAGATGGAATGCCTAGGCATCAGGGAGAAGGAAAAACTATAGAGAGAGCGAGAAAGTTAGGGGTAACAGACTTTGAGGGGTTGGGAGATCCCACAGATGTCGATTCACTGATGGATCAATTAGAGCAAGTGTTTGGGATGATGGAGTGCACCGATGACCAGAAACTACGGTTTGCTACCTTCCTACTAAAAGATAGGGCTTGTCATTGGTGGAGATCAGTGCAACCTAGATATGGGGATCCAACAACAATTACTTGGGCCAATTTCCGTCAAGAGTTCTTTGATCATTATTTTCCCAGGGTGTATCAAGATACTAAGCAAAGTGAGTTTATCAGATTAACGTAGGGAAATATGTCAGTGGAGGAATATTTGATTAAGTTTATTGAGTTATCCCGTTTTTCCCCATTTATAGCTGAAGATGAGAGAGTAAAATGTAGGAGATTTAAGGAAGGCCTCAGGGATAGGATCATAATAGTAGTGGCCTCACACTACCACTCAAAGTTTGGGAAATTGACATAGGCAACTATGAGAGTTGAGAGTACTTTGGGAAAGTTTGATAAGAACGAAACACAAAGACAGAAGCATAATGACCGTAAGTGGGTAGTTGACGGCCCTAGTAATAGGAATCAGAAAAGAAAGGGTAGTTTTTCCAAGACCTCGGGTAGTCCAGGACAAGATCAGAGACAGGTTCAGGGTCGGTTGTCAATGGGTAGTGATAATTGGAATAGAAGGTTCCAAGATAATAAACCGAGTTTTTGTAGTAGTGGGGATCAACGAGTTCAGTGCAATGAGGGTGGGAGATTTCATTCTGGACAGTGTCGAGGAAGGTCCTCATGTTGTTATCATTGTGGGCAAAGTGGCCATATCAAGAGGAATTATCATATTCTGACTCAGGGCGGTAGTGTCACTCAGAGACCAGTTCAGCAGAGGTTTTAGGTTCAAGGGGCACAGGGCATTATTGCAAACTGTAATAGTTGGCGACGGAGGGGATTAGGGCGATCCCAAACTTAGGCCCATGTGTTCGCCTTAACACAACAAAATGCACAAGCCACTCTAGTTGCAGACACGGGTATGTTGTTTAACTTTGAGTGTGAGGATTGTAATTTGATTAATCCTAATTTTATACATTAGATTGTTTACTAAGCATGCCAACAGATAGTTAAAGATCCTTTGGCATGTAGATTGATGGTAGTCACCCTATAGGAAACTCATTATTAATGAAGAGTGTGTACTAGAGAATGTGTTGCGAGACTTATAAAAGGACCCATATCTATGTATTACTCATAGTAAATTTCGAGGATGAAATTTTATTAAGGGAGGGAAGTTGTAAAACCCCATTCTGATTATCTATCTATCTATATATATATATATATTCTCTTTAGTTTTGTTTATAAGAAGGGACTTTTCTGTCAAATTTTAAAGTTTGGTTGGGGATGAAAACGAAGAAATGGAAACTATTGGATTTGCATGTAGCAAGGGCACAAAATCTAGAGGTTTTTGCAAGGAAAAGATGATGTGGCAGGGTTATACTAAAATTAAGAGAATTTGGGAGCTGTTGTGAAAATAAATAAAAAATTGTTTTATATAAATTTGGGCTGCCCGCCCAAATGAAGAAGAAGAAAGTTGAGAGAAGGAAAAGAAGAGAGAGAGACGCAAGGAAATGAAGGAGAGAAAGTGAGGTAAGTGTCGGCCAAGTGAACATGAAGGGAGATCACACGAATATTTGCAGAAATTGTATCATGCATGTAGTTTTTAGAGTGAGTCATCTCACCATTTTCTTTGATTTGTGTAATTCTAATTCAGTTTTGTCAAATTGGGTTGTTAAATGGAGAAGAGAGGTATGATGCTTGAGGCAGTTGGGCATTTTGGCTTGAGCTAAAATTTTTGTGAGTGGATTTCCAAGTACTTGTTTTTTAAAACTCAATTTCATTTGCATATCAAGTGATGAATTTCTATTAAAATGTTTGGAGCAAAAATTGTTAGTTAATTGTGATATTTGCTAAATCCCACTTTGCATGTTTCGACTGATGATTTTGCACTAGATTTGGTTCTCAAGTATGTGATTACATGTTGTATGTTACATGTATAGTTATGTACTGTTCACATGGAATTAAATGATGGTGAAAATGCTTGTAAGAGGTGTTGGTTGTGTTTGGCCGCTAGAATATTTTGTAAGCATGAAATTTTGCTAGTTTATGCTGCTGCATGTTGAATTTGAGTTTAAAATTTGTTATATGGTGTTTGGCTGGGTATATTTCTTTGTCT
The DNA here is from genome assembly GCA_026229545.1 of Pistacia atlantica. Classification (NCBI taxonomy): domain Eukaryota; kingdom Viridiplantae; phylum Streptophyta; class Magnoliopsida; order Sapindales; family Anacardiaceae; genus Pistacia; species Pistacia atlantica. The sequence goes on from CM047904.1 coordinate 26,151,935, forward strand.
GATTGTGTTATGTTTTGAAATTTGGTTGTTTATATGAAAATTTATGGTTATGGGGTTGCTTTACTATGACTGAATGCATAAAAAGAAGTAGGCAAAGTGAACATGAAATGGAGGTGGTTTATTTTACTGCATGTGGCTTCTATTCATGATTTATTTGGGTTTTCAATTGTGATGTTTGCTGGCTGCATTTTTGGCCGATTGAAGCAAATGGAGGTTGGGATTACATGTTTATTGAGATATTTAGTGCTCTGCCTGGGCGTTGAGTTTGTCTGCCAGGTATTAAGATGGTTTTCTTCAAGCTCTACCCACACGATGATAGATCTTGCCAGGTATTGAGATGTTTTTTCCTAGCTCTGCCTGTGTGTAGGAAACCCATTATGTATCGAGATTTTTCCCCAGTGTACTAGTCATGGTGAGAACCTTCAGTATTAGTTTACTGTTTTGGAGCAGGATATCAATTTATAGTTTTCAGATACCAGCCTATAGTTTTTTGTATTAGTTAATAGTTTCAGTAACAATATCAGAATCAGCTTTCAGTTTTAGAATGTTCAAAATCAGATTCAGTTTTCAGTATCAGAGCAGTTATGGATAATTTTGTAAAGACTACTGTAAACTAGTACAATGCATGCATAATAACAATAGAAAATTGGGCCCAAAAACTTTCTTTTCATTATAAGTCATATGTCTTTTATACACAAGGATATTGTTTACAAAACATCATTTTAAAATACGAAACAGGGGAAACAGTGTAGCTATTGCTCTTCACTTGCCGACGCCCCTCTGACTGCATCATCACCTAGATCCTGCATCCATAAAGGAAAAATAACGGGGTGAGCACAAAATAATGCTCAGTAAGTAAAACCCCCTATTTGTTTGTCCCCGTATGTATTACTCTTAATTCTTTCCTTATACTATTTCTGTTTCTATTTCTGTTTCTACTAAACGTCATGGCCTCATCTTACTAGAGGTACGGCCGGATAGCGTTCACACAATACCATCTCACTCTCCCTGACTATCGAGTGGAATTCACACAGTACCAACCCGTTCTTAGTGGCTACCGAGTGGGGATCACGAAGCACCTACTCGGTTTCCATAACTATCGGGTGGAGTCCACTTAGCACCTACCCGTTTCTCATGACTTTTGGTTAACGATCACCAAGCATTAACCCGTCTATAATCACTGTCGAGTGACAATCACAAAGCATCAACCCACTTCTAATAAATGTCGGATGATGATCACAAAGCATCAACCCACTTATCTAATAACTAACCGGGTGATGGTCACAAAGCATCCACCCGTTTCTAATACTTATCGGGTGACGATCACAAAGCATCAACCCATCTCTAATGGCTATTCGGGTGGTGATCACAAAGCATCAACCCGATTCTCATAACCGTCGGGTGATGATCACAAAGCATCAACCCATCTCTAATACTCTTCTAATTCACTCTATTCTAGCATTTTTCATTCTCTCTACCCTTAGAGTAGTTGTATCCACCAAGTTCTCTACTCATAGAGTAATTGCATACACAAAGTTCCTACTCTTTCTTAGGTCACTTTTCAATGCATAAATAATGCATATGGACGGTTCATCTCCATTATTGCACTTAGGAAATACCAACAAGCAATGTTGCAAGAATTGAGGTTCACTACTCATACTCAACCTCTATTAGGCATTTCATCAAACAATTCAAGTGCATAATAAAACTCTACTATAGCAATGATTCTAAATCTTTCTCTAACCATCCAAAATGGGGAGAAACCCCCTCACATAGCCACAAAACCTGCCAAAGAAAGACACTTCCGAAAAGGGTTCCACAATACCCCTTCAATTCCATCTCAACTACCTCTCTAACCCACAAATCATTTCTTATATTTGAAAGGTATAAAACAATCACAAAGCACTAGAAATCTCTATTTAAGCCTTAATAACATGGCATGCAACATGTATACCCCATACATACATCATTTCTAGCAAAACCCTAATCAAGAAAATTCTAAAATCTCAACTTGGGTTGGGATTTACTTACCTTGTTATGGAGAGACTTCACTAACTCTTCCTTTCACTTGGTTTGCTTGACTTTTTCTCTACTCTTAAACAAAAGAACAAAAACCCTCAATATTCAATATATACTAAAACTCACAAAGCTTCACAACCAAAGTAAGAATCCTTACCTTAGGAAGCCTTAGGTTGTTTTTCTACCCCAAATCACTCCAAAAGCCCTTTGAAACTCCTTGATCAAAAGAAAGAAAAGTTGAGAGGAAGCAAGAGAGGAGAGTTGCGCTAGAGAAGAAGAATGAAGGGTTTGCTAAGTCTTAATTCCTTTTAATGAAATTTATACACAAGCATTCCCATTTTGCCCTTACTCTTCTTTGGGAATTCTATCTATATCCTTTGATTCATTACAAACACACCCCCATATCAACATATTCTCCATGAAAAATCCTTACATTTTACTCCCCACTTTTCCTGCTAATTAAGGGTAGAATGGTCAAATTGCTCTTAGGGAAGAAAATATCAAAAACTTCACAAACATTTTGGTCGGCCTGTCGCCGCGGCGAAGCTTCTGTCGCCGCGACTAAACTGTCCAGAGAGTTTCCCGTGGTTTCAACACCTCTTCGCCGCGGCGAAGATTCTTCGCCCGCCTGACAAGCTTGTGAACTTCTTCTATTTTCAACAAATTTCAGGGCAAGCATTCAACACAACACTCAATCAAACAATTATACCAAGAAACCAACTCAAATAAGAGTAAAAGAAGAAACAACAACTACGTACCTCAAGTGGGGCGTTACAATTCTCCCCCCCTTAAAAGAATTTCGTCCCCGAAATTCATACAAATAACTCTGGGAAACGATTCTGCATGTCCCGTTCTACCTCCCAAGTGGCTTCTTCCACTTTGTGATTCCTCTAAAGGATCTTCACTAGCGGAACACTCTTGTTCCGAAGCTCTTTAACCCTTCGATCTAAAATCTGAACTGGACGTTCTTCATATACAAGATTTTCTGTTACTTCAACGTCCTCTACGCTCAAGATGTGGAGGGGATCACTTACATATTTCCGTAGCATCGAGACATGGAAGACATCATACACCCTGTCCATGCTAGGTGGTAGTGTCAATCTGTAGGCCACCTTTCCCACTCGATGCAAGACCTCAAATGGACCTATATATCTCGGTGCTAGCTTCCCTTTGCTTCTAAAGCGCATCACTCGCTTATAAGGGGAAACTTTCAGAAACACTTTGTCGCCCACTTGGAATTCCACCTCTTTCCTCTTTAAGTCGGCATAACTCTTCTGTCGATCTTGGGCTTGTTTCATTCTATTTCTGATTAACTTCACATCTTCTACTAGTTTCTGAGTCATCTCTGGCCCAAGAGCGGTACTCAACTCATCTTTTTCGCCTACTTCATCCCAATGAAGTGGAGACCTACACCGTCTACCATACAAAGCCTCGTAAGGCGCCATTCTAATTGTAGACTGATAACTGTTGTTGTAGGCAAATTCCACTAAGGGTAACATCTCATGCCAGGATACTCTATAATCCATGCAATAGGCCCTCAACATATCCTCGAGCACCTGATTCGTTCTCTTGGTTTGGCCATCCGTCTGAGGATGATAGGCAGTACTGATAGCTAAACGGGTACCCAAACTTCTCTGTAAACTCGTCCAGAAGGCTGAAACAAATTTAGAATCTCTATCTGACACTATAGTCTTGGGCACACCATGCAATTTGACTATCTCCTTGAGGTAAATCTGAGCCAGATGATCTATAGTGGTACTTTCCTTTATTGGAAGGAAATTGGCTAATTTGGTTAACCTATCCATAATCACCCATATAGCATTACACCCTTTTTGTATTCTGGGGAGACCCGTGATAAAATCCATTGAAATGCTCTCCCATTTCCACTCTGGAATACTCAATGGTTGAAGCAACCTTGACAGCCGTTGGTGTTCTGTTTTCACTTGCTGACACGTTAGACATTTAGTTACAAACTCTGCAATGTCTTTCTTCATACCTGACCACCAATAACCTTTCTTTACATCTTGATACATCTTGGTTGCTCCCGGATGAGCGATGTATGTTGTGTCATGAGCCTCCATAAGAATTTTCTGTTTCAACTCCTCATTTGGAGGAATGCACAGCCGATTTCTGAAATAGAGGACACCATCTCTCACAAAGAACTCTGATGTCTTGCCCTCAAGCACTTGCTGAACTGTTTTCTGACACCACTCATCGGCCACTTGCTTTTCTCTAATTTCCTCTAGTAAAGAAAATTGTACCTCTAGACTGGCAATTCTTCCTGGAGCCACTTCAATCTGTTCTTTAGACAAATCTTCTATTAACTCTTTCTGACTGGTAAGTAGGAAAACATGGGCTTTTCTACTCAAGGCATCGGCTACTACATTAGTTTTCCCCGGTTGGTACTTGATCTCATAATCATAATCCTTAACCAGTTCTAACCACCTTCTCTGCCTCATATTCAACTCCTTTTGAGTGAAGAAGTACTTTAAACTCTTATGACTGGTGTAGATATTACTCTTCACACCATAAAGGTAATGCCGCCAAATCTTTAAGGCAAAGACCACGGCTGCCAATTCTAGGTCATGCGTAGGGTATCTAGTCTCGTACTCTTTCAATTGACGAGAAGCATAAGCTATAACCCTACCTAACTGCATCAACACCGCGCCAAGTCCCTGTAGAGAGGCGTCTGAATAAATGTCATAGTCTACACCCTCCTGTGATAACACTAGTACATGAGCTGATGTTAACCTCTTCTTCAACTCTTGAAAGCTTTCTTCACATCTCGACTGACAAAAGGAAAAGGAAAGTTTTACTCGCTTGGTAAGGGTTGTCAACGGTTTAGCCAATCGGCGAATCCCGCTACAAATCGTCGGTAGTAACCTGCTAAGCCTAAGAAACTCCTGATTTCTTTCATTGTTCTCGACTTCTGCCATTCCAGGATTGCCTGCACTTTACTTGGATCTACCGAAATCGCTTCCTTCAACACGGTATGACCCAGGAATATCACTTGATTAAGCCAAAACTCACACTTAGAGAATTTAGCACACAACTTCTTTTCTCTCAGCCGCTGCAATACTAATCTCAAGTGCTTCTCATGTTCTTCCTCTGACTTTGAGTAAATCAGAATATCGTCAATGAAGACAACAATGAACTGATCCAAATACTCATGGAATACCCTGTTCATCAAGTCCATAAAAACTGCTGAGGCATTAGTCAAGCCAAAAGGCATCACTACAAATTCATAATGCCCGTATCTTGTACGAAAGGCAGTTTTAGCCACATCTTGCTCAGCCACTCTTACCTGATGATACCCAGACCTCAAATCAATTTTGGAGAACACTGCCGCTCCTTTCAACTAATCAAAAAGGTCATCTATCTGGGGTAGCGGGTACTTATTCTTCACTGTAACTTTATTCAGCTCCCTATAATCAATACACATCCTTAGTGATCCATCCTTCTTTTTCACAAATAGGATTGGAGCTCCCCAAGGAGAATGACTCGGTCGGATAAAGCCTTTATCTAAAAGCTCTTGGAGTTGCTTCTTTAATTCTTGAAGTTTAGCTGGGGCCATTCGATAAGGGGCTTTAGATATTGGTGCTATCCCTGGTGCTAGTTTGATACTAAAATCTACCTCCCTTTTTGGGGGCAAACCCGGTAACTCTTCCGGAAACACATCTAGAAAGTCTCGAACTACTGGCACTCTTTGAATCTCTGGCTGTGGGACATCACCACTCTGCACTACATGGGCAATATATCCCGAACACCCCTTTCTCAACATCTTCCTCGCTTTCATACTACTAATCAACATGCTCAACTGATGGCCCTCTCCAAAACTAAACTTATCTCCACTATCGAGATTAAATCTCGCCTTCTTTTTCCGACAGTCAATCTCTACTCCATATCTCCGTAGGAAATTCATGCCCAAAATCACATCAAAGTCGGGCATATAAAAAACTATTAAATCAATTGTTAACTCTCTACCCTGGATCACTAAGGACTCTCTTAACAAAATCTCTTGAGTTAGAACACTAACCCCATCGGGTAACTCTATTTTAATGGGTTGAGTCGCTCTAGTAGGTTTCAAATCTAATCTCTCAAGCATCCCATAAGATATGAACGAATGAGTAGCGCCTGAATCAATTAAAGCATATAGAGGAACTAAATGAAATAATAACTGACCAGTAACGGCTGATGGACGGCCTCCACTTCACCCTGTGCCGCAGTAAACACTCTGGCATTCGCAGTACCTCCTGAACTCTGATTCATTGGTGGAAGAAGAGCTTTACCATCTCTCATCATGTGCGCTGGTTGTCGGCACCTATAACACACTCTCTGGTCCCTCAGACATTCTCCGGGGTGATTCTTCCCGCATTTAGAGCAAAGAGGAAACCCTTCCGTCCGGGGCCGTTTATTCTTCCACTCCCTCTTATTCTATCTATACTGAAACTTCTTCTTCTGATTCTTCATTTCTTTACCTCTTACACTTTCTTGTTTCTCTCTCTGTGGGGTAAAAGGCGACTCACGCGGTCCTCCTGTCGAGGATCCGACTTGGGAAATCTTATTCTCAAAAATCTCTGCCTTCATTGCCCGCCTCAAAGCCTCGCTATAATTTCGAGAAGGGTTGGAACTTGTCATTATATCCCGGGCTATCTCCGGCTTCAACCCATGCACAAACTTATCTCTTCTCAAAGCCGGACTACTAACTATTCCGGGTGCAAACCTTACAGGAGAGTTGAATTTCACCGAGTACTCCTTCACGGCACTAGTCCCTTGCTGTAAACCGATAAATTCTTGGACCTTCTCATGAACTTGGTCCTCTATTCTATACTCGGCCTCAAACTCTTGCCTGAACTCTTCCCAGGTCATTACTGTCACATCATGAGTTTCTTCCATTAATTCCCACCAAATTCGGGCATCAACCCGAAACAAGAAACTCGCATACCGGATCTTCTCCCGGTCTGACATGGGAAATAAACCCGTGGCTCGTTCTAATGACCCAAGCCACTCTTCTGCTATTACTGGATCTGTAGTATCCTTAAACTCTAAGGGTTGATGTGACTAGAAAGACCGTAAATCAGTTCAACTCTGCTTTATACAGGGGGACGTACCGGTTGTCCTCTTTCGACATGTGTAACGGGCGGTACCTGTACGGGGGTTTCAAGTCTCCCCTGTGTTTCTGCCACAACCTGCTGTATAATTCCCCGAATTCTAGCTTCATCCAGGGGAGGGGGCGTAGACTCTAGTGGGTTAGAAGGTTCTCCTTCATTCACCACACCCTTACCACGATTTCGGTAACTACACCTCATCTACAAAATAATCACACCAATGAACTCAAGAAACAATTACTGTAAGGAAAGAATTAACACACACAGTCGGTTATAGGACGTCGTGGCGATGAGAATAGTACACTGTTCAATCCCAAAATCTTTGTTCTGATACCAAAAATGTAAAGACTACTGTAAACTAGTACAATGCATGCATAATAACAATAGAAAATTGGGCCCAAAAACTTTCTTTTCATTATAAGTCATATGTCTTTTATACACAAGGATATTGTTTACAAAACATCATTTTAAAAGACGAAACAGGGGAAACAGTGTAGCTATTGCTCTTCGCTTGCCGACGCCCCTCCGACTGCATTATCACCTAGATCCTGCATCCACAAAGGAAAAATAACGGGGTGAGCACAAAATAATGCTCAGTAAGTAAAACCCCCTATTTGTCTGTCCCCGTATGTATTACTCTTAATTCTTTCCTTATACTATTTCTGTTTCTATTTCTGTTTCTACTAAACGTCATGGCCTCATCTTACCGGAGGTACGGCCGGATAGCGTTCACACAGTACCATCTCACTCTCCCTGACTATCGGGTGGAATTCACACAGTACCAACCCGTTCTTAGTGGCTACCAAGTGGGGATCACGAAGCACCTACTCGGTTTTCATAACTATCGGGTGGAGTCCACTTAGCACCTACCCGTTTCTCATGACTTTGGGGTAACGATCACCAAGCATTAACCCGTCTATAATCACTGTCGGGTGACGATCACAAAGCATCAACCCACTTCTAATAAATGTCGGATGATGATCACAAAGCATCAACCCACTTATCTAATAACTAACCGGGTGATGGTCACAAAGCATCCACCCGTTTCTAATACTTATCGGGTGACGATCACAAAGCATCAACCCATCTCTAATGGCTATTCGGGTGGTGATCACAAAGCATCAACCCGATTCTCATAACCGTCGGGTGATGATCACAAAGCATCAACCCATCTCTAATACTCTTCTAATTCACTCTATTCTAGCATTTTTCATTCTCTCTACCCTTAGAGTAGTTGTATCCACCAAGTTCTCTACTCATAGAGTAATTGCATACACAAAGTTCCTACTCTTTCTTAGGTCACTTTTCAATGCATAAATAATGCATATGGATGGTTCATCTCCATTATTGCACTTAGGAAATACCAACAAGCAATGTTGCAAGAATTGAGGTTCACTACTCATACTCAACCTCTATTAGGCATTTCATCAAACAATTCAAGTGCATAATAAAACTCTACTATAGCAATGATTCTAAATCTTTCTCTAACCATCCAAAATGGGGAGAAACCCCCTCACATAGCCACAAAACCTGCCAAAGAAAGACACTTCCAAAAAGGGTTCCACAATACCCCTTCAATTCCATCTCAACTACCTCTCCAACCCACAAATCATTTCTTATATTTGAAAGGTATAAATAATCACAAAGCACTAGAAATCTCTTTTTAAGCCTCAATAACATGGCATACAACATGTATACCCCATACATACATCATTTCTAGCAAAACCCTAATCAAGAAAATTCTAAAATCTCAACTTGGGTTGGGATTTACTTACCTTGTTATGGAGAGACTTCACTAACTCTTCCTTTCACTTGGTTTGCTTGACTTTTTCTCTACTCTTAAACAAAAGAACAAAAACCCTCAATATTCAATATATACTAAAACTCACAAAGCTTCACAACCAAAGTAAGAATCCTTACCTTAGGAAGCCTTAGGTTGTTTTTCTACCCCAAATCACTCCAAAAGCCCTTTGAAACTCTTGATCAAAAGAAAGAGAAGTTGAGAGGAAGCAAGAGAGGAGAGTTGCGCTAGAGAAGAAGAATGAAGGGTTTGCTAAGTCTTACTCTTCTTTGGGAATTCTATCTATATCCTTTGATTCATTACAAATACACCCCCATATCAACATATTCTCCATGAAAAATCCTTACATTTTACTCCCCACTTTTCCTGCTAATTAGGGGTAGAATGGTCAAATTGCTCTTAGGGAAGAAAATATCAAAAACTTCACAAACATTTTGGTCGGCTGTCACGCATGAAGAAGACATCTCACCGCGCAGGGCTGTCCCAAAGAGTTTCTCGTGGTTTCAACACCTCTTCGCCGCGGCGAAGATTCTTCTTCGCCCCGGCGAAGCTTGGCACACTGAACTTCTTCTATTTTCAACAAATTTCAGAGCAAGCATTCAACACAACACTCAATCAAACAATTATACCAAGAAACCAACTCAAATAAGAGTAAAAGAAGAAACAACAACTACGTACCTCAAGTGGGGCGTTACAAATTTGCATTAGTTATATGAAACATTCGATGTTTGTTGCATGATTTATAGAAAAACATTGTTTTCAGAAGCATAAGCATTTACAGCTATACTTTTAAGTTTTCATAAAAGAGTTTTTAGCATTTAGTGATAAGCTAGGATTCAGAAATTTTTTTCAGTTTAAATTATCAAATTACAATACTTAGAACAATTAAAAATGAGTTATGCATGTATACATGAATGATTAGTTGCTTCCATAACATGTTCATAGAATCATGTTGTTTTTAGAATTTCATAAGAACTATTGCATGCCATAACTATTGTTGAAGATATGTTTTGCAAACTCCCCTTTTTCCCCAGTCACTAAGTATTTCAGCTCACCCCTTTTCAAAAAATGTTGTCCTCCCCCCCAGGTTTACAGGGAGATCATGCCGAGTAGTGAGTCACAGCTCAAGGTTGTGCTATGCGTCAACATCTTCTCATGTATGTATTATGGCTTATATTCCAAAAATGGACTTTTGTTTCCTATAATAGTCTTATGTTTTTGCAGTAATTAGACAAGACTTGATATTTTGTTTCTAGATTTTTCATGGATTATGCATTTATGTTTTCCAAACTTCCTAAATATGGTTATGTACATATTCATACTTGTATTTCTATTACATTTTCGTACAGATTATTTATGCATAGTATATTCAGGAAAAAAACAGGATTTCAGTTTTCACAGTTTTGCCACACGACACATCTCAGTCATCCGAGTCTTGCAAGAGCACCCAAATCCTATGGGATGAGGAAGGTTGAGATGGGTCGTGTCAATCTTCGTCTTCTTTCTTATTATGTCTTGCCAGTTGAAGTTTTCTATTTCACAAAGTTGGACCAAAGCTAGTTACTGGTCTGTTGGTAGTGAATTTCCCATATCATAAATAAATTATGCCTTGTTTACTCACCTTATATGTGCTTTTGCCAATGTAGACTTTTCCACCTACCAACTCTCCATCCCATCTACCAATGAACAATACTTCTCGAACTTTGGTGGTACCATCAAAGGCGAAAGTCCATTAGTTACAACTCTTTTGTCAGTCTGGAATGAACAAAATGCAACAGGTCAATCCATATTGGGCAACAAAGTGAACTATTCAGTTCTATCTTCAATGGTTAGTGATTCTTGTAACACCCACATCAAGGTACGTAACTCTATTTATGTTTTAATGCCCTTAGTATTAATTTTTCTAAGGTGAAAGATTGAAAAATTGGCATTTTCAGACTTCGCCGCAACAAAGGAATTTTGTCGCCGTGGCAATGTACGCATTGCCCAATTTGAGTTTTTAGAATTGCAGGCTTCGCCGCGGCAAGGAAAGAAATTTGCCAAGGCGAAGAAAAAATTTCGCCGGGGTAAAGAATTTGCTAGAATTATGGAAAACTTGCTTAAGGGCAAAATGGTCATTCCAACCATAATTAGTTGAAAGTGTTGGGAGTGAAAAGTAGTAGAATTTCATGGAGAATGCAATGGAAATGAGGACATTATTGTAATGGATTAAAGGGCAAAGATGGAATTTCATAGAAAGTGCAAGGGTAAAATGGGAACCTATGAATAATATTATGTAATATTAAGGGTTCAATGAATGAAACCCTAGACATTTTCTCCCTTGGTTCACGCCACCTTCACCTCAATTCTCTCAAATTTCTTCACTAAATCTCCAAGGAAATTCATAGGATTTTGGCTAGATTTTGATAGATTTTCAATCCTAAGCATCCAAAGGTAAGATCCTTGCACCAAGATTTGAGATTAAATTTTTAAGGTTTTGAATTCTTATAGTTTTACATGCTTAGGGTTTAAGAGGAAGAGGAAATCTACCAAAGAGAGATTATAGTGTTGGAATTACTCAAATTTAAGGTATATAAATCCAACCCTAGTTATGAATTGAGCAATAATTGTGTAGAGAAATTCTTATATGTATGTATGTGTTGTATGTTGAGAATTATTGATTGAGTTGATGTTGAATGATGGCTAGGATTTAACCATGAGAGGTAGTGTTTGTGTATATGTTGATTGGTGGAAGCTTGGATGAGTTGAGAAAGAATTTGAGTAGAATTATAGAGTGTGAATTTCCTGGCCAGGTTTGGTGTTGAATTTACGAAGCTTTGCTCCAAATTTTTGTGGTTAGAGATTGATATGGAAGTGTAATCAACTTAGTGTTTTGTTTGTGCATACAAATTGTTTGATGAAATTTCAAAGTGAAGGGTATGTATGAATATGATAGCTTGTTATCTTGATACGAGTTTGTAGATGGTAGAGAGAATAGAGAATGACATGTTCACATGCCATATTGCATTCTTGCATTTAAACATTTGAATTTAGAAAGAATAACAAGAAAAAGCCCATCTACATGCATACATGCATATAAGAACACTAAAGAACAAAGAGAAAGAAAGGAAAGAAAATTGAATATTAATTTCTAAAAGAAAGATAAGAGAAGAGAAGGTTGTTGGGATAGGGAGTCCGTGAGTGACAGAGAAGAAGAATAACCCTGCATGCACGCCACCTTTAGTGAGCGGCCTAAGAATAAGAAAGAAGAATTTGTACAGTCCGTAAGAACTACATATGGATAAGGACTATACCCAATAAAGAATTTGAGAATAAACTGACACGGCCAGGGTTCCAAATCCATGCCTCAACCGAGTCCGATCGGCAAAGAAAGAATAGAAATAATAGAAAAGAAAAGAAAGAGTAGAAAAGCAAGAAAGAATAGAAAAGCAAGAAAGAAGAGAAAAGAAGAGAAATAGAAAAGAGAGAATTGAGACAAAAGAAGAAAAACAGAAAAAGAAAGAAAATAGAAAAGAAACAGAATAAGAAAACAGAAAAGAAATTGCATCCCCTATGCATTTGTGCATATGCATTATGCCATTTCTCCTATCTTGAGTTAGTTTCCCTAGTTGTGCTTACATATCTGTAAGTGAGAAACCAGAATCTTAGAAAGAACAAAGAAGAATAGAGAAGTTTGATGTAAGAAAAGAAATTTAGAAAACGAGTAACGGGGGAAGAAGAGTAGCATAGAGGATTTACTTACTGAGCAATTAGTACTCACTCCGTTGATTTCACTGTTTTTGCAGGTAACAGATGAGTTGCAGTCGAAGGGTACATCAAGAAGTGGAGGAGAATGGCACTACTGTCCAAATGTATTTTGAGTTATGTATATGACTTTCTCACATGATGTAGAGAATTTGTATATGAAAGTAAAAATTAGTTTTGGGTCCACTATCTTATACTTATGTACGACATGTTTAGTAATTCCATATTATAGTTCCCAAAGTATGCTAGCGAGAAAGAGTTATTACAATTCTTCTCATCAGAAGTCTTTTACTGAATCTTCAATGAAAACTGCCAAGCGTTATGGATTTCAAGGGATTGATTTGTTCTGGCTCTGGCCTAACGGTACAAACTTGAATAATACGGGAGGGCTTTTAGATGAATGGAGAGCTGCAATTACTTCTGATGCAACAGACTCTAGTGAGCCAGAATTAGTACTGGCAGTGGGTGTTTAGTACATTCCAAATCATGAAACTGTGAGTTATCCAATTGAATCGATGAAAAGGAACTTGGACTGGGCACATGTGGTTGCATATGACTATTTTCTACCGTCCAGGGATAACGTTACGGGCACCCATGCTGCTTTGTACAACCCTTCAAGTAATATTTGTACTGATTTTGGTATGAAAAACTGGCTAAGCAAAGGATTTCTAGCTAACAAACTAGTTCTAGGTGTGCCTTACCGTGGCTATGCATGGACACTAGCGAACCCAAATAACAAAGCTATCGCAATGTTGGACCATCCATGTTAGAAATTTCCTCGATGCTCAAAACTGGATCCGCAAATACAGTAATCAGCCCCAAGAAGCCTGCTTTCTTAGAACAAAGTGATGAAAAGAAAATGACTAAAAGTTCAGAATTAATTTCGGTTGATGATGCAACAATTTCTGAAGTGGTAGCAAGAGACTCTAGGCTTTTGCAAGACCAATATTAGGTGGTCGGATGTTTTCATTTTTATTGTTTACTTCAAGCTTATTTTTTTTCCGACATTGAGATGTTTAGCTCAGAACAAAGAAGCAACAAGAAGGAGCCGTCTAAGAAAAAAAAAATTGAGTACAAGGTGGTCATCCAATGGTTTAATTAATACTCAATTATCTTTGACAATCTCAATTTAATCATGTTGCATTTTAAGTGTCATAATTAAGATCTCATGAGATATAATACCCAATAATCTTAAGACAACCTTAATTTAATCCAGTTGTATTTTAATTGCCATAATTAAGATTCATGAGATCTCGGATAGTCTCAATTTAATCCTGTTGCATTTAATTGAATTAAGATTTAATGAGATATAATACTCAATTATCTTAGACAATCTTAATTTAATCATGTTACATTTTAGTTGCCATAATTAAGATTTCATGAGATCTTGGACGATCTTAATTTAACCTTGTTGCATTTTAATTTTCATAATTAAGATTTCATGAGATATAATACCCAATTATCTTGGACAATCTCAATTTCATCCTATTGCATTTCTAATTGTCATAATTAAGATTTCAGGAGATATAGTACCGAATTATCTTGGACAATCTCAATTAAGTAATACTACACCAACAACTCTCTCTCACAAACTTTCTCTCACAACCCTGACGTGTCAGCTTACAATTGGTCAGCTTACAATTAATTAGTAGGACTCATGCAAGACCCATGTAAGACTCGTTATGAATTGACTAATTGTAATCTACCACGTCAGGGTTGTAAGAGAAAATTTGTGAAAGAGGGTTGTTGGTGTAGTATTATTCATCTCAATTTAGTCATGTAGCATTTTAATTGCCATAATTAAGATTTCATGAGATATAATACCCAATTATCTCAGACAATCTTAATTTAACTATGTTGTATTTTAATCTAGTGAACAATAATTTTTCTTTAAGGTTTATTCTCCAGCTATGTACATAATTAACCAAATATGACAATGTTGAGAGTATAAGATATAAAACATAGTATAGGGAGAGTACAACATGCCACAATATTCAACCAATAGTGAAATAATTTTCACAAATTTTGCCAGAATTTTCCATGCAATATTCATCATAAAAATATTAAATAAACCAACCATTAAATATAAATAATTTATTTAATATTTTTCAACAATCTAAAAAATGAATTTGCTCCAAGAATTCTAAATTAATATTAGAAAAATCCTGAAAAATTTACAGCAAAAAATGTCCTACAGCAGGCACCAACACGTGCGCGTGGGGTCCGGTGGGAGCATCCGCCCGGGTCAATTTATATCAATTTTTTGGGTTCTCTTATTAAAAGTCTAATAAACTCTAAAGTCCATTACAGGCTAAGCCCACACTTGTCATCAACCCAGATTATATAAAATAAAGTGTATTGGATAAATCATGAATGATCATATAAACCTATTTTATCAAACTAATTTTATCAAACCAAATTATAATTAATGTTAGCCCACAATTAAGAATTTTCTAACATATACCATATAAAATGTACAAATTTTTTGTTACATTCCACACTGATGACAAATGATATTGAGACTAAGTTTATAAGATTTGAATCCTCAAAATTAAATAAATCTATTTTAAGTGAAGAACGTTTACATGAGGTCAAGATATGTGCCTAGCAGTAGCACGTAAGCAAGAGTGTGTCATTACTTGTCAATATGGAAATAGCTAGGAATGTGTCCTGTAAATCAACGGTCAAGTTTTGTTTAACATTCTTCCTCTTGATTTGCTGTGTATGGTGGAAGTTGCAAGTAATACTAATTTCCAAAGAGAAATTAACTTGTGGAGCCCCTGCAGTCTCAATCACCTTCAGTATCTGTTCTTCTAAAAATACCTCTTTCGCTCTCTCTCCAATAAGTCAACAAGAGCACGTAGAGGCAAAATAAGAAGCCAACACCACACTTCAATTGCGGTCATAATTTTAAAAACGAAAACCAGCGGGAGAGAAGTCCTCCTTGCAGGAAACTCCAGTCATTGACAAAAAGATAACCCTTTTCACATCTATAATTGACTAAAAGAAAAACTCCAGTCATTGACAAAAAGCAAACCCATTTCAGTGAATAAATTGCAAAACTAGGCTATTTCTGTGGGTATTTGATGAAACACATGAGGTGCTGGTCTATAATAAGAAACGTAGGAAGGGGTACTACAACATTATGTATGTCTAGCCATGGCGTTCATTGTAGTTAAAAGTATGAATTTACGTAGCTAAATGGTTTATCTACAAATGTAATGTTTTGTAGCTTATCGTAGCTAGAAGTGGCATAGCTAAGATTTAGCCATGTAACTTTTTGCTTACGTAGCTAACAATTTATATTTTTTGCTATAAATGAGATTAATATGTAACTAAAAACTTAAATGTTTGTGTCATAATAATAATAAGCTTGTAGCAAAAACTTTGCATTTATAGCCACAGAGAATAGTCTGTGTAGCTATGTTTGCATTTTAGCTACAAAAATATAAATTTATAACTAAATCTTGAAAATTTCTGCTATAAAAATAATATTCATAGCAAATATATTAACCTTTTGGCTACGTGACAGCTAAAATTGTAACTAAATAAAAATATCGTTTGCCACATATATAATGAATTCATAGCTAAATTTTAATTTTTTTGCTACAAACATATGAAAGTCATTTCTGTATATGAAAAGATATTGCTATGGACATAGTGTGTTAATAGCTAAATATTGAAATTACTTGCTATGAATACTTTTGATTTGTAGCTAAATATTATAATTATTTGCTATGGACATATTGAAGTCATATCTATATATGAAATTCAGTTGCTATGGACAGAGTTTGTTAATAGCTAAATATTGAAATAACTTGCTATAAATACTTTTAATTTGTAGCTAAATATTATAATTATTTGCTATGGAACAAATAATTTATATAAAAAATTTATAATTTATTGCTTCAATTAAAATTAATTGTACAAATATTGCTATAATTAACAAATTTAATAAAAATTACAAATTTATAGCAATTCTTTTATATTAAATAGATAATATGACGTCATAAAAATTTATAACATAAAAAGTTATACATTAACAAAGTCATTTCCAACCAAATAATTGTCTACTAATAAAATCCTTCATCCTAGTAATTTAAAATGTTATCAACTAATTTTTTTTTTTACAAAATATGAATCTTCAATGTCATAGCAATCTTTTCTGTCCATTTAAGAATTTCCACCAACCTAAAATATCAAATTTGAAAAAAAATTAGATTAATCATATAGATTAATGTAATCATTGCATATCACTTTATGATTAAGGTAAAAGAAAAATGGCTTTCAAAGTATATCTGCAATTTTCAAAATAACTTACAATTTCATCCAAAGGGATTTAGTTATTTATTGAAGATTGTTGACCTTGAGTTGTAAGCATCATCATGAACTTCTCTTCCCATCGTCTATTTATCTCCTCCATTTGCTTTTTCACTTCTTCTAATTTCTCATTTGCTTCCCTCTTTGCCTCCTCCACCCTTTCATTTGCTTCCTTCCTAGTTGTTTGTACTTGTTTCACAAGTTGTGCTTTAGTTGGTCTACTTCCAAAATATTCGGTAATACTTTTTCCTGGACCATAAGCACGCAAATAGCCATTCTTCTCTGGACCAAGGACCTCTTCAAATATTTCATCATCATTCAATAAGATTTGTACTTCTACTTGTTGCTTTTTTAATCAATCAAACTGTGACTAAAAAACAAATTTATGGTATTAGCTTGGATGTGTGTGCATAATAAAAAATCAACAAGTAGTTAAAGAGAATACAAAGCTATTACAATAATGTCTTCTATAACGGATTCAACTTGCTTATCTTTTTTTCTTTTGCAAGATTCTATCCAAACTTCAACACAAGAAGGAGTATATCCATTTTTCTTCTGCTGTCATAATAAAAGTTATGAACATATTGATTAAAAAATAATGAATGTGAATTATTAAACTTAATCTCATATTTGAAAGCAAATTCATACCATTTGACGTCTGAGTCGAGCATAACTTTTAGTTCCTGTGTAAGGAGGCATAGACCGCTTTGATCTATTTGTCTTATTCTTGTTACTCCTTTCCTGTGTAATGATAAAATAAGCAATAATATGTATATCTTATAATTACATAGTAATTATGCTAAAATGTGACTTAAATAGCTATGCTTATAAAAAAAAAAAAAGTAAATTCAAGTTAGATGAATATTAAATAAACTAACAAACAATATTAATAATGAGTGTACATGATAGATATAACAATGGATTGATTTGGTGATCAAGAAAATATTAAAAAAATAAATGACTAAATGATGTTTACCAATAGAATCAGTTGCTTTTTCTGGCTGTATACGAGAATGGTGATTAAGACATGAATTTTTAATGCTATTTGTAGTAGATTGCACCTTAGTGAGTTGTGCTTCATGATGAGTTTTTTGCATATCTTGAGAGATACTATTGGCAAGATCACTCTTTTTGTCAGTATGCTTAGCTTTTCTTTTGCCTTTAACTAAACCTCCACGCCTACTCATGTTGTTGGTATTCTAAAAAAGTATTATTTACAATAAAATAAATCATTGAGTTATAAATAAATAAATGAAAGAAAAAGACATTATTGAGCTATGACCTATGACCATAAAACGGAAAATTTCCTTAAACCCCAATGTCAACTAATCATTCATCCATTTTCCAAAACCTTAAGTTATGAATGAAGACAGACTACACATAAAAAAGCAAAGTGAGTCAGGAAAAGAATACGTTGTGAATGTATTTATGTAATGGTATTTTAAGTAGAGTGGGTCATGAAAATAATATAGTGTGAATGTATTTATATAATGATTTGATGCCTCAGGAATCTGCCTTAAGATTGGTTTCTTGGTTGCAAAATACTAATTAAATAATTTGTTCAACTCTCCTAACCAAAACAAATCATGAGTGCACAAATAAAAATAACTCTGTTGAATCAAAGAAACCTAACAAATGTGAACAAACCATACACGTACCACATAAAACCCGGAGAGATTACTAGCATTGGTCAAAAAAGTGAATATGATCATTATTCAGAGAATTGAGATGTTAAAAGTTTTTTATTTTTATATTTTATATTTTAAATTTTAAATTAAAGAAGGTTATTCAAGAAACTTTTCTCTATATAAACTCTACTCATATAAACCGTACCAAATAGAATGGAAGTGAAATAGAATATAAGCATTTGTATTGATAATTAACATTGGAATAGATAACATGTTTGAGCAGTCAAATTTGGCAAGGCAGGCAAGTTTCATGAATAATAATAATAATAAAAACCATAAACAAAGGTGACAATTTCATAAATATAAAACCATAAACAAAGGTGACAATTTCATACATAACATCTAATATAAACCATCCAATACAAAATTAAATAACTGACAGTATTTATTGACTTCACATTACACCTTGAAAATTAAAATTTCAACTAGCATTGTCGACACAGCAGGCATGGAAATACTCAAAAGTAGCAAGCTAAGATCGAAAATGTCAAAACAAAAAAATATATATATAAAAATTAGCAAACTCAATGACACTATTTATTGCAGCAGTAATAAAAAGTAGAGGCACTCTGCAGAGGATAGGAGACATGTAATCAAAGGTAATTATTCCCATGAGTTTTTTTATGAGTTTTTTCTTAATTTCTTTTATATCCACACGCATGGTCAATTTAATATTATATTATAAATAAATTTTTTCTCAAAATTTGGTATTATGTGATTGATGTATGACGCATGGTCAAATTTAATATTATAGTATAATATTATTTTTTTCTCAAAATTTGATATTATGTGCTTGATGTGTGTTTGATTATGTGTTTTTATTAATAATTGTATCATTAAAAAAAAATTAATAAATATCAAATAAGTGTATTTTATGAAAACCCTAGAAAATTGTAAGATTTCATCCTCAATATGAACACGTAATGCACGAAAGAAAATAAAGCAAGTTGCAGAAAAAAATTCATCTTTAAAGAAAACTGATTCTTTAAAGAAAAGTGCAAGTAAAACAATTTACAAAAGAAAAAAAATATACAGAACACTAGACAATAAAAACCTCAATAACGTAGTATTGGTTCCAAAAAAGAAAACCAACCTTTGAAGCCTGATTATTGTCTGGAAATTCTTCTGATGGTTGTACTCATTTGCCGTGCCTGGTTCTTGATTCACCCATGTTTATCAAAAAATAAAAAAACTTCAAATAAAACCCTAAAAAAAAAGCGTTATTGAAAACATAAGGAGGGGTAAAAATACCGCCACTTTTACTTTTATAATTGGGAAAACATTTACTCTTTATCCTATTTTATTGTAAAATATTTATTTTAATTATTTTATATAATTATGTTTTTGCGTGCTTCTCTTATCAAATAAAAAATTATAAAAACTTTGTATTTATTTAATTAAATTCTTATACAGCTGTCTGATTATAATCTCAATTAAACAATAATATTACGGACACTGGTATTTTTACACCAAAATCTTATACCGGCCTACATGTCCTATGATTTACACCAGCAAACCAGACACATTTCACGTTATTAAATTTTTTTCTAGTGAACGGTCGTTCATCAAATATAGATGATAGTTTACTTACATGGACTCCTGTCCATATAATATAGACCGGGGTCCATTTACTACGGACTAGCGTCCCCATTTAAAGGATGGCCATCCATCAGTAAAATGTCACGTTATTTATTCCATTTTACTGATTGACGGATGTCCTTTAAATAGGGACGTCCGTCCATAGTAAATGGACCCTGTCCATATAATATGGATGGGAGTCCATATAAGTGAACGGTCGTCCATATTTGATGAACGATCGTTCACTAGAAAAAAAATTAATAACGTAAAACGTGTCTGGTTTACTAGTGTAAATCACGAGACATGTAGGCCGATATAAGATTTTGGTGTAAAAATATCAGTGTCCATAAAATTATTGATTAATTGAGATTATAATCAGGCGGCTGTATAAAAATTAGGGACGGCCATTCACAGGTTATGGACGATTGTCTTTAAATATTGGACGGGCGTTCATATTTTAATGGACGCCCGTCCATTAACAATTCTTTGTAAAAAAATTACTATGTTATAATTTATTATAAAAAATTTATTCCATTTTATTGATGGATGCCCGTCCTTTAAATGGGGACGCTAGTCCGTAGTAAATAGACCCCGGTCTATATTATATGGACAAAAGTCTATGTAAATAAAAGACCGTCCATATTTGATGAACGGCCGTTCACTAGAAAAAATTAATAACGTAAAACGTATCTGATTTACTGGTGTAAATCATGGGACACATAGACCGGTATAAGATTTTGGTATAAAAATACCAATATCCGTAACATTATTGTTTGCCGTGCCTGGTTCTTGATTCGCCCATGGTTATGAAAAAATAAAAAAACTTCAAATAAAACCCTAAAAAAAAAAAAAGCACCATTGAAAACATAAGGAGGGGTAAAAGTACCGCCACTTTTACCTTTATAATTGGGAAAACATTTATTCTTTATCCTATTTAATTGTAAAATATTTATTTTAATTATTTTATATAATTATGTTTTTGCGTGCTTCTCTTATCAAATAAAAAATTATAAAAACTTTGTATTTATTTAATTAAATTCTTATACAGTAGCCTGACTATAATCTCAATTAAACGACAATGTTACGGACACTGATATTTTTACACCGAAATCTTATACCGGCCTACGTGTCCCATGATTCACACTAGCAAACCAGATACGTTTCACGTTATTAAATTTTTTTCTAGTGAACGGTCGTTCATCAAATATGGATGGTCGTTTACTTACATGAACTCCTGTCCATATAATATAGACCGGGGTCCATTTACTATAGACTAGCATCCCCATTTAAAGGACAGGCATCCATCCATCAATAAAATGTCACGTTATTTATCCTATTTTACTGATTGACAAATGTCCTTTAAATAGGGACGTCCGTCCGTAGTAAATGGACCATGTCCATATAATATGGACGAGAGTCCATGTAAGTGAACGGTCGTCCATATTTGATGAACGATCGTTCACTAGAAAAAAATTAATAACGTAAAATGTGTCTGATTTACTGGTGTAAATCATGGGACACGTAGGCCGGTATAAGATTTCGGTGTAAAAATACCAGTGTCCGTAACATTATTGTTTAATTGAGATTATAATCAGGCGGCTGTATAAAAATTAGGAACGGCCATTCACAGGTTATGGACGATTGTCTTTAAATATTGGACGGGTGTTCATATTTTAATGGACGCCCGTCCATTAACAATTCTTTGTAAAAAATTACTATGTTATAATTTATTATAAAAAAAATTATTCCATTTTACTGATGGATGCCCGTCCTTTAAATAGGGATGCTAGTCCGTAGTAAATGGACCCCGGTCCATATTATATAGACCGGAGTCCATGTAAGTAAACGACCGTCCATATTTGATAAACGGTCGTTCACTAGAAAAAAAAATTAATAACGTAAAACGTATCTGATTTACTGGTATAAATCACGAGACACGTAAGTTGGTATAAGATTTTGATGTAAAAATATCAGTGTCCGTAACATTATTGTTTGTCGTGCCTGGTTCTTGATTCGCCCATGGTTATGAAAAAATAAAAAAACTTCAAATAAAACCCTAAAAAAAAAAGCGCCATTGTAAACATAAGGCGGGGTAAAAGTACAGCCACTTTTACTTTTATAATTGGGAAAACATTTACTCTTTATCCTATTTAATTGTAAAATCTTTATTTTAATTATTTTATATAATTATGTTTTTGTGTGCTTCTCTTATCAAATAAAAAATTACAAAAACTTTGTATTTACTTAATTAAATTCTTATACACCCGAGTGATTATAATCTCAATTAAACAATAATGTTATGGACACTGGTATTTTTACACCGAAATCTTATATCGGCCTACATGTCCTGTGATTCACACCAGCAAACCAGACATGTTTCACGTTATTAAATTTTTTTCTAGTGAACGGTCGTTCATCAAATATGGACGGTCGTTTACTTACATGGACTCCTGTCCATATAATATGGACCAGGGTCCATTTACTACGGACTAGCGTCTCCATTTAAAGGACGGGCATCCATCAGTAAAATAGAATAATTTTTTTTATAATAAATTATAACATAGTAATTTTTTACAAAGAATTGTTAATGGACGGGTGTCCATTAAAATATGAACGCCCGTCCAATATTTAAAGACAACCGTCCATAACCTGTGAATGGCCGTCCCTAATTTTTATAAAAAGGAAAAAATTATTCCATTTTACTGATTGATGGATGTCCTTTAAATAGGGACGTCCATCCGTAGTAAATGGACCTTGTCCATATAATATGGACGGGAGTCCATGTAAGTGAACGATCGTCCATATTTGATGAACGACCGTTCACTAGAAAAAATTTAATAACGTAAAACGTATCTGATTTATTGGTATAAATCAGAAAACACGTAGGCCGATACAAGATTTCGGTGTAAAAATACCAGTGTTCGTAGCATTATTGATCAATTAAATCACAAAAGTTTAGCATTACACATGGGAGTCTGTATCAGCAAAAGGTCAAGACGGTGCCGTTTCGGCTTGAGGAATGGACTTTCTAAACAGGAAATTTGTTCTTATTTCATTTTCATTTTATTCATGGACATTTAACTTCTTTGGGAATACCCCTTCTTTTGTACTATTTATATTTATTACCTCGGTTGTTTCACTATATGCAAGGAAAACAAATTACTGTACTTGTGAATTGGAATTTGGTAGAGTTTTGTTTAAGTAGAATATGCATCAAAATTAAATGTATATAATAAGTTGGGTTTACGAGGATTAGAAGTTTGATTACTTACCCTAACATGTATCATAACTAAAATTAAACAAATTATTTTATTAATTAATCTTATAATTATTAATATATATGAATAATTTATTTAATTTTTCACATTTAAAAGATAAATTACATAAATTATGATGAAGAAAATTAAATTCTACATATTTAAGATAAATAATTTGAATCATAAATGATGAATAAGATAAATAATATTTACATAGTGGGGTTGTCACACAAGCTAACCATAGTCTCATGTGATTCACTAAGTTAAATTTTTATAAGTAAACTTATATTCTTATTATAAAAAATATGAAAAGATTGTGAATTAAATCACAAGTGGTTTGAATTAATTGCAATTGACACCTTGAAAACAATTTATTAAATCACAAGGAGATGAAACCAACTTAAATCCTACCATTTCTAAGTCCGTAATGAATTATTTATTTCTTGTTCATAGAATAAACTTGCAAATTGATCTCCAACTTATTGATTAATGACGTATTCGAGGGTCCCGTTTCTTGGTGAGTCGGCAACCGTCCCGCTCGTTGGTGAGAGGATGGGGATGAGGGGGCAACGTGCCCTTCACGGTAAGTCCAATTAGTAGTTGGACTTGTTATTAGATTACTAATATTTGTTAAAAGTCCAATTAGTGAAAATTATTATTAATTTTTGAACAACTCTTTTAACCCCCAATATTTCATATTTAGCTAAAACACCCCCGCTTATATAAAACTTTAATTTATGACGAAATCACCGCCACCTCCTGCCGCCACCGCAAACCACCGCCGGATGTCTCCGAAAGTCCCCGTGATACCTCACCGTGACCAAGAGGCTCCGCTATGGCCATTTCTGGCCATCAATATGGCCGGAAACGGCCATATCAGGCCAGATTTGGCCGAAAATGGCCAGATCTATTCTAGCCATTTCGCGCATGAACGGCCGATCCAGCCATTATCGGCCAGTGGGCTCAGGCGTATTGGTGCATCGACGACCTGGCCGTTAACGGCCAAATCTATTTCGGCCGATCGCCAGATTGGCGGAAATGACAATAGTTCTCATTTCCAGCCAGATTTGGCCTGATATGGCAGTTTTCGGCCATCAATATGGCCGAAAACGGCCATAACGAAGCCTCTCGGAGCCTCCCACTGAATTTCGTTCTTTTTTAGGGACTCCTGTGATTTTTCGGCGGCGGCCCGTAGTGGTTGGCTCGTTGTCGGCGATGGTGGCTAGGTGGCAGTGGTGGTTGTAAATTATTTTAAGTGTAAGGGCATTATTGTCTAAAATTTTAATTAAACAAGGATAAAATTAAAATAAAATATTAATGTAAATTTGTTTTAAAATAAAAGTACTATTGTCCAAAACTTTTATTAGTAAGGGATAAAATTATAAAAAAAAAACAACATAAATATGAGATATTTCACGGTGGAGAGGTGAGAGCTATACCATTAGATTAGACAAATCGAAATTGATTTGATTATTGACCTTAGTGGTGTGATTAACACTATATTTAACTATAACTATTTAATTCATAAGTAATAAAAATATAATTACTTACAAGATAAATTAGAATATCTATAGCTGCATACTATAAGGATTGTAGCAAATTAATTTTCACATTCTTTATTTGCTACAAATTCAAATAATTTATAGCTAATACACACATATTAGCTATATATTGAAACTAGTAGCTAACAATGATACTAAGATATTGTCACTACCATGAAAATAAAATTTGTATAGCTAGATACCTTAATGAGCTACAAATTTTAATGTTTTATAGCTAATGTAAAAATAATAGCTATATAATTAAACTCGTAGTTAATAATGATACTATATGCCACGTACATAAAATGTTTATAGCTAAATATATTAATTACCTACAAATCTCAATATTTTATAGCTAATGCACAAATAATAGCTATATGGTTAAAACTCATAGCAAATAATGATACTATATGCCATGTAAATGAAATATTTATAGCTAAGTACATTAATTAGCTACAATGATTTACCATAGCTAATACATTGTAGCTAAATGAATCGCTATTGCCACAATTTTAATAAGTTAAAGCAATACATGAATATTAGCTTCGAGGGAGAAATTCTTATCACTAAAATTATTTCAATTAGCTACAAATATTGACTTTTCTAGCTGTAAATATGTATTTGCTACAGTTTTTCTTTTCGTAGCTAATGTTCGTAGCTATATGTGTATTTTGTTGTAATATGTAGTGGATTAATTGTGGTAATGGGCAACCAACATGTGAGTGTGAGGGGAAGTGGGGTGAATAGGTGGCAACAAGAGTATAATATATGGGGAATTCTATTAGGAGAGAGGAATAGAATAAAAAGGACTGAAGAAGAATGAGAAGTATCTAAGAAGAGAATATAGTGAAAGGGAGGTCGCTGGCCTTCGAAGCTCAGCAAGCTCATATTCAATTGTTATCTTATTTGATTAATTCCTTGTTGTTTTTATTGTTTGGATTGGAGTTATCTTGGTTGGTGTAATGTTCTTCATTTCAATACAGATATATAAATACTAATATTTCTTGAGTTGTTGTGAGTGCATTCATTGGATTATCATGTTAGGGTGTGATTGAATGGATGAATCTAGGTAGGTTTGCATCAAATTGGTATCAGAGCAGGTTGTTTAGGTAATGGTTGCAACAAGAATGGAATCAAGATTAGAAAACGTGGAAAGAGAGGTGACAAAATTGGGAGTGGACATGGGAACTATTGTGAGTGCATGGTGGAAATACAAACCTAGATGAGGAGAAGAGACGAAGAAGAAGCTAGACGAGAAGAACATAATTCATCAAGGAATGTGAGAAATCACGAAGGGGAGAACCAAAACAGAGCTAGTGGATCAGGTAGCTTGGAACAGTATCAGAGTGAGGTGGAAGGATGTAGACTGGAGTTACCCATTTTTGCAGGTGAGGATCCTTACAATTAGATTTTCAAAGTCGAACGTTATTTCAGTTTGAATGGGATTCCTGACGAAGGGAAGATGACAGCAACAGCAGTTTGTATAGAAGGGGAGGCCATTAATTGGTATCAGTGGATGGAAGTCAGAACACCTGTGAATTATTGGCCATCATTCAAACTCACATTAATGCAGCAATTCAATGGGTCTCAAGAGAGCAATCCTTATGAGACAATCATGGCTATGAAACAGACCAGCACTGTCACAAAATATAGGCACAGATTTGAAGCTGTAGCTATATTGTTAGTGGAGGAGAAGGAAGAAAACCTAAACGGAGCGTTCTTGAATGGGCTTAAGGGGGATATTTGGGTCAAGCTGAGATTAATCCAACCCAACTCCCTTATTCAAAAAATTGAAAGGGCCCAAAGGGTTGAAGAGCACAACATGGCCTTAAAAGAAATGCGGGCTGGCCCAACAAGGCTTAATAGATGGAATGGGCTGGGGTATAGTGTCGGGTTGAATGCAACTAGGTCCAAGAATTTTACCCAAAGTTCGACCCGACCTAGTGACCTGCAAAAATTCCCAAATTCAGGAGAAACCCTAAAATCAGTATTCAACCCAAATACTAGTCGACGAAATGCAGAGAGGACTGTCCTAGGGTCATCGACTGGTTCTTCTCCCCGCGAATAGCAATCCACCACCTTCCGATTGTTCGACAAACCTCCTCCCTTGCGACAACAATTTCCGTTTTGAAAAATGAATGAGGCCGAGATTCAACGAAAGAGAGAAAAGGGGCTATGCTTCAAATGTGACAGAAAATACTTTTTTGGTCATAAGTGTGGCAAAAAACAGTTCCAGATCATTCTCATTAATGAAGAAGAAGATGATCCTGATCCGATAGAAGCGAAAGAAGGTGATGGGATGATGGAAGAGTAGCTGCTACGTAACGTTGAACTTTCTCTTAGTTCTGTGGTTGCTATAAATGGCCCAAAAACGATGAAGCTCAAAGGTAGCATTAGGGACCATTAAGTTATCATTTTAATTGACAGTGGGGCTTCCCACAATTTCATTAGCAGGGAGATTGTAAAGAAGTTAGGCATTTCCATGGAGAAAACACAAGCTTTTGGGGTGAGAGTTAAAGATGGGTATAAAGTGCAGAGTGAGGGAGAGAGTAGGGCAGTGTGTTTAGAAATCCAGAAGGTTTAGATAATCCAAGATTTCTTTCCCATTGACATGAGTAGTGCCGATGTAGTCCTAGGGATTACCTGGCTTGAGATGATAGGGGGGACTACGATGGATTGGAGGAAACAGATAATGAAGTTCAAATTGGGCGGCGAGACTGTGACATTATTAGGAGACCTAGCACTTAGTAAAACAATGGTATCCTTAAATGCCATGATCAGAACACTGCAGAGTGAGGGAACAAGGTACATGGTTGAGTTTGGGCAATTGCAAAAATAGTCAGAGGATGAAACAGATATCAACAGTAGTCTATGACCAGTGTTAGAGAAATTTCACAGTGTGTTTGAATCATTGCTAAGATTACCCCCAAGTCAATCCCAGGATCATGCTATTCGACTGATTTTAGAAGAACCACACCCCCCAATTAGGCCATATAGATACCCTTAGTACCAGAAGAACAAGATTGAAAAGATTATTGATGAGATGTTAGCTTCAAGAATTATCAAGCCTAGTGTAAGCCCTTTTTCGAGCCCGGTTTTGTTGGTTAAGAATAAGGATGGTGGGTGGCGATTTTATGTGGATTATAGGGCACTCAACAAATTGACTATCCCCAATAGATTTCCCATTCCGACCATTGATGAGCTATTTGATGAACTCGGCAACAAAAAATATAATCATCTTTGTAAAACCCCATTCTAATTATATATATATATATATATATATATATATATATATATATATATATATATATATATATATATATTCTCTTTGGTTTTGTTTATATGTAGAGACTTTTCTGTCAAATTTTAAAGTTTGGTTGGGGATGAAAACGAGGAAATGGAAACTGTTGGGTTTGCATGTAACAAGGGCACAAAATCTGGAGGTTTTTAGTAGGAAAAGATTATGTGGCAGGGTTATATTAGAATGAAGAGAATTTGGGGGCTGTTCTGAAAATAAATAAAAAATTGTTTTATATAAATTTGGGCTGCCCTCCCAAATGAAGAAGAAGAAAATTGAGAGAAGGAAAAGAAGAGAGACAGAAGCAAGGAAATGAGGGAGAGAAAGTGAGGTAAGTATTGGCCAAGTAAACATGAAGGGAAATCACAAGAATTTTTGCAGAAATTGTATCATGCATGTAGTTTTTATAGTGACTCATCTCATCATTTTCTTCGATTTGTGTAATAATAATTCAATTTTGTCAAATTGGGCTGTTAGGTGGAGAAGAGAGGGATGATGCTTGAGCCTTGAGGTAGCTGGGCATTTTGGGTTGAGTTGAAATTTTTGTGAGTGGATTTCCAAATACTTGTTTTTAAAAACTCAATTTCATTTGCATGTCAAGTGATGAATTTCCATTAAAATGTTTGGTGCAAAAATTTTTAGTTAACTGTGATATTTGCTAAATCCCACTTTGCATGTTTCGGCTGAATTAATTATTGGATGATTTTGCACTAGATTTGGTTCTAAAGTATGTGATTACATGCTGCATGTTACATGTATATTTATGTACTGTTCACATGGAATTAAATGATGGTGAAAATGTTTGTAATAGGTGTTGGTTGTGTTTGGCTGCTGGAATCTTTTGTAAACATGAAATTTTGCTAATTTATGCTGCTACATGTTGAATTTGAGTTTAAAATTTGCTATATGGTGTTTGGCTGGGTATACTTCTTTGTCTAATTGTGCTATGTTTTGAAATTTGGTTGTTTATGTAAAAATTTATGGTTATGGGGTTGCTTTACTATGACCAAATGCATAAAAAGAAGTAGGCCAAGTGAGCAATAAATGGAGATGGTTTATTTTGTTGCATGTGGCTTCTATTCATGATTTATTTGGGTTTCCAATTGTGATGTTTATTGGCTGCATTTTTGGCCGATTAAAGCAAATGGAGACTGGGATTCCATGCGTATTGAAATATTTAGTGCTCTGCCTGGGCGTTGAGTTTGTCCGCCAGGTATTGAGATGGTTTTCTTCAAGCTCTACCCGCGCAATGATAGATCTTCTCGGGTATTAAAATGTTTTTTCCTAGCTCTGGGTGTGTGTGGGACGCCCACCAGGTATCGCGATTTTTCCCCAGGGTACTAGTCGTGGTGAGAACCTTCAGTATTAGTTTACTATTTCGGAGCAGGATATCAGTTTATAGTTTTTAGATACTAGCCTACAGTTTTCTGTATCAGTTAATAGTTTTAGTAATAGTATCAGAATTAGCTTTCAGTTTTAGAATGTTCAAAATTAGATTCAGTTTTTAGTATCATAACAGTTATGGATAATTTGCATTAGTTATATGAAACGTTTGATATTTGTAGCATGATTTATAGAAAAAACATTGTTTTCATAAGCATAAGCATTTACAGCTATACTTTTAAGTTTTCATAAAATAGTTTTTAGCATTTAGTGATGAGCTAGGACTCAGAAACTGTTTTCAGTTCAAATGATCAGCTTATAGTACTTAGAACAATTAGAAACGAGTTATGCATGCATACATGAATGATTAGTTGCTTCCATAACAGGTTCATAGAATCATGTTGTTTTCAGAATTTCATAAGAACTATTGCATGCCATTACTATTGTTGAAGATATGTTTTTCAAACTCCCCTTTTTCCCCACTCACTAGGTATTTCAGCTCACCTCTTTTCAGAAAATGTTTTCCTCCCCCCCTAAGTTTAGAGGGAGATCGTGCCAAGCAGTGAGTCACCACTCAACTTGTGCCACGCGTTGACATCTTCTCATGTGTGTATTATGGCTTATTTTCCAAAAATGGACTTCTGTTTTCTGTAATAGTCTTATTTTTTTGCCGTAATTACACAAGGCTTGATATTTTGTTTCTAGATTTTTCATGGATTATGCATTTATGTTTTCCAAACTTCCTAAATATGGTTATGTATCTATTCATACTTGTATTTCTAATTACATTTTCATACGGATTATTTATGCATAGTGTATTTAGAAAAACAGGATTTCAGGTTTCACAGTTTTCGCACACGACACATCTCAGTCATCCGAGTCTTGTGAGAGCACCCGGATCCTATGGGATGAGGAAGGTCGAGATGGGTCGTGTCAATCTGCCTCTTCTTTTTTATTATGTCTTGTTGATTGAAGTTTTCTATTTCACAAAGTTGGATCAAGGTTGGTTACTGGTATGCTGGTAGTGAATTTCCCATATCATAAATAAATTATGCCTTGTTCACTCACCTTATATGTGCTTTTGCCAATGTAGACTCTTCCACCTACCAACTCTCCATCCCATCTGCTAATGAACAATACTTCTCGAGCTTTAGTGGTACCATCAAAGGCAAAAGTCCATCAGTTACAACTCTTCTGCCAATCTGGAATGGATAGAATGCAACAAGTTAATCCATATTGGGCAACAAAGTGAACGATTCAATTCTATCTTCAATAGTTAGTGATTCTTGTAACACCCAGATCAAGGTACATAACTCTATTTATGTTTTAATGCCCTTAGTATTGCTTATTCCAAGGTAAAAGATTGAAAATTTGGCATTTTTAGACTTCGTCGCGACAAAGGAATTTTGTCACTGCGGCAATGTACGCACTGCCCAATTCGAGTTCTTAGAATTGCAGACTTTGCTGCAACAAGGAAAGAAGTTCGCTGAGGTGATGTACACTCTGGAATTTTTCGCTGAGGCAAAGAAAAAATTTCACCGGGGCAAAGAATTTGTTGGAATTTTTGAGAAAATTCTGGAAAACTTGCTTAAGGGCAAAATGGTCATTTCACCCATAATTAGTTAAAAGTGTGGGGAGTGAAAAGTAGTAGAATTTCATGGAGAATGCAATAGAAATGAGGACATTATTGTAATTGATTAAAGGGCAAAGATGAAATTTCATAGAAAATGCAAGGGTAAAATGGGAACCTATGAATAATATTATGTGATATTAAGGGTTCAATGAATGAAACCCTAGACATTTTCTCCCTTGGTTCACGCCACCTTCACCTCAATTCTCTCAAATTTCTTTACTAAATCTCCAAGGAAATTCATAGGATTTTGGCGAGATTTTGATAGATTTTCAATCCTAAGCATCCAAAGGTAAGATCCTTGCACCAAGATGTGAGATTAAATTTTTAAGGTTTTGAATTCTTATAGTTTTACATGCTTAGGGTTTAAGAGGAAGAGGAAGTCTACCAAAGAGAGATTATAGTGTTGGAATTACTCAAATTCAAGGTATATAAATCCAACCCTAGTTATGAATTGAGTAATAATTGTGTAGAGAAATTCTTATATGTATGTATGTATGTGTTGTATGTTGAGAATTATTGATTGAGTTGATGTTGAATGATGGTTAGGATTTAACCATGAGAGGTAGTGTTTGTGTATATGGTGATTGGTGGAAGCTTGGATGAGTTGAGAAAGAATTTGAGTAGAATTATAGAGTGTGAATTTCCTAGCCAGGTTTGGTGTTGAATTTACGAAGCTTTGCTCCAAATTTTGGTGGTTAGAGATTGATATGGAAGTGTAATCAACTTAGTGTTTTGTTTGTGCATACAAATTGTTTGACGAAATTTTAAAGTGAAGGCATGTATGAGTATGATAGCTTGTTATCTTGATACGAGTTTGTAGATGGTAGAGAGAATAGAGAATGGCATGTTCACATGCCATATTGCATTCTTGCATTTAAACATTTGAATTTAGAAAGAATAACAATAAAAATCCCATCTACATGCATACATGCACATGAGAACACTTAAGAACAAAGAGAAAGAAAGAAAAGAAAATTGAATAGTAATTTCTAAAAGAAAGATAAGAGAAGAGAAGGTTGTTGCAATAGGGAGCCCGTGAGTGACAAAGAAGAAAGAATAACCCCACATGCACGCCGCCTTTAATGAGCAGCCTAAGAATAAGAAAGAAAAATTTGTACAGTCCATAAGAACTACATGTGGATGAGGACTCTATCCAAGAAAGAATTTGAGAATACACTCACACAGCCAAGGTTCCGAATCTATGCCTTAACCGAGTCTGATCAGCAAAGAAAGAATATAAAAGAAAAGAAAAGAAAGAAAAAGTAGAAAAGCAAGAAAGAAGAGAAATAGAAAAGAGAGAATTGAGACAGAAGAAGAAAAACAGAAAAAGAAGGAAAATAGAAAAGAAACAGAAAAACAGAAAAGAAATTGCATCCCCTATGCATTTGTGCATATGCATTATCCCATTTCTCCTATCTTGAGTTTGTTTCCCTAGTTGTGCTTACATATGGGTAAGTGAGAAACCAGAATCTTGGAAAGAACAAAGAAGAATAGAGAAGTTTGATGTAAGGAAAGAACTTCAAAAAACGAGTAACGGATGAAGAATAGTAGCATAGAGGATTTACTTACTGAGTAATTAGTGCTCACTCTGTTGATTTCACTGTTTTTGTAGGTAACAAATGAGTTGTGGTCGAAGGATACATCAAGAAGTGGAGGAGAATGGCATTACTATCCAAATGTATTTTGAGTTATGTATATGACTTTCTTACGTGAGGTAGAGAATTTATATATGAAAGTAAAATTAGTTTTGGAGCCACTATCTTATACTTATGTACATATATGCTTTCTATTACATGTTTAGTAATTCCATATTATACTTCCCAAAGTATACTAGCTAGAAAGAGTTATTACAATTCTTGTCATCGGAAGTCTTCTATTGAATCTCCAATGAAAACCGCCAAGCGTTATGGATTTCAAGGGATTGATTTGTTATGGTTGTGGCCTAATGGTACAAACTTGAATAATATGGGAGGGCTTTTAGATGAGTAGAGAGCTGCAATAACTTCTGATGAAACAGACTCTAGTGAGCCAGAATTAATATTGACAGAGAGTGTTCAGTACATTCCAAATCATGAAACTGTGAGTTATCCGATTGAATCGATGAAAAAAACTTGGACTGGGTACAAGTGGTTGTCTATGACTATTTTCTGCTGTCCACGGATAACGTTACGAGGACCCATGCTGCTTTGTACAACCTTGCAAGTAATATTAGTACTGATTTCGGTATAATCAACTAGTTAAGCCGAGGATTTCCAGCTAACAAACTGTTTCTGGGTGTGCCTTACCATGGCTATGCATGGACACTAGCGAACCCAAATGACAAAGCTATCGGTGTGCACGCTTGTGGCCTGCTATCACCATTGATGGTTCCATCGAGTACAAGTTAATCAGGGGCATTCATTCATTGAATTATGGTTACGGGCTGCGCATACAATGCTACCTATGCAGTGAATGTATTCACCATTGGAGCAACTTGGATCAATTTTGATGGAGTTGAAACGATTCGAGCAAAAATTGCTTATGCCAAGGAGAAGAAACTCCTTGGTTACAACGCATTTCAACCGTCTCCTAATGATAATAATGGGCTTTCTGGCGGTGAGTGATTGCTCATATCAATTCTTGAATTTTGAAGACAAATTTTAATTGATTTAGTAAATTACATTTACATTTCTACGAAAAGGAGAATCGGGAAAATAGGAGGTGATTATGCTGACGATTTTGCTTCCAATTACTTCGTTTTTATCCTACTAGCTCGCATGATTTGTTACTTTCAAAGAAAAGTAATCAAGATAAAAGGTATTCAACAGATTTCAGTTTTCATAATATGAAAGTATAATCATATTGATTTTTGTTCCTCTTTTCCATTCCAGGATCGATGCTTCGAAGTAGAAGAAGGATAACTATTCCCCAAAACCTAGAAAGCAATGCTCCAATTCTACAAGTTTTCAGCTTTGCCAGCATCAAAGAGGCTACAAACAACTTTTCTAATGCAAACAAGCAAGCTGAGGGTGGATTTGGCCCTGTATATAAGGTAAATATGCGCGATATTATAGGTTCGATGAGTGTCGAGTCGTGAAGCAAAAAAAATTGAGCTTATATGCGCGGCGGTGCTAAGCATTGGTATTAAGCGTAAGGCGGGGTCAATTACGTAGTAATCAGAAATTGCAGGTGAAGAGACTTGCAACAACATCTACTCAAGGACTCGAGGAGTTTGAAAATGAGGTTTCACTTACCACAAGACTTCTGCATGTGAATCTACTTAGAGTTTTGGGATATTGCATTGTAAGGGAAGAAAAAATTCTGATATATGAGTACATGTCGAATAAAAGCTTGGATTAGTATCCATTTTGTAGGCAATATACATTTGATTCGATTCTATCTTTTGTGTACATGTCATTGTTTACATCAGTTTCTGATCAATCGTGTAACATTTTGCAGACCCAATAAGACGATATGTGTTAGATTGGCAGAAGCGTGTGAACATTATTGAAAGGGTTACTCAAGGACTTTTATATCTTCAAGAGTACTCAAATTTCACTATCTTTCATCGAGATGTGAAATCGAGCAATATTTTGTTAGACACTGAAATGAACCCGAAGATATCAGATTTTGGAAAGGCTAGACTTTTCAGCAAAGGCGTGTGGGAAGCTAACACAGGCAAGATTGTAGGAACATAGTAAGTAATTAAACTCCATCCATGGCTTCTCATTTTATATCTTCTTTTGTCAAATACTTCACCAACTTCTAATTAATATCCATTTATGCAGTGGCTATATTCCTCCTGAATATGTACGAAAAGGAATCTATTCCATGAAGTATGATGTTTACAGCTTCGGAGTTCTACTTCTGCAAATCATAAGTGGCAAGAGGAATACATGCTACTACGGCGCATACGAAAATGTGAACCTTCTTGACTATGTAAGCCAGTGATGAAATTTTTCAATCATTTATTTGTAGTAGGACATAATTTTAAGCTTTGTTTTCAAGCGTATGAACTTTGGAAAGGCGGCATAGGCATGGAGTTTATTGATCCATCACTCGATGATTCATCTTCGTCATGTAAAATCATGAGATGTATGCAAGTGGCACTATTATGTGTACAAGAAAATCCAGTGGAGAGACCAGCCATCTTGGAAGTTGTCTCGATGCTCAAGACTGAAATAATGGCTATTCCTACTCCTAAAAGGCCTGCATTTTCCGTAAACCGTGATGAAAATATTGGAAGTAGCTCAACATCCAGGCAAGAAGTTTACTCTTTCAATGATTCACAACTTTCCCAGTTGGAACCCAGATGAGATTGTAGGGTTTCATGAATGACAATCAAGAGGGATGTGTTTTGAGCCTCACTATTTGACTCTTGACCGTAGTCAAAGTGTAAGTCAAGGTATTATACATTTATACTACAATACCTAGCAAATAACTTGAATGATCCTCTGTCTCTCACACTAATCCTCGGGATCCCAGGGTCTATTGAACACCATATATTTTATAGGATTCGAACACAAGACCTCTGGATAATCCATCTAGATGATTAAAGTCTTGTCGTTTGACCACAAAGTTAATGGTTTCTACTACCATATTTTATATCTAATTAATTAAATGACATTTATTATTTATTTAACAACCTTTGTACCATTCTCTTTCAATGCATTAATACACTATCAATAAGCTCTTAAATGATAGTAATAAATATGTTTTTAAGGACAGTTTAATCATAAATTAGAGTTTGCCCTTGGAAATTCACTTGATAATAATAAATTATAGGAGTATATATCCTAGTTAGTTAATTCGCGTATTATACGTGAATTATACGGATAGCCGTATAATTCGCGTATAATCATGCGTACATAAAATCTGCCGTATAATCGCGTATTTTATAAAATCTGCCGTATAATTCGCGTATAATAAGGTAAACCGAATAATTCGCGTATAATTCGCGAATTTTTGAAGAAAAAAAAACATAACCTCACACCCCCAAAACGACGTCGTTTTGGTGGGTTTATACAAAAAAATTATAACAGAAAAATATCTGGTTCACTTCGCTACGTACAAACAAACAAACACAAAGCACAACTCTTTATATCTCTCCTCAAAATTCATCATCTCTCTGCAACTATAATGGCTTTCTCAAGAACGCCTCTCATCTCTTTTCCTTCTAATCTCACTCCTCTTTGCCTCCTCAATGGCTCAGTCTCCAGCTCCTGCTCCGGCTCCGACATCTTTGCCTCCTTCCGCTTCCAAAACTCGACCAGTGGCTACGCCGTCTCCTTCGAAGATTACACCGGCGGCTGCTCCTTCTCCTGTCGTCGTCACCTCACCGCCATCCCCTCCTCCATCGATTTCTTCTCCGGCTCCAGCGACTTCTCCTGTCGTAGCTAGGCATATATATATTTTTTTTTATCTCATTCTTATTGCTTAGTCCCAACGCGCTACCGAATTTCTTGTCCCTACACATTTATGATGTACTAAAATTAAAAAATTGATATTGGCTTGGGTGAGCACATGGCTTTATGGGGGGAGCAGTGAGAGAGATTTTCTGCAAATTTTTAACTTCGTTTTCGGTTCTTTAGATAAGCTATCAGCCTATCACTATAGAACACGACAATTATGAATTAACCTAAGGGAATGTGTAACACTTGGAACTCAAAACCAAACCAAATGTTCAACTCTTGTTGCATGTTGAGCTTTTTAGCCACCTGCAAATGGCCACGCCGCCATGGCCACGCACGTACCCGCCACCATGCTTTAAAAAGAGAGAGAAAGAGAGAGAGGAGTTATTGGTTATGGAGTTTTGCTTATGAGAGTTGAGAGAGGGAGAGGGTTTGGATCCATTATCAGGAAGACTTTTCTGACACGTAATCACTGGCTTCACTTTGGATGATGTGGGTTCTTGCCACGTGTCACTTGTGTTACGAAAATATCAAAAACCAAAAACAATAATATTATAGAACTTGATTTTGTGTTTTACTGTAGATCATATAATATAAAATTTTGAAGGAGAAATTAAACAAAGAAGGAAGCCTTAAATTAATGGAAAATCTACAATTTGGAAAGATTTCTTAGAGTAGTTAAATTCTTGATATCAGGTTTTGCTTTTCTTTTTGTTCTTCATCCTTGAATTCTAACAAGAGAGTTCAGTGCATATTACACATAAAGACAAACAAGGGCAACAGAAATTCATCAAAACATTTGCAAATTGAAATATAATATTAATTATTTCTACCAC
The DNA here is from genome assembly GCA_026229545.1 of Pistacia atlantica. Lineage (NCBI taxonomy): Eukaryota > Viridiplantae > Streptophyta > Magnoliopsida > Sapindales > Anacardiaceae > Pistacia > Pistacia atlantica. The sequence goes on from CM047904.1 coordinate 26,189,531, forward strand.
TAGAAACGGCTCTCTCATATTCTCTCTACCCATTTTTAATTTCTTTTATATTATTTAAATTAAAAGAAAATATTGAGTCCGGAGACTTTAGTTTGAATATCAGTTATATATTGTGTATTTGTGTTATTGATTAATTAAATACTTTACATTTGACCAGGTATTTGATAATGTTCTCTACTTCTCTTTTATGTTCTTGTAAATACAGTCAAATTGAATAATTTTGTATTTGAAATATTATGTTGATTTTAACCAGGTAGTCCATAAAAGTGTTAAAACTAAGATTGATATTGCCGTATTTTTCAAAACGTATTATTGACAATGCACCGTATTAAACCCGTATATACCCGTACCGTATTTTTCCCGTATCCGAATTTTATAGCTGAATTTTTATAAACGTATTTTATACTATTTACCATATTATACCCGTATAATTCCTGTACCGTTTTTTTGCCGTACCCGTATTAACTAACTAGGGTATATATATAGTTATGTTAAACTTTAAGAAATTGTAAGGTTAAATGTAATATTAATTAAAAGTATAAGGGGCTATAATAATCTCTTGTACTATACTGAAATATTGTGTAGCATATGAGGGACTCTATTAAAATGGTTAGGAAGGCAATAGTATTACTCAATTCGAAAACTCCTTTACTTAACTCTTCTCAGTCTCTCTTTTACTTCTCACTCTCTTTACTCTCCCCCGCTTTCGGCGGCATCTTGACGGAATTTTCGCCTGAATCTTGGTCGGACTCTTGGCGGCTTTGTTCTGTTGAGTTGGCGGCACTCTCACTCAGTTCTCGGGACTGCTCAAATTGGCGGCATTTTTTCGTCGCGGTGGAGTTTCTAATCGGTCGTGTTCTAGTCGTTGATCGTGGCCTAAGTTGAGTCGCAGTTTCCGGAATCTTCACACTGACGGTGAGTTTGAGTTCTTTGTTCTTGTGCACTTTTATCTTTTGCAATATTTGAAAACTTGTGTTTCGGGCCACTTTTGACCTTGACTTTCATCATGGAGCTCTCCTACCTTTTTTTCGCTTTTTTTTTTTTTTTTTTGTGTGTATCTATCTATTCAAGAAATCGTATGTCTTTCATTTTTGTTTATAGTTTTGGTGCGATTATAACTCAGGTTTGCCTTCAGAAATTGTTATATTAACTCAGTGCAATTGAGTTTGGCGTGAAGAGCCTAAATGTTCTTTGTGTAACATCTCTATCAATGGTTTTCTGACGTTGCTATTTACATGACTAAGTGTAAAATTAAATATGAAAAATGAATTGGTTTTGTGAAATTACTTGTTAAACTTTTTGACGCGAGTCCTACTTTAAAATATGATTCGGAATTGTGCACAGAGATGAGTTCTAAAAGAAACGGTGAAGTACCTGTTGCGGCTGGTGCTAATTGCAACCCATCCTTTAAGGGAAAAAATGTTATTGAAGCCGCTCATATCAGCGAGGATCCAGCCCAAGATGATGGTGGGTGGGAGGTTTATGCAAGGAAGTCCAAAAACAGAGCTGGAAGTGCTTCTGCAAAACCCTGGGCTACCCAAGATTCTAGTACAAAGGGATGGGGACGTCCAGATATGGTTCAAAAATCAGGCATGCGCAACAATGGGGGCTCTGGAAGGAATCCTGGGAAAACCTGGGTACAAACTGCTGAATCTAGGACACAAACCAGTTGAGGTAATGCGAAGGCCCCGGCTAACCAACAGGATGCCTGAGAAAAATTATATGGCCCCACAACCTGTGACTGGTTCTACTCCTTCAAGAGGTTTTGAAGATGGCCAAAAAGACAAAAGTGTCTCTGAAGCCTACGAGGATGATGCTGATGAAAATTATGATGATGACATTGATGACAACTCTGATGCTGTAGATGATTCAGATGATGAGCTTTTGAGCGATGACTTTGATTCAGATACCAGTCAAAAGAGTCATGAGACTCGGAAGAAGAGCAGATGGTTCAGCAAATTCTTTGAAAGTTTGGATAGTCTGACTGTTGAAGAGATAAATGAACCGGCAAGGCAGTGGCACTGTCCTGCATGCCAATGTGGTCCAGGTGCTACTGACTGGTACCACAGCCTGCAGCCTTTATTGACCCATGCAAAAACTAAAGGATCGAGGAGGATCAAGCTTCACAGGGAACTTGCTGAGCTTTTGGAGGAGGAGCTGCATGGACAAGGAACTTCGCCTTATCCAGTTGCTGAATTATTTGGAAAGTGGAAAGGTTTAAAGGATGAAGATAAAGATCATGATATAATTTGGCCACCGATGGTGGTCATTCTAAACACTAAACTGGAGAAAGATGAGAATGATAAGGTAACATTACGTTGCCTTGCTTCTGTATAGAGGTTACAATAGAGTTAATTTTAATGTTAAATTTTACTTTTTGATCACAAATGCAGCTTGATTGTGTTGTCATTTAAGAAGTACATTTGCTGGATCCTCACAATATAACTCATCTTTTTTATTGTATTGCATTCAGTGGATTGGGATGGGGAATCAGGAACTTCTTGCATACTTCAGTTCGTATGCTGCTGTGAAGGCTAGACATTCTTATGGTCCACAGGGGCATCCAGGCATTAGTGTGCTGATTTTTGAGAATTCTGCAGGGGGCTACTTAGAGGCTGAACGACTGCATAAGCATTTTTCTGAGCAAGGAACAAATCGAGAAGCATGGAATCATCGGCAGGTGTTATTCCTTCCTGGTGGAAAGCGCCAACTGTCTGGTTTTATGGCGCTGAAGGAAGATTTGGATTTTTTTAATCAGCATTCACAAGGTTCTATCTCCATTTATCTTTCTATTTATCTATTTATATGTATTTGTGTGTGTCTTATATACACAGACATGTATGGCAGCAGGGGTTTGGTCAAAATCATTCATAAATCCTGTGAACACTCATGATAACCATAATGCATCAAAGCATCTCTTTTTTTAGTATTTTATACATAAAGAATTTCCTTATACAATTCTTAATTATGTTTAACATGCTTTGCAATCCATTAGGCTAATCCAAGCTGAAATTTGAGTTGAGATCGTATCAGGAAATGGTTGTCAAGCAAATTAGGCAAATGAGTGAGGACAATCAACAACTTGGCTATTTCAAGAACATAGTCAATAAAGCGCAAAGGCATTCTAAATCTCTTGAAGCATCTTTCAGTATTGTGAGTGAGAGGCTGAGAAAGACTATGGAGGAGAACCGCATCGTGAAACAAAGAACCAGGTTGCAACATGCACAAAACAAGGAAGAGGTATGATATTCAGTTGCTTATAGCTTTTTCCTTGTTGAAGTTGAAGTGTATTTAAGCTTCACCTGACCAATAACTGTGTTATTTTGCTTTATGGATGGTTTAGGCTAGTAAACGAAGTCCTTGGTTGCACAGTTTATTCCCTGAAGACATGGCTATTACTTGCGCTGAACCCTTTAACTCATGGTTGATTAAGTCTTTTTATCTATGCTAGCTGTCTTGATTATTATTATTATTTCATCAATGTCTTGTACTTCTTGGTCAACCCCCTTACGTGTAAAATTTAAAAAAAAAAAAAAAAAAATTGTGGATGTAATATTTATTAATTACTAACTCTTATTTCCTCTTAACTCCTTTCTTATTTATTTTTGTAATTTTTCTGTAGATGGACTTCCAAGAGCAATTTTTTAAAGACCAAATCAAAATTATTCACGAAGCTAGAGATTTGAAGGAAGAGGATTTTGAAATGGTACAGCAACAAGAGCGAGAGAAGGTGAAGTAGTCGATTGAAAATCCTTCCAACACTGAGGACTACACGAAGAGGTATATAATTAAGATTGATTGCTTTTAAAATAAATTACTTACACTTGAATTTTAGAAATTTAGAATCCTGATATGTTCTTTCTCTTACGCAGGGTTGAGAGAATGGCCGACTTCATCAAATTTCAAGAC
>CM047904.1:26193539-26339832 GCA_026229545.1 Pistacia atlantica
GCTATTACTCGTCCCATCTGGTAGCATTCCCTTGAAAAATAAAAATAAGACTTTGTATTATTGACTTTTTATCACTTCTCAAAATAAACGATATATATATAGCATAATAAAAGGTACCTTGTAAACAGGGCCATATCCACCTTGGCCAAGCTTATTTTCAAAAGAAAATCCATCGGTTGCTGCCTCTATATCAGCCAAAGTATATTCTATCAGATTAGGAATGTTGCTATTAAAATCCCCTGCAGATGCTACTTTATTTGCTTTATCTCTGGATTCTTTAGTGAAGTCCACCAAGAGAAAAAATAAATGGTGAAAAAAAAATTAAACTGCTAACTTATTAAATTGTAAACAAAATTGGGCAGTCATTAGTCAGTTTTAAACGAAAGTACTCTATAGATTCTGAGAAACTAACCTTTAAATTTGAGATTTCTCCTCCAGCAGACGTAAAATATCACAAATATTCCAAAGAGAAGAGCAAAAGCAGCCATTGTAGACAGAACGATTACTAACAAAGGCTTCTTATTTTTTTGTCCAATTTTATTATCCTCCTGAACTGAAGAATTATTTATGTCTACTCCAGCTGGAAAAATAATCAATTTATGTTAACTACAAGTGAGATAAGCTTCTTAATTCAAATGGATAGGAGGGAAAAAATAAATTGCAAATACTGAGTACTTTGTTAAGTTTGATCATAGCTTACCTGCAGTTTTAGAAAGCACCCAATTAACATCATAGGAGACTTGCCACACATGGTAGCCAAGTAACTTCTTCTCCTTGGCATAAGAAACCTTAGCTCTTATAGCCTCAACATCATCAAACCCAATCCAAGTTGTTCCTTTTGTCCAGTAATTTACCACATAAGTTGAATTGTACCTAACATGAACAGCAGGACCATATTGCTCAACGTAGTTCTTGATTTCCCTATAGGTTACCCCTCCAACTGGTAATTTAATGGCAGGTCCCTTTGCTGCAGCACCAATACCATTGTTCAAAGGGTTCTCTAGTGTCCATGCAAAGCCAAAAAAAGGCAAACTCAAAACCAATTTATTAGCTGATAATCCTCCGTTGATCCATTCTCTTATACCGAAATCCGTATTAACAAAATTACTTGGGTCATACAGAGCTGCATGAGCGCCCGTAAGGTTATGTTAGAGTCATGAAAGTGACTCTATTTTGGTGATAAAAATACCCCATGTGTGATTAAATTGAAGTATATTGAGATAATTAAAGAATTTATGAATTTATTCACGAAAATCGCTTCCTAATACTTTTCTTATGAATTTAACGTGTTTGGAATGATTTTGGAAAGTATATGAGTTGATATTAGGTTGTGGTTTATGGATTAAGGGTGATTTTGTCTCATTTATGCTGTTTTGGGGGTAAAATGTCATGTTTTAAGGGGCTGATTCTGTCATGTTTCAATCATGCAGGGACCAAATGGAAATTTTCCAAATTTTGCATAAAACTCCCGTTCAAGTTTGCAGAAATGTGGCTGCCGCCCACCAAAACTCTTCACCTTCTCCGATCAAGCTCCGGCGACCCTTCGTCTTCTCCGATGACGTTTCGTCTTCCTCGTGCATCGGTCACCATCATCCCATAGTCCCGGACCACCACCGCGAATCACGGAAGCAGCCGCGGCGTTTCATCTTCCACCACCGCGACTCTTCGTCTTCCCGGCCAGTTTTGGCCGTTTTCCAGCGACGTTCCAGCTCCCCAAGGGTAGATCTTCATTCCCCATAGCCGGATCTAGCATTTCCAAGCTTCAGCTGTCGCGAAAACCGCCGGAATCCACGGTTTTGTCGTCGCGCCTCTTCATCTTCCAGGCCAGATCTTGCTCATTTCCGGCGACTTCTCACCTCCCCAGGACCTGATCTGAACTCCCCATCACCAGAGCTTTCCATCGGTACCTTCGGATCCCATTTCCGCCACCGCTGGGAGACCCGCCTAGGAAAAATTAACGTTTTCCGGCGACCGCCGGCTGTTCGTATTCCGGGCTGTCCGTTGGTCATTTTCGGCCCTTCTTCGCATCATATCGCTGTCGGTTACCTCCTCTTCGCCATGATCAGCTCCGTTTCCACTGTTTCAGCCTCCGTCATCACCACCATGGGCGGCTGAGTTCCCGGTTGTCCGTTACGGTGTAGGCGAGATCGAGATTGACTCCACTGATCTCCTCATCAGCTCTCGACTAGTTGGATGAGCCCGGAATGTTGGATATTTGGTTAAGTTTCTTGTATTCAGATTATATTTGTTTTCGTTTCAGTTTGTTTGCCATACTTTAATATTATTCTGATACTTGACGTGTTGAATTGATAATGTCCATTGAGAACGTTTATTGATATATAACTTTGTGCATAATTGAATGTCGGTTTGAGATTATTAAATGTTGATTATGACTTTAAATTGCTTCGGTACTGATTGCAATCAAGTTGTAGTAGCGTTTAATATCATTTCTACTAGGAATGCATTTATTGTGTAATTAGTTGATTGGATGATACAAGTTAGTAGGTTGTACTTGTTAACGTTGTACCAACTAGTGGTGTTTAAGGGTTTAGCATTTTTCGGTTAGTCAATGATAGTCTTTAACCAATCGATCTGTAACTAAGACGACGGGGAGACATGATAGATTATGCCTAGATTGCCGGGAGATATTTCTATTGATTTGCCTAGCCTTGTAGGATTAGGAAATTGAAGAGCGAGGAGAGAAAGTGTGAGAGTTGGTCTTGAGTCAAACCGAACCCGTAGCGACAACGCTTTTAATATTGTGTTTTAGTTAGCAATTTATTTAATGCTTTTAATTTCCTGCAAGTAATTAGTTTCCTTAGTTTTAATCAATCATTTTGCCAATTTCTCTTTCGGTAACTCAAATATACATTAGGTCGTTAGTCTTGCTCTCTGTGGATTCGACCCTGCTTACCGCTAACTATGGTACTTAGGTTTAATTTTGTAACCGTGACGACCGGTCTAACAGGTTATTTAAAATAGGTTGAGTGTAAACCTGAGACACAACATGGACCCAATTCAAATGTTGTTGCATCGTCTCTATAGGGTAGCGTGCACCTGAGGGCAGCGATGGTGAATATTTAGCCCTTGCTGTCAAGATCAGTTGGGACTGTTGAGAGACCGTCGCCTCTAAACCAATAGCAGCTCTCCACTGTTGAAAGAGAACTCCCATATTGAACATATCTGAGCTTGTGCTTGGATAATGCCAAGCAAAGTCTAGGCCTAGAAAACCGTAAAGTCTGGCTATTTTTATTGTGGAATCAATAAAGGTTTTTCTGTGAGAAGAATTGCTTACCATTGAAGAAAAGGTTGAATAGTTTGTATCTTTACCCCCAACAGATAGCAGTGTCGTGACTGATGGGTTCTTGCGTTTCACAGTTTGTGTGAAGTTGGAGAAATGTTCCTCTTCAGCTGGTGATAGAGAGAGCTGGTAGGACGTTGAATTCACAGCAGCATAAGCACAAATAATGTGAGTGAAGAGAGCAGAATTTATGTCCGAAATGGGGCTTTCATATTCTGATGAATACAAGTAATAACCAACCCCGATCCAATTCGTTTGCGCTATTGAAAGGCGCAATTGTAGAGAGAGGAAAATATAGAAAACAACAGTCATGATAATTTTGGGCACCATTTATAAAGCTGCTTAAAGCTCAACTTGTCATCTGTTAGCTCTTCCGTGTTACATATATAACCTTATCAAGAAAGCTCTGTTCAATTGATTCCAGATATTAAACGTTATAGAAACTTCCACCTTTCAACAATATGAAATCAAATCAAGTCAAAATAGATAATAGAAACTCGCAGCTGGAAAAACTCATTTTTATTTTGTTAAGATAAAAACACAAAATCAGGAGTACAGTCCTTGGTTTACTTCTGTATAAGTTCAGAAGCATGCACAGTTTAGAGCTTTAAACAGTAAGCATAAATAATTTTTTAATAACTCATTTTTATGAATTTTTAAAATGAATAGAAGGTCAAGGTCTTTATAGTTTATACAGGTCACTATAAATTCTACAACGGAAGTTATTGTGAAATTTCTATCAGACAGAAAATAAAAAAGAATTAGTTGTTCTTTTTCTTTTTGACTTGTGGAAGTCATAAAGTCAAATTTAATGATAAAGATGTTGACCTTCTTGCAAAACATTAGGGTAAAAACCTTGACCAACTTAAGGAGGACACATCTTAATTAATCTTTTTTTTTTTTTTTTTTTGACTTGATTATTGCAAATTTTTGGCCGGTTTGTTACACTATTTTAAAAAAGTTATTTTGACAAAAGTGTTTTAAGTTGAGTTGAATCAAATCGAATCAGATTTGTAATATGTTTGATAAAATATCTAAAAATTAGATCAGAGTTGAATAAAATGTTAAATAATTGTTTGGTATATTTAAAAAAAAATATATAGTTTTTAAGACAGAATAGTTATTTGGTACATTTTCATATTATTTGATCCTGAATTTTTTTTTTTTTTAGTTTAAATAACATTAAATAGTAGTGTGGTAATTTTTTTATCGCTAAATTTAAAAAAAATTACAATATCATAAGTTTGTAATGCATTAATATATATCTAAATTAATAATAGGAAGCTACTTGTAATCAATTCTTAAAATCCTTACACAAATATTCCATCATGGATAGATGTTGAACCCATATATCACTAGTTATGTTATCTCTCAAAGTTGTCATGTTGTCTATATTGCATTGATACAATCCCTCCCCATCCTCTTCATTTTCTTCCCCGTTTTCCATATCACAATCTTAATTATGATGAAATTTTAATTATGTTGAATTTCGACCGAATTTGTTCTTCCCCAGTTACGTGTTAAAATCACCTAATTTATCGACTAAGATTTCTTCACATAAAACACACTGCCTTTCTAGCAATGAAACGCACCTGCAAAGTGTGAGTGACCCCACTATTGATAAAATTGTCCCTCCTGTAATGTTACCGGGATCGGCTTGGCCCTTGGATTTGGAATCCAGGGGCTGAGATCTTCCAAGAAAAAAAAAAAAAAAAACCAAAAGTTGATGTAGCCCTATTAATAGAGCATTTTTATTTCCTAAAGTTGTCAATAACACATTCCAATCATTCCATGCATTGCAACACAATTCTTAACTTGTTTAAAGCACTAATTGCCTTTTAAAGATGAAAAAATTCTTACACTTTGAAATCCCAATCCCACATTTTCTTTGGTTAAGCACACAGAAATGAAGCCCACAGCCACATTGTGAAAAAAAGTCTTGGAAAGCCAGCTCTCCAAGCCAAAAGAAAACCACTCCAAGTATGTCCCATGCTTGAACCTTTGCAAAAATATGTACAAGAGCAATTCAAGCCAAACATAAATAAGGTTCCTACAAATTAAACACCAATGACTTGAAATGATCGGATGTAGCTTTCCTTGAGATTAATTTATGTGTTTGCCTATTGTGATGATAACCTTGGGTGGTTATGTTCGCTTTCATAGGTAACAATTGTGAAGGTTAGGGATTTGAGAGCAAAAATCAGAGAAGAAAGGAGAAAAAGAAACTTTCTGGTTGTATTCGATAAAGTGAACAGTGTTACAATGAATGAATAAAGTGTTTACAAAAGTTAGCTTCAATAGCTGATTATTACAACACAAAAATGACAGCACTTTAAGCTTTCTAAAAACGTCACCATTTGTCTAACATCCCCTGTCAAGCTAAACTGTACTTACAGTTTTAGCTTGGTAATATTTGTCCAACAACGCCTGTAAAGCTAAACTGCATTTACAATTTCACCTTGGTAATATGTATCTTAATAGCCCTTGTCAAATAAACTTGCCAATTGAGACCAACACCTCACAACAAGTTGATCAGCTATTTACAACTGCAAACTTGCAAATTTCTACTTCATAATTGCACAACTGCAATTTCAAAATTTCACAGCTTCACATCTTCACATCTGCACTTTTATGCAACCTTTCAATTTCACAACTGCAACTTCAGCTAATCAACTTAAAAGAAGTAACTTCTGTTACAATTCTAATTTCAATGTCACAATGATCTCAGCTAACACTGTCAACCTCATTTGTACAGTTTCGTCAACTAAAAAAAACCTGCAACTTCACAACTGCAAAGTTGTAATTCCAACTTCACAAAGAAATCAGAATCGCAACTTCACAAAGAAAACTATAACTGCAACTTCACAACTGCAAAGCTGTATTTCCAACTTCATAGCAAAACTATAACTGCAGCTTCATAGCTTACACAACAACTGAACAGTAAAACTATAACTGCAACTTCACAGCTTACACAACAACTTCACACCCATGAAGTAAAATAACAACAATCAAATCAACCTAGGCTTGTTCCATGGCCAGCAAATAGAGAAAGAACAAAAAAAAAAAAAAAATGCCATGGTCGGCAAGCTCACGGCGCAATGACACCGTCTGGAGGCGGCCTTTATCGAGGAGGATGGGGATGTAGGTAGGGGGCGGTGGGGGATTGGGGTTGTGAAGGGTGGGTGTGGTGGCAGACTAGGGGAAGGAGAGAACGAGAACGACGGGGAAATGAGAGAGAGAACAGTAGAGGAAAGAGAGAAAGAAAAATGTTTTCATTTGAATAGTGTTAGGAAAATTTGAAAACAGGTTCACCCTCTTTTCAATTTGAGACAAAAATTCTTATTCGAAGAGGATTGATTTTCAAGTTAGATTTCTTTGATAAGTATTCTACTTTTTAATCCAAATAGAATAGCAAAATAATATTCCAATAGTGTAAAAAACAGGTATTTCTCCAATTTAGCTTTCATGCTTACAATATGAAACATATGTTAGAATTTTCATTTGTCCAATATTATTAAGTTTATTCGATTGGGATGATGTATATACGTGGTTTACACAATTCTTTGAACTAATTTTTAGAAGTAAATTCCATCTAGGTCCATTTATCATAATATCATATTTGCGTTCGTAGACGTGCAATGGTTGAGTGATAAAAATGTTGTAAAACTGAACTTCTTCAAAATAAAATATGATAAGATATAGTTAGGTAGCCCAACTCTTATTTTATTACCTAAATCCAAAATCCACCAACATATATTTGTAACGCCCCACTTGAGATACGTAGTTAAGATTTGATAAATGGCTTGAATGTTTGTTGATTTATACTCATTTGAGTCTATATGTTGTTAATATTGCTTGGTTTATTCTTAGGTGAAAGGGTGTTTTGGTTTGGTTGAGTGAATGCCCTAGAAAATTGTAAGACTTGGCGAAATCTGAATGTTGCAGTCTTCACTAGGGCGAAAGCTTCGCCACGGCGACGAAGTGCTACATCCCGTGTAGCTGCTGTGAGTTTTCGCTGGGGCGAAGAAATAGCTTTGCCACGGCGAAGACTCGGCTGAATTTTTCCTTGAGTTTTAGGGAATTCTTCCTTTTAGGACTCAATGACCATTCTACCCCTAATTAGCAGGAAAAGTGGGGAGTGAAATGCAAGGAAATTGCATGGAGAATAGGTTGCAAAGAATGAAAGGTCATATATGGAATTTCAAAGAAGGAGCAAGGGTATATTGGGAAAGAGTGGAGAAAATATGAGATATTAAGGGTTTAGCTTTAGAAACCCTTTCATTTGCTTCTTCACCACCGCCTCTTTCATCCTTCAATTCTCTCAAATTTTCATTCAAGTTTCCAAGGATCTTTGAAAGACTTTTGACTAGAAGTTGTTACAAGTTGATCCTAAGCACTAAAAGGTTTACGAGGAAGTATCAAGCCTTCAAGAGTAGAGGGCTTAAGTGGTTTCTCCTTGAGCTTAAGGTAAGAAAATTCACCTAAGTTGTGATTTACTTAATTGAATGATGTGTAGAGATTTTATATATGTGCTTAATGCTTGAATTTCTATGTTTGAAATGAGTTGATGAATTCATGAATGAGTTCAATGTTGTTATATGAAAGAATTTCCACCATGAGAAGGGTGGATTGTGTTGTTAAAGTTTGGTAGAAGTGTGGATAGAATTAGAAGAATTTGAGAGGAATATTTGAAGTGTGTTTTCCTTGCAGGTTATATGATGTTTCAAAGGAGTTGAACTCCTATTTTGGATGATTAAGAAAGAAATATCATTAACAAATAGAATAGAGTTTATGTATGCACACATATTGTTTGATGAAATGTCTAAAAGAAGCATGAGTAGAAGTAGAGAACCTTACTTTATGCAACATAGCATAATTGCATGTCATGAATGCATATAAGAAAGATTTTAAGCATGAGTCATCCATATGCATATGTTTAATTGAGTAATCACATGAGAAAGAAATATGAGAAATAAGAAAGAAACATTCTATGAATAGAGATAAAGAAGAGAACTAATTCTCTTAGAATAAAGAGAAAGAAAGAACTAGCACTAGAGAATAAAATGATTATTAAGTGCTACAGAAAAGAAAAGAAAATAGGTCGTGCGATGGGAAACCCGTGAGTGTAGAGTTATCCGCATGTAAACCGCCATGAGAGAGAGCGGTCTCCGCCATGAGAGAGCGGAATGAGAATGAGAAACAGAATTTGTATGGCCGTGAGAATACATGCGGATGAGGGCTATACATGAGAGAGAGAGTACACTCACATGACCAAGGTTTCCAAATCCATGCATCGACCGAGACCGGCAAAGAATAAGAATAAGAAAAGAATAGAAAGAAAATGCATTGTTATACTTTAATATCTCATCCATCTATGGTTATGATATTCTCCATGGGTGATGAGCATAGAAAGAAAGAAAAGAATGGTAAGAGTTAGAAGTAGAGAAAGAACAAGAGAGATTGGACTAGAGAGAGTAATAAGAGTACGAACAGATTTGTACGAGGATTATAGAATAGAAGATTTACTTATTGAGCATCTTTGTGCTCACCCCATTGTTTTCTCTAATTTTCAGGACATAGGTGAGAACGTGGTCGGATGGACGTCGGCAAGCGGGGAGACTTGACTACACTGTCCACTGTCTTTTTGGAGAGTCTTTTGTACAAATGATGTTGTACTTTGTAAAGAATGTATTTATTAAGTAAAGAACCTTTTTGGACCCAACCTTTTTGATAAATATACTTGTCTTTTTATTGATATATTTTATGAATATGATAGTAGAAAGAAGTTGTTACAATATTGAAATGCTAGCTTAATGTCTTTCTACTGTTTCTGTTTTGGTGCACAACATTTAGCATCTGAATTTCACATTCAAGCGGCTGGGATATAAGCACTTTGAGGCACATTTCAATCAATTAGAGTTTCCCATTTATTTGCAGGTGCTAGTTCTGCAGAAGTTACGTGTGAGCTTTAATATTGGAACCATACTGAAGTTGAACCATGAGGATGATTTGTTGCAAACAGATATAGTGATCCTTTCCCTACTGAAAGAACAAGTTCCCGTATCTTGGAAGGAGCTTTCAGGGTCTCCATTGATGCTTTGCTTTTGCACAATTTTTGGTTTATGCTCTGCTTTTGCACATTTTGCCAAGTAAAGTGCTTTTTGTTTCACTAATTTCTAGTTTATGATGTTATTTCAGAATTTAGAGGAACAATCATGGTAATTGATGAACACATGGTAATTCAAACCTACACCTAATAAATTTAACCCAAACAGCAGCTAAGGAATTAATTATGTTTAGTTTGTCAGAGTTCCAAGACACAAATTACCCATCTCAAAGGCTATATTATACTATTCATCTGGCTACAAGATCTGAAATTGTTACATCATTAATAGATGAAGTACTCCCTGAATAACCTTCCAACTGTCATGTAGATTTTTTTGGTTTGTTTTGATTTGAGAAAGCAGGCTTCTTTGGAATCGTCATATTTTTGTTTTCATTTTTTAGCATCGTGTAGACTTCCAACATGGATGGTCAATCCACTGGATTTTCTTGAACACATAAAAGTGCTATTTGCAAGCATCTCATTAGTTTACAAGACGAATATGTATCGTCTAGTGATTCGTCCATTAACTTCATGCCTTTACCATCTTTCCATAGCTCATATGCCTAAACATCATATAATTTGGAATCATCAAGCTTACCCTAAGGGTAATATTTTCACCCTCATACACTTCAAATAAGTTAAATAAAGAATTTAAACTTACGTAGTCAAGAAGACTCAAGCTCTCATTTGGACCATATAACAAGGAGATCTGTTTGCCACTGATGACTTGTAGAAGTAAAACCCCAAAGCTATAAACATCGGATTTAGCCGAGTATATACCCTTTTGGATGTATTCGGGAGGGACATAACACTGCATCAAATTATTACAAACGATGACTAACTAACAAAAATATAAGTCAAACTAATAAAATTGTGCCAATAATACAACATTAAGAGTAAACATACGGCGTTCCAACAATGCGACTTGTATTTGTGTAGTATCCTGATGGTACTCACCATGCTTCCCAAATGACTATAGCCCCTTGGTCTTGGGTTCGAGTGGTGAGGGAGGCGAAATAAAATCCCTTAAGGGGGGACAGTACTTTGTGAGTAGCGGGCCGGCTGTGTGTCTGGTCTGGGTCAGCTGTGTGATCTAGCCTAAGCCCAAGCTGTGTGGCAGGGGTTGCTACAATAAAAAGGCGCAGCACATGTAACGGCCCACACCCTCTCTCTGTTGAGTCGCCACGGAGTTCACAGCTCCCTACACGTGGCGGGATATCTCCCTCCTTATGGAGATTTCTTTCGCCTTCCCCATGGCTTGAACCCAGGTTCCCCGACCCATATGACAAATAGCATCACCATGAGTACCATCAGGGCTAGCTGATGGTACTCATGGTGATGCTCATTTGCCTATAGCCCCTGGGGAATGGGTTCAAGCCATGGGGAAGGCGAAAGAAATCTCCATAAGGAGGGAGAGATATCTGCCACGTGTAGAGCGTGTGAACTCCGTGGCAGACCCAGCATGAGATGCTGTAGCGTTACAATTTGCTTCAAGATCATCTTTTGCAAATATTCTGGCCATACCAAAATATGATATTTTGGGTTTCATTTCTTGATCTAATAAGACATTACTGCTTTTTAAATCTCAATGAATAATAGTAAATCTTGGATATTCTTGGAGATATAAAAGCCCTTGAGTAATTCCTTTAATAATATGCACACGCTTTTTCCAATCCAAAATAAAGCGTCTAATAGGGTCTGCATCAAATTTTATCATAAAACATCAATGTAATTGATAAAAGCTAATACAATAGGATAAAAATAGCAAGTTCATGTACAAATATTGAACATAAAATTCATATCATAGAGGTAAGAGTCTCAGCTTTTGTTTTGCATGTATTCGTAGATGAGTATTTGTTCTTCCTTGTCAATGCAAAAACCCAAAACTCGGACAAGATTTACATGTTGGAGCTTGGCAGTAAGCATAACCTCATTCCTAAATTCCTCAAATCCTTGCGTGGATGTTTTTGAAAGTTTTGTTGTAAATCAATACCAATCCTTCAACCTGCAAGATTAGTCACAATACAAAATAGAGAAAAACAAGAACAACGAACAATCACACAACACGCGATATACCGTGGTTCACTTGTTCAATATAGAACAAGTTACATCCACGTTGAACTCCAGAATATGGAGCGCTGCACTAGGATTAATCATTTCAAATATTACAATTTACAGATGAATCTTCTTCACTATCAACCATAGAATCACAAACTCATTCACTCCTCTTTATCCCGCAAATCCCAACAATCACTAGAGCACACTATACCCTTTAAGGAACCCCTGCCCTCAAACAAGACTCTAGAAAGATTCACACAAAGAAGAACCAGAATGAGCGTGAAACCCTAACCCAGATAAAACGACTTTACAGAGAAAACGAAAAGAAAAACCCTAAAATCAATCTATCTACCAAAATGCGTGAATAGTCCCTTTTTATACTATTGACTTCTGATTGGACTGGAGCCATCAGATCATGTTTAATTGAATGGTTGAGATTAACTTGATTAATGAACGAAACGACAGCGTTTTTGCTTGGGTCTAAACGACGTCGCAGACTTCACCAATTTAACAATCTCCACCTTGAAGTCTGTGGTAGTCTCTTCTGGCAATATATTCATTATGCAGCAAGTAGTTTCCATATTCCTTCATAGTTCGAATGGGTTATCCCACATGCAACAAGTTCAAGCAGTGCTTGAAATTTGCAAGTGTTACAACCTTGGTTCCCATGTCTGCAGGGTTGTTTTTGGTTGGGATCTTCAGCAGGTTCACTTCTCTTTTGGAAATCATATCTCTCACAAAATGATACCTTACGTCAACATGTTTGGTTCTCTCATGGTATACAGGGTTCTTTCCCAGATGAATGGCACTCTGACTATCTGAATAGACAGTCACAATTCCATCCAACAGCTTGGCCTCTTTCAGGAATCCCTGGAGCTATATGGCTTCTTTGAATGCATTGGTTACAGCCACGTATTCAGCTTCAGTTGTAGACAATGCTACCAGTGGCTGCAGTTGGGACTTCCAACTGATGCAGTTTCCTCCCAAAGTAAACTGATATGATATGGTGGATTTCTGCGAATCTCTATCACCTGCAAAATCAGAATCTACATACCCAACCAGATCAAGTGTGGAGTTTCTTTTACAGAAATTTATACCAACATTTTCAGCACTTTTAATATATCTTAGAAGCATTTCAAAGCACTCCAATGATCACATCCAGGATTTGACATGAATCTACTTAGAAGTGATATTGAATATGATAAATTAGGTCTTGTACTGATCATAGAGTATATAACAGAGCCAATGGCATTTGCATATGGTATGGATTCCATTTTTAGTCTTTCAGGTTCTGTTTTAGGACTTTGGGCTTTACTCAAGATGAAGTGACTAGCTAGGGGCATTGTGGCACACTTAGAGTCACTCATTCCAAACTTTGACACAAGTTTTTGCAGATAAGGCATTTGATGCAATTTTAGACTGTAATTCTTCCTGTTTCTTTCTATTAGCATACCTAAAATTTTCTTAGCACAACCCAAATCCTTCATGTCAAATTCAGCATGCAATTTTCCTTTCAACTCCTTAATTTGGGTCTTAGATTTACTAATTAATAGCATGTCATCAATGTATAATAACAAATGTACAGGATTTGTATCCACATGTGCAAAATAGAAACAAGTATCATGCTCATGTCTAGTAAATCCTATGCCTACTATAAAGGAGTCAAATCTCTTGTACCACTGCCTAGGTGACTGTTTAAGTCCATACAGAGATTTATGCAACAAACATACATGATCAGGGAACATGTTATCCGTAAACCCCATAGGTTGACTCATATAAATATGTTCTTCTTATTCCCCATGCAAAAATGCAGTTTTTACATCTAACTGCTCTAACTCTAAGTCATAATGGGCTACTATAGATAACATCAATCTTATAGTTTTGAATTTAACAACAGGTGAAAAAATCTCAGTAAAGTGTATACCTGCTCGCTGGGTGTAGCATTTTGCTACCAGCCTAGCCTTATACCTTGGTGGATCAGTTTTGTTTATACCTTCCTTTAGCTTGTACAGTCACTTACAGTCCACCAGTTTGACATCTTTGGGTTTGGGGACCAGAATCCAGGTTTTGTTTTGCCTCAGGGAGTCCATCTCCTCATTCATGGCAGTAAGCCAATGTTTTCTGTCCTTTGAGTTGATTGCCTGTTCATAAGAGTTAGGTTATGTCCTCTGGATCTCTACACCAGCAGCAGGGCTGTGTAGATGAGGTCTACATAACTGAACCTTACTAGTGGTCTTATTTCCCTTCTCGTTCTATCTTTGGCTAGTTGATACTGAGCCAGATCATCTTGTTGGGCATTGTCAATGTTTTCCTCGTTTTCATCTTCACCATCAGGTTCAGTATTAGTTATAGTGTGCTCAGTTTCATATTCTGGTTCATCAGTATTGGTCTTAGGCTCCTGTTGCCTTGTTGACTCCACCTCAAACTGAGTACTATCGGTTTGCTGTGGAGTCTCCACATAGTGGCTTAAGGTACCTGCATTGTTATTAGTAACCCTACAAGGGAACACACATTCGTTAAAAATAACATCTCTACTGATGATAACCTTAACCCCTGGGGTTTCTCTCTCCCACAGCCTATATCCTTTGGTTCCTTTTTGATACCCCAAAAATACACATCTTAGGGACCTTGGTTCTAATTTTCCATCTATTGTATGTGCATAGGCTGCATAGCCAAATACTCTTAGGTGGCTAAGTGAAGGTTTTCTTCCTGCCCATTTTTCTTCAGGGCACATAAAACCAGTTGCACTGGAGGGAGTTCTATTTATCAAATACGTAGCTGTGGTTAAAGCCTCCCCCCAAAAAGACATAGGTAGTCCAGCTGTGAAAAAGAGACACCTAACCTTCTCTAACAGTGTCCTGTTCATCCTCTTAGCAACTCCGTTTTGCTGAGGTGTTCTCCTAACTGTCCTATGTCTCATAATCCCTTGGTCTCTACAATATGCATCAAACTCACTGTTACCAAATTCTAGACCATTGTCAGTTCCGAGTGCTTTCACCTTTTTCTCCAGTTGGTTTTCTACTAAAGTCTTCCAACTCTTAAACTTACTTAGTGCCTCATCTTTGGTCCTAAGAAGGTAAATCCACACCTTCCTACTGAAATCATCCACTATGGCCAAGAAATAACTGTTCCCCCCATGTGTTTTGACTCTTTCAGGACCCCATAAGTCAGCATGAAGGTATTCTAAACAATTCACAAACAGGTGAGTTCCTTTGGGAAGCTCAGCCTGTGTTGTTTCCCATGACATAGGTTTGACAGAATCCTAAGTCTGACAGATTTTCATTACCAAAATAACCCTGTTGTTTAAGGTAGCTCATACTAGTTTGGCCTATATAGCCCATCCTTAAGTGTCATTTCTCTGCAATTGAAATGTTAATAGATATGAAAGCAGAATTAACATTCAACTAATGATATTGACCATTCAATATGTACAGACCATGCCTTTTAACACCCTCAAACAAAATTTGATCATTCTTGTAAACAGTAATGCAACCATTTTCAGCTTTATAGCTACAGCCTGCTTCATCCAGTGTGCCTAATGAGATCAGATTACGCTTAAGCTCAAGTATGTACCTAACTTTGGTTAACATTATTAGTTTTCCATTTTTAAGTCTAAGAGTAATGTTACCAATCCCTTGAACCCTACATGAGTTATTATTTCCCATAAACACCATTTCAGGTTCACCGGTTATAAGGTTTTGAAACCAGGTTTTATTAGGGCTCATATGAAAGGAACATCCTAAGTCTAGCACCCATTTATTAGCAATTTCA
Organism: Pistacia atlantica; assembly: GCA_026229545.1. Lineage (NCBI taxonomy): Eukaryota > Viridiplantae > Streptophyta > Magnoliopsida > Sapindales > Anacardiaceae > Pistacia > Pistacia atlantica. The sequence continues at coordinate 26,208,776 of CM047904.1, forward strand.
GACCTGGACACAGTAAGGGCTTCAGTGATTTCAATGCTATTACTAGAGGATGCTAGGTTACTCTCTGTACTATTCTGCTTTTGCTTCCTAATCCAATCATAACAATTCTTTTTGATGTGGCCAGGTTTGTTACAATGGAAGCATTTTCTAGTCTCTAATTTAGATTTATTGTTATTATAGCCTTTGCCTTTCTTCTTATTCTTTGGCCCTAAGTTTTGTTGAACCCCCTTTCCAGTATCTTTGCCAAAATGACCAGTGTCTTGTTTTCCTTTTACAAAGAGATTATTCCCATTTCTCTTTTGTATTTTCAACTCTAGTTCTTTGGATTTTAAGCCAACCATTATTAGATCTACACTATGTAACGCCCCACTTGAGGTACGTAGCTAATGTTTCTTCTTTTGCTCTTATTTGAGTTAGTTTATTAGTATTATTGTTTGGGTGACCTTTGATTGAGTGATATGTTGAATACTTGCCCTGAAATTGGTTGAAATAGAAGAAGTTCAGTGTTCCAGGCTTCGTCGGGGCGAAGAAGAATCTTTGCCGCAGCGAAGAGGTGTTGGGGCCATTGCAGAAGTCGCTGGACAGGGCCGCCACAATGCAGAAGCTTCCTCGCCGCGGCGACGTGCCAACCAAAATATTTGTTAAGTTTTAGATATTTTCTTCCCTAAGGGCAATTTGACCATTCTACCCCTAATTAGTAGGAAAAGTGGGGAGTAAAATGTAAGGAATTTTCATGGAGAATATGTTGATATGGGGGTGTGGTTGTAATGAATCAAAGGATATAGATGGAATTCCCAAGGAAGAGTAAGGGCAAAATGGGAATGCTTGTGCATAAATTTCATTAAAAGGAATCAAGTCATTGCAAACCCTTCATTCTTCTTCTCCATCGCCACTCTCCTTTCTTACTTCCTTTCAAATTCTCTTTCATTTGTTCAAGGATTTTTAGAGGGCTTTTGGAGTGATTTGGGGTAGAAAATCAATCTAAGGCATCCTAAGGTAAGGATTCTTGCTTTGGATGTGAAGTTTTGTGAGATTTTGAGTATATTTGAATACTGAGGGTTTTTGTTCATTTGTTTAAAGAGTAGAGAAAAAGTCAAACAAACCAAGAGAAAGGAAGAGCTAGTGAGATCTCTCTATAACAAGGTAAGTAAATCTCAACCCAAGTTGAGATTTGAGAATTTTCTTGATTAGGGTTTTAATAGCAATTATGTATGTATGTTATATACATGTTATATGCTATGTTATTGAGTCTTAAATGGAGATTATTATTGCTTTATGATTGTTCATACATTTCAAGTATAAGAAGTGAGATGTGGGTTGGAAAGGTAGTTTGAGATGGAATTGAAGGATATTGAGAAATCCTTTTTGGAAGTGTCATTCTTTGGCAGGAATTATGGCTATGTGAGAGAGTTTTCTCCCATTTTGGATGGTTAGAGAAAGACATAGAATTATTGTTATAGTAGAGTTTTATTATGCACTTGAGTTGTTTGATGAAATGCGTAATAGAGGTTTGAGTATGAGTAGTGAACCTTAATTCTTGCAACATTGCATGTTGGCATTTCATAAGTGCATTAGTGGAGATGCACCATCCATAGACATTAATTGTGCATTGAGAAATGACTTAAGAAATAGTAGAAAACTTTGTGTAGGCACTTGCTCTATGAGTAGAGAACTTTGTGAATGCAACTACTCTAAGGGTCGGGAGAATGAGAAGTGCTAGAGTAGAATGAATGAGGAGAGTATTAGAAATGGGTTGATGCTTTGTGATCATCACCCGGTTAGTTATTAGAAACGGGTTGATGCTTTGTGATCATCAACCGATAGTTATTAGAAACGGGTTGATGCTTTGTGATCATCACCCGATAGTTATTAGAAACGGGTTGATGCTTTGTGATCATCACCCGATATTAAAAACGGGTGGATGCTTTGTGATCATCACCCGATTAGTTATTAGAAATGGGTTGATGCTTTGTGATCATCACCCGATATTTATTAGAAATGGGTTGATGCTTTGTGATCATCACTCGACAGTGATTAGGAACGGGTTAATGCTTTGTGATCGTCACCCAAAAGTCATGAGGAACGGGTAGGTGCTTCGTGATCCCCACTCGGTAGTCACTAAGAACGGGTTGGTGCTGTGTGAACTCCACCCGACAGTCATGAAGAGTGAGATGGTGCTGTGTGAATGCCATCCGGCCGTACCTCCAGTAAGACGCGGCCATGACGTTTAGTAGAAAACTGCAGAAAGTGTGAGAAAAGAATTAAGAGAAATACATATGGGGATAAAGAGATAGAGGGTTTACTTACTGAGCATTATTTTGTGCTCACCCTATTATTTTCCTTTGTGGATGCAGTATCTAGGTGATGATACAGTCAGAGGGGCGTCGACAAGCGAGGAGCAATAGCTACACTGTTTCCCCTGTTTTTGTCTTTTTAAATGGTTTTTTTGTAAATGATGCTCTTTGTGTATAAAAGTCTTATTACATGTAATAAAAAGAAAAGTTTTGGGGCCCATTTTCTATTGTTATTATGCATGCATTGTACTAGTTTACAGCAGTTGTTACACACTAGGTACTGTTCCAGTGTACTGTAATGCATTCTTTACTACTAAATATTCATCAGGAAGAGAATTTAACAAAATCATTGCAAGACTAGAATCTTCTAACTCTTGATCAATTCCTTTTAGCACTAATGTCATTTTTAGAAATTCATCTAAATTTTCTTCTAATGACTTAGAGGCATCCATTTTATAAGAAAACATGGCACCTTTCAAGAATGCTAAATTAGGAGCAGATTTCAATGCATACAGAGTTTCGAGTTTACCCCAAAGCTTTATTGGTGTGTCAAGACCATCCACTTTTCGCAGAACACTATCTGATAAATTCATGATTATCAGATTGTATGCTTTTTCATCTATCTCTGCTTTCTTTTTCGTCTTTTCTTCTGACCACTTGGTTTCATCTTTTTCCAGTGCTATTCCCACCTTGTTATAGGATAAAATGCCTTCATCTTTTTCTTCCAGGTATTGAAATCCATCTTCCCATCATACTGGGATATCTCTATACGCGTGGTAGTGTTCACCATACTTAGAATGACAGGACATAACAGTCTAAGGAGTACATGGCTTTGTTACACCAGAGGTTGCCAAATACTGCTAGGCAGTTTTTAAGGCGGTTACTGGTTTTCTAGCCTATGTACTCTTAAATAGACTCAGAAATATTTGAAACCCTAATTCGAAAAGAAAACCCCAAAATCTTGACAAAACCCTAATTTTGATTTTGCCCTATTTTTGTCGATCCCTCGTGTATGTGACCTAATCTCACTAATTAATCCCAAGACTCAATAAGATTTGATAGCCTAATGATCTAGGGACTTTTAAATCGAAAAACCCCCAAAATCTAACAAACCCTAATTTTCGAATTCGTCAAGAGTTGAATGATTTCTAACCCTAGACTTGATTTAGACCTAAAAGGCTCTGATACCACTGTTGTAAATCAATACCAATCCTTCAACCTGCAAGATTAGTCACAATACAAAACAGAGAAAAACAAGAACAACGAACAATCACACAACACACGATATACCGTGGTTTGCTTGTTCAATATAAAACAAGTTACATCCACGTTGAACTCTAGAATATAGAGCTCACTGCACTAGGATTAATTGCTTCCAAGATTACAATTTACAGATGAATCTTCTTCACTGTCAACCACAGAATCACAAACTCATTCACTCCTCTTTATCCCGTAAATCCCAACAATCACTAGAGCACTCTATATGCTTTAAGGAACCCCTGCCCTCAAACAAGACTCTAGAAAGATTCACACAGAGAAGAACCAGAATGAGCGTGAAACCCTAACCCAGATAAACGACTTTACAGAGAAAACGAAAAGAAAAACCCTAAAATCAATCTATCTACCAAAATGCGTGAATAGTCCCTTTTTATACTGTTGACTTCTGATTGGACTGGAGCCATCGGATCATGTTTAATTGAATGGCTGAGATTAACTTGATTAATGAACGAAACGACAGTGTTTTTGCTTGAGTCTAAACGACGTCGTAGACTTCACCAATTTAACAAGTTTCTTAGCTGCTATTACTTGTCCATCTGGTAGTATTCCCTAGCAAAATACACTCTAGTTGGTCAGTAATTTTCAATAGATAAAGCTACTCCTGATACCTTTTCTATGCCAAAGATATTACGCTAAAGACTAAACTTCAAAGTTCTCAATTTTATGATAAATATAAATAGCTTTATTAAAAGGTACCTTATAAACAGGGCCATATCCACCCTGTCCAAACTTATTTTCAACTGAAAATCCATTGGTTGCTGGCTTGCTGCCTCCATATCAGCCAATGTATATTCTATTAGACTAGGAACATTGCAGTTAAAATCCCCAACAGAGGCTGCTTTATTTGCTTTATCTCTGGATTCCACCATAGCTGTCAACCAAGAGAGAAGAAGAAAAAATAATCATTAATCATTTTTAAATGAACCTCTAGCAATCTTTGTATATTCATTGATACCTTTTAATTTGAGATTTCTCCTCCAGCAGTAAAATATCACAAATATTCCCAATAGAAGAGCAAAAGCAGCTGTTGTAGATAAAAGGATTGCTAATAAATGCCTTTCATTATTTTGCCCAATTTTGTTATCCCCCTGAACTGAAGAATTATTTACATCCACTCCAGCTGGCAAAATAATCAATATATTAACTGAAGGTAACCAAAAGATCTTAATTCAAGGAGTACTATGTTTAGTTTATCATAGCTTACCTGCAGTTGTCGAAAGCACCCAATTAACATCATCGGATACGTTCCACACATGGTAGCCAAGTAGCTTCTTCTCCTTCGCATAAGAAACCTTAGCTCTAACAGCCTCGACGTCATCAAATCCAATCCAAGTTGTTCCTTTTGTCCAGTAATTTACAACATGAGTTGTAATTAACATGAACATCAGGACCATATTGCTCAACGTAATTCTTGATGTGCCTATATGTTACTCGTCCATCTGGCATATTAATGGCAGGTCCCTTTACTGCTGCACCAGTACCATTCTCCATCGGGTTATCTAGCATCCATGCGTAGCCAAATAGAGGCAAACTCAAAACCAATTTATTAGCTGATAATCCTCCATTGATCCATTCTCTTATACCGAAATCCGTATTAACAAAATTACTTGGGTCATACAGAGCTGCTTGAGCGCCTGTAAGGTTATTTACAAGAGGTTGAGTGTAAACCTGAGACACAACATTAACCTAATTCAAATGTTGTTGTATCGTCTCTATAGGGTAACGTGCGCCAGAATCCAGCGTTGGTGAATATTTAACCCTTGCTGTCAAGATCAGTTGGGACTGGACAGAGTCTGTCGCCTCTAAATCGATAGCAGCTCTCCACTCTTGAAAGAGAACTTCCATATTGAACACATCAGAGCTTGTGAGTGGAAAATGCCAATCAAAGTCTAGGCCTTGAAAACCGTAAAGCCTGGCTAATTTTATCGAGGAATCGATGAAGGATTTTCGGTAAGAAAAATCGCTTACCATTAAAGAAATTGCTGAATTATTTGCATTGCTGCCTCCAATGGATAGCAGCGTAGTGAGCGATAAGTTCTTTTGTTTCACAGTACGTGTGAATGTGGAGAAATGTTCTGAATCAGTTGGTGATAAAGAGAGCTGGTAGGAGGTGGAATTCACAGAAGCATAAGTACAAATAATGTCAGTGAAGAGAGAAGAATTAATGTCCGAAATGAGGAATTGATAATCTGATGAATACGAGTAATAGCCAACCCTGATCCAATCAGTTTGCGCTATAGAAGGGCGCAATTGTAGAGAGGAAAATATAGAAAACTACAGTCAAGATAATCTTGGGCATCATTTGAAGCTGCTTAAAGCACAACTTGTTATCTCTTAGCTGTTTTGTGCTATATATGTTTATAAGCATATCAAGTGGAGAAGAAAGCTCTGTAAAATTTCTTGCAGACACTAGTTTGGACGTGAAAAAAACTGCAATCTTTGCTCAATATGAAATCAAATCAAGTCAAAAAGAAAATGGAAACTCACTGCTGGAAACCAATTGTAGGGTGTGTGGGGTAAGCACAGAAGAGAGAGAAGAATTAATTGTGTTTAATTGATAATTTTTATTTTCTTCCTTTGACTGATTCAGAAAATTCTGTTAAAATTGATGTTTCATGAGTTTATTGAGTACGAAATACTTCAAGTAATAATGCATATGCAAATTTCATATATGAACTTTTATATACAATTTATTTTTTTATTGTCATATTATAGTTCATCCAAATATATTGTATTAGCCATTTTACTTTCCTCCGGAAATTAAGTTCAATTTGTACTTTTTTATGATTGTGACAAGTTTTTAATCTATCGTTTTACTTGATTTATGGATTTTTTTTTTTTTTTTACTTAATGTCATGTAAATATGTAATAATTCTTCAAATTAAGATCCGTATATACATGAATGATAAGTACCAAACCTCTAGCCTTGTGGCCAGACAATCAGACTTTAGTCATGTAGGTGGGTTACCTAGAGATTTTATGTTTGAGTCCCATAAAGTAGCTATCTATCACATACATTGAGTTTGTAAGGTATTGAATGAACTCTAAAGATTAATTAAAATACGCACAAACTGATTTGTTGGATGTTCAATGAACTCTAGGGATTAAGCTGGCTTAGACACCCAATTATAGAATAAAATGATAAGTGCCAATGACCAATCACATTGGGTACCTAAGTTAAAAGGCATATATTTAGAAAATTAAATTACAAGTTATAAATTATTTTTTATTTAAAGAAATACTTTTTTTTTCTATAATATATTATTTCTGAATATAACTTTAAATGATAAAACAGACGGTCAAAGTCTTTATGTAGACCAAATCATCTAAACTATAGTTACAGAAATTCTACACGCATGGAAAGTTTATAGTGAAATTTCTGGCCCACACAAAAGACTTTGACTTGGCAAAATATTAATAATAAAGATCCTGACCTTCCTTGCAAAACATATTAAAAGCTGTAACCCCGTTAAAAGAAAAGGTGGACCGGTTAAGATAATCTTGCAACAAGATAAAATTACTAACTAAGGGGCGTTTAGTTTAAGATTATATGAGATTATTAGGGTTAAGTCATTTTATATTACTTAGATTATCAAGTTTTATTTGTCAAATAATATAAAATTCTGATAATCTTCAAATACTAATAGTAGTTACTGTTGGTAATATTATAGATAATCTGGTTACCTCCATTTTCTTAGGTATTGAAAGATTATTTAGGTAGTCTTTTTTTTTTTTTTTTTTTTATGATTATATCCCTTATTAATAAAATTTTAGGACAATAATGCCCTTATTTTTAAATTTTTTACATGAATCTTGCTTTTACCATTTCACCCCATTTAATTAATTTTTTTGACAAAATTACCCCTGAAATCAAAACAAATTTCAACTTACCCAACCCACCACCCCCACCCACTGCTGTCGGCGGCCGCCAGCCAAACCACTGCTGACCGCCAGCCAAACCATTGCTGACCACCGCGGGAAATCGTCGGAAGTCACCTAGAGTCACTGTGAGCAGCCCACCATGACCGGGAGGCCTCGATATGGCCGTTTTTGGCCATATTGATTGCCAAAACAGCCATATCAGGCCAGAGCTGGTCGGAAATGGCCAGATCTATTCTGGCCATTTACGGCTCTGGCCATGTTCGGCTAGATTGATGGGTTTGGCTGTTAACACCAGACCCTTGCCCTTTATTGGCCAGATCTGAGCGAGATCTAGCCGTTAATGGCCATGGACCTGGCCGTTAACAACCAGATCTATTCCGGTCGGAATAGATCTTCCATGGCCTTTAATGGCCAGATCTCGCCCAGATCTGGCCGATAATGGCTAAGGATCTAGCAGTTAACGGCCAGATCTAACCTGATATGGCTATTTTCAGCCATCAATATGGTTGAAAACGGCCATATCAGGGCCTCGTGGTCACTGTGAGCTATCACAGTGACTTTCGGAGACTTCCTATAGTGGTTTGCGGTGGCGACAGGTGGCGGCAGGGGGTGGGGGTAATTTTGTCATAAATTAAAGTTTTAGATAATCGGGGGTGTTTTAGCTAAATCTGAAATATTGAGGGTTAAAAGAAATTATTCAAAAAAAATAATAAAAATAATATTATATTAATATTTAAAAAGAGGGCAATTTAGTAATTTAAATAATATACCCACCAATTTATTCCTCCTAACAAAACATATTAATATAACATACCCACCAACTAATTAGACACATTTTTTTTAAAGATTCCTAGTGATCTTCAAGGTAATATAAGATTCCAGTAATCCAATATTCTTAGTAATCCAACATTCTCTGAACCAAACGCCCCCTTAGTATCATTTGGAATGATTCATAGTACGAAATACTTCAAGTAACAATGCATATGCAAATTTCATATATGAACTTTTATATACAATTTTTTTTTTTTTTTTTTTATCATATTATAGTCATCCAAGTATATTGAATTAGCCATTTGACTTTCCTCTGGAAATTAAGTTCAATTTGTACTTTTTCATGATTGTGGCGAGTTTTTAATCTACCGTTTTACTTGATTTATGGATTTTGTTTTTACTTATTGTCATGTAAATATGTAATTAATAATCCTTCAAATTAAGGTCTGTATAAACATGAATGATAAGTACCAAACCTTTAGCCTTGTGGCCGAACAGTAAAACTTTAGTCATCTGGGTGAGTTGCCTAGAGATTTTGTATTAGAGTCCCACAAAGTAACAATCTACCACATGCATTGAGCTTGTAGGGTGTTGAGTGTAGGGATGAGCCAGATGGCCAGTCAGCCTCCGCGAGCTACTGAGCTGGCTCAGTCGAGCTCTAGCTCGGCTCGAAATCAGGCGAGTCGAGCTCGAGCTCGAGCAGCTCATGAATAGTGATGAACCAAGTTCGATTCGGGCCGAGCTCGGCTCGTCACTATTCACGAGCTTAAACGAGCTCAGGGGGTAATTTGCAAGATTTTAAAACTTTTTTAATTTTTAAGTTGTTAAAATTGCAAATAGCTCCCATATAGACAAAAACGCAGAAGTAAAACCCATTTGCAATTTTTCAATCAAAGCTGAAACAAAAACTGAAAAAGTAAAACACATTCACGATTTTTCATCAACCCTAAGTCCTAAATCTCCACTGCCATTCGCGGTAAATCACGATCAACCCTAAGTCCTAAATCTCCTCTGCCATTCGCGGTAAATCAGTCACTCACGACTCACGAGTCACGCCGTCGTCGTGGACAAGTTCGCCAGTGTCATTCGCTGTCATCGAGTCAGCGTCATCTCTGTTCTCTGTAGAGTGCAGACCAGTGTTTACAATTGCAGTCTGTCTCAAGATTTAAAATTACAGCAGCAGTCTGTCTCGAGCTCGTTTGAGCTCGAGCTCGAGCTCGAGCTTGGTACTATTCATCACGAGCCGAGCTTGAGTACCGAGATACTCGGCTCGGCTCGTATACACCCCTAGTTGAGTGGACTCCAAGGATTAGTTAAAATGCGTATAAACTGATTTTTTGGATGTTCAATAAACTCTGGGGATCAAGCTAGCTCGCACACCCAGTTATAGAAAAAAATGATAAGTACCAATGACCAATCACATTGGGTACCTAAGTTAAAAGGCATATGTTTAGAAAATTAAATTACAAGTTATAAATTATTTTTTATTTAAAGAAATACTTATTTTTATAATATATTATTTCTGAATATAAATTCTTTAAATGATAAAATAGAGGGTCATAATCTTTATGTAGGCCAAATCATCTAAACTATAGTTACAGAAATTCTACACGCATGGAAAGTAATAGTGAAATTTTTGGCCCACGTAAAAGACTTTGACTTGGCAAAATGTTAATAATAAAGACCTTGGCCTTCCTTGCAAACACAGATTAAAAGCTGCAACCCTGTTAAAAGTGGACCAGTCAAGATAATCTTGCAACAAGATATAATTACTTTTTAATATCATCTGAATAACGCATTTAAGCGGATCAAAAAGCTGCAGGGTCATATCATTACCTGATGATTAAAAAATAATGGATAGGATTTAGCTTTATTTAGTTCTGCCGGCATTATCTGATTGCATTTTCAGGAGGGAACCTCTAGTTTAATACAATTATGAAGACATTCTTTGTTGAAACATCTTAAAATGAATCAAACTTGCTTTTAACAATAATGTTTTGAAAATAACCAGTACCAAAAATTATATTGAAGACACATGCAAACGACCAGGGCCTAGTACAGACATCATGAGATGACAACTAATATAGTGTTGTCTCGCTAGTGTAAACGTGAACGGAACTAACGCCTAATGCATTATCTATAAGGAATTGATTTGTTCTATCTTATTAACAATGTTTTAAAACCTGACCCAGCCTAGCCGGTTTAACTAGTTCGACTGGAAACTGGTCACCAAGTTGGGTCAGTAAAGGAAAAAACCGATAATATGTATTCATCTGATATGACCCACATTTGGACTGGTGTTACTGTAGCAACTCGCCGGACCAATCGATTTTGGGGCAAAACCGAGCTAACTATTCCCCAATATTCTAAATCCCTTATTTGAGTTTTATCACTTATCATGGTTTTTGGCTCTAATTTAAGGTTCATTCTTTGTTAAAGTGAAGAAGAAAAAGAAGTAAGGGAGGGGGAAGGAAGAAGTAGCCTATTTGATTTGGACCTCGTTTGACCAAATTGCAACGGCCAAGGCCTTCTTGGCCGTCAAGTGAAATAAGGGGTAAGGGATGGAAGAAGAAAGAGAAGAGGAGAGAAAAATGTTACAATAGAGATAGGGGAAAGTGATTAAAGAAAGAAGAAAGTGATAGGTAGAGAGAAAAAAAAGAAGAAAGAAGAAAGTGACAGGGAGCGATGGTGAGAGAGAAAATAATAATTAATAATACAAGTTGCAAGGGTGCGTTTGCTTTATTTCAAACTTACAATGACTTATGAGTAGATTTTAGGGATGCATTTGCTGGTTTTCAAACTTATAAGGACTAATGGAATTGTTTAGAAAAGTGTCTATTGTACTCCGGTAAGATCGACCAATCCAACTGGTTGGACTGATCAACAGGAGTCGACCCTTTGACCGGGTCAATGAACAGTTTGGTTTTTAAAACATTGCTTATTAATGCTAAAATCTAGCCGCATCACGTGATGTTTTGGTTGCATCAACTTAACAAATAGTTTACAAGAATAACCAGTTCGACCTTTACCAGAAGTACACACGCAAGAAAAGAAAGACTCTTATCATGTTAGCCACTATTAGCATTGCCATCATGTGTTCGGGTCAATAGCATTGCCATCAGAAAGTTGTAGAGTCAAATTATTACTTAGATGATTGAAACAGTAGTTGTCACACCCCATCCCGAGTGGTCCCTATCCCATTGGATCCAAACACTCCGAGGGACTCCAGATCCCAAGAGGAGGGTGAAATTTTTCAAAAACAATTTATAAAACTCCATTCATAAAACACATTTATTGTCATAAGTATAACTTAAAACGTAAATATGAAAAAACAGTTTACATAAAATGTTGTATTAGAGTGCGTTAAGATGTACAAGCATCATTCTGCTAAACATGCGTCTATGGCCAACCAAAAGCATATAGCATATGCCTGAAGTATCCATATGCAAACCTAAGAAAGGTACATAAAATAGTGAACTAGGAAGCCCAATGAGTGGATAATACAGTATACATATAAAAAATCTCATTTAGCCTTATAACATGCATGAGGAAAACCATAGAACCTTAAATCGTACAACTCATGCCAGATAAGGTAATCTACACCCTTGTACCAAACTTCCAAATGCTATGAGTCATCATATCAAATTCACCTAAACCGATACACCCATCATGGAACTGAGTATATGTACCTCTCCCAAAATGAATCCATCTTATACCCAAGCCTATACCCACTAGATATCCACAATTTGCACCCTAACCTATACCCACCCACTGGGTACCCACAAATTCCACTCATTTAGTTAATGCAAAGACCACCACTACCACCACACTAGTACCCAGAATCCCTAATACAGACAACCAACTAGGCCACCCACGGTCTATCCTCGGGGTGGCACCATCCATAGTCTATCCTCGAGATGGCTAAATCATCATAGGATAACCATACTTGACTCACAGTCTATCCTCGAAGTGTCATGATATGGTATTCATATAAAAGAATCTCACCCACAATCTATCCTTGGGGTGTCAAGTATTAGTATCCCACCCACGATCTATCCTCGAGGTGTAATCCCACATGGAGCTCGTCAGGCGTCCATCCTATCCTAGGGGGATGGAATGTCACATCATCATTCGGTAAGATGAACCATTTAATCGAGCGCATGAGGACAAATATAAGAACTAGCTAATGTTTGGAGAGGGACGAGTACTAGAAAGGTGGTCTCCAATCCAAACTAGTATATCCTTACTCTCCAACCCAAACTAGTATATCCTTACTCTCCAACCCAAACAGTTCCTTACATAAAAGAAAATAAATACAAGTGTAACGTTCCAAAGTATACAACTTGTAAAATATTAATCTACACCCATATTTACCCTTCAATAAATTAGTCCCAAAGGTTTCAAACCTTCCAATTAACGCCTACCTTTGCTTCAATGTTTGAAGAAATGACATTCTGCCCCCTGGGAATCCTGCCTACTCCTGTTGATCTTTCCACCAATTACAATCAAACCTGATACCCAAAAACAAGGTAACTGGGCCACATCATTATTAACAGGCTAGCCCACCAAATACAAACAAATCCAATACTATTTTGATACATCTATGCAGAATTATAAAGCTAACCCGAAAAACTCATTACTTACAACTTCTTAAATTTGGGCCGAGCCCATCTCTTTTTATAAGGTCATGCACACTTCAATTTATCAGGAGTTTAATAAACAAACCGCCAAGGTTTTATTCCATTTAACAGCAACCCATATCCACCAAGCTTACACTGCAGCATCTACTTTTCCAACTCAACCCAAAACCAAGAATTTCATTTCATCCAACAATAACTCTATTTCCACCGACATTACCCTTCAATTTCCTCATCCTCCATTCAAGAATAAACAAAGCAGCCCTCCCCAAAATTTAGCTAGACTTTTCCAATTCAATAACCAATTCCACATGCAATTTCTCACAATCTCACAAACACACATGCATGCCCAAAAATTCCCTTCCCATACATGATCCATAACCCATAATCATACATATCAAACACTTCATGCCATATATATATAATATTTTTCATAAGCCAAAATATAACCAAATATAAGCATACATGCAGAATACATAAACTCAAATCCAACATGAATTTTATGCAAAGTTATTATTCCACTCACCTTTTAGAAGCTAAATCCTTGATCCGAATAAGGATTGAAATCCTCTAATGGTGCCCCCGCTTGCCTCCGTATATACAAAATCCAATAAATTCTCCATACATAAGTCTCCCTAATGTAACACCTCAATATTAAAAATCATTAGACACTTCACACATCAAAAGATTAACCTAACTTCTTCTTTAACAAAACTGTCTCATAACCGAACACTGGTCCCTCTCGGATTTTTCATGAAAATTTCATTCATCAATTTCATTCATAATTTTAATGAGGAATTCTTGACACACATATGTTGTCCTCATAAATTTTTCAAGCCATTCTAGAATCAATAACTATTTAAAACATAATTTACTTTCAAACCTTCCAAAACTGCCAACCGTTTCCAGAATTGAAGTTACTGACTGGTAAAATTCATAACAATATAACCCTTAATCAAAACCTCATGAAGACTTCCAGAAGTAAACAAGACACCTACAGGATTCACCAGAATTTAAAATCATCAAATTTGGATAACAATAGAGGCATCAAATCAGTTGTTCAAGATGCCTGCTATGTAGGAAACACAAATTCCAGAATTTGCAGGGCAACTTCAAAAATCCATATAAAATTCAATCCTTGACTTTTTGAGTGAAATAAATTTCTAAAGACTCTTCAAGTATATCCAAAATTTAGCTTCCATCGAAAACCAAAAACATGTAAACAATTTTCGGAATTCTAGATGGACATATTTTGCACAGTAAACCCTTATGTCAAATATTCATATCTTTACAATTTTGTTTAGAAACAACACGTGTTTTACCCACATAAAATCATTGTAACAAATCTTCAAATTTCAATCTTCTTCATGCATTTATACTGTTAAATAAGTGAAGCATGCGATGTCGTTTAGACTAGGTAACAAAACTTTGTCGTTTTGTCTATTATTCCAAATGAATCACAGCCATCAAAGTTAAAGAGAATCCAACGGCTCAAATGCAATCAGAAGTCAATAGTATAAAAAAGGGACTATTCACGCATTTGGCAGAGATCGAGTTTTAGGTCTTCGTTTCGCTTTCTATGAAATAGCATTTCATCTGGGTTAGGGTTTCACGCCCATTCTAGGTCTTCTTTGTGTGAATCTTTCTAGAGTATTTGTTTGAGGGCAGGGGCTCCTTAAAGGGTATAGAGTACTCTAGGGTTTGATAGGATTTGCGGGATTCAGGGAAGTGAATGAGTGTTTGATTCGGTGAGTGATAGTGAAGAATATTCATCTGTAAATTGTAAGCTTTGAAGTGATCAATATCAGTGCAGCGAGCTCCATATTCTGGAGTTCAATGTGGATGTAACTTGTTCTATATTGAACAAGCGAACCACGGTATATCTTGTGTTGTGTGATTGTTCGTTGTTCTTGCAGTTTCTGTTTTGTATTGTGACTAATCTTGCTGGTTGAAGGATTGGTATTGATTTACAACACATACGATTCATGGTAAACACAATTCAAAAGAAGTTTCCGCATCAATTGAGCTTACCCATCACCATTTTGCTAAATCTTCCTTCACCCTCTCCGATCGCAGAAATTTGCTTGCCGGCGAGCTCTCTTTCCAGCCACCACTGTCACATTCTCTCGGGCTCTTCTCTCGCGCTCTCTCTCCTTCTCTTCTTCTTTTCTCTCTTCTTTCTTCTTTTCTCTCCTTTTTTTATCTCTTCTTTCCGTCTTCTCGATTTTTCTTTCTTTCAAACGATTACCGGTCATCAAAATATTTGGTAAATCTCTCTTTAGTCCTCACTTGTTTCAGATGTAGTGCTCCCCCAAAAATTTCTAATTCTTATACTTTACTCCTCAAAAATCACAAAAATAAAATTTAATAAATTACGGGGTATTTTAAGTAGTCGGCAAATTTTAGTAATTTATTCGGATCTGTCTGCATTATCTGATTGTACTTTCAGGAGGCAACTTTAGATTAACAAGAGTTTCCCATTTATTTGCAAGTACTAGATCTGCAGAAGTTAATCGATGAACAGGGTAATACTAAAGTACTCCTAATAACTAAATTTAACACATACTGCAGCTAAGGAATTATTCCTGTCTAGCTTGCCAGAGTTCTAGGACACATTAGCAATCTCAAAATCTAACGTTATTCAATTGATTTGGCTACCAAATCTGAAATTGTTACATCATTAATTGATGAAATGCTTCCTGAATAACCTTCAAATTGCACTGTAGATTTATTTCATTCACTGTGTTTTGAGAAAGTAGGCTTCTTCAAAATCATCATATCCATGGTTTAATTTATTAGCATTAAGAAAACTTCCAACATGGAGGGTCTATCAATTGGATCTTCCTAGACACATAGCAGAGCTATTTGCAAGCATCTCGTTAATTTTAGTAACGAAGATGTATCGTCTAGTAATTCATCCACAAATTCCATGACTTTACCATCGTTCCACAACTTATATGCTTGAAAATTATCTCATAAATTATTTAAGTGCTATAGACAAAGTACATTTTGATTCACATATCTTAGAAATTATATATCGCTTTTAAAAAAAAAATTAACTTACGTAGTCTAGAGGGCTCAAACTTTCGTCTGGGCCATATAAAAAGGAAATCCTTCTGCCACTTATGATCTAGAAAAGTAGAATTCCAAAACCATAAACATCAGATTTTGTAAAGTACATGCCATTTCTAGCATATTCAGGAGAAACATAACCGTTGCATTTGATAATTACAAAAGCAATGAAAAAGGGGATATATTAAACAAGCCAGAAATCTTGAGAAATAATATAGCATTAAGAGTATAGACACATACTTTGTTCCAACAATACAGCTTGTGTTTGCTTCAATATCATCTTTTGCAAATATTCTAGGCATTCCAAAATATGATATTTGGGGTTTCAATTCTCCATCTAATAAGACATCGTCAACCTTTAAATCTCGATGAATAATATTTAACCTTGAGTATTCTTAGAGATATAAAAACCTTTGAGTAACGCCTTCAATGATATGTACAAGCTTTTTCTGAATCGGTCAGTTAAAGAAAATAAAAATGATCAATCGGGCATCGTTTTTTTCTTCTTCTTTGCTTACCCTACCAAAATCCCTTCCTGGACGCGAGTTTCCATTTTCTTTTTGACTTGATATGAAGGTGAGTTTTTCCTTGACTCTTGACTAGGGCTGTTAATGAGCCGAGCCGAGTTTTTGGCTTAACGAGCTCAGCTCGTGAAAAAGGAAAAGAATTCGAACCAAGTTTGAGTCGAGCCGAGCCTTTAATTTCTTAACTCGGCTCGACTCGTAAAGAGAAAAAAAAAATTCGAGCCTAGCTTGCGAGCCAGCTTAACGAGCTGAGTTAGAGCCAGCTCGCGAGCCAATAAAAAGCATACAATTTTTTTTTTAAATTCGGTGCAGATTTTCTCTCTCTCATTTATTAGTTATTACTCTTCTTTTCTCTCTCTCATTTATTACTCTTTCTCTTCCACTTCTTTTCCCATCTAATTTATTATTACTTTCTTCTTTTCTCTCTCCAGACTACAATGGAGCACGTTTCTCTCTTCTCCTTCTTTTTTCCTTTCTTCTTCCTTTTTCCCTTGCTCTCTCTAGTCTCCACCAACGAAGTTATTTTCTTCCTCTTCTCTTTTGTTACTTATTACTTTTGGCTTTCTCTTCTTTTCTCTCCCTCTAATGACGCATGTTTTTCCTATTTCTCTTTCTTTCTTTCATTCTTTATCCTTGTTTCCCCTGCACTCTCCACCAACTCTGATTTCTTTTCTTCTTTCTCCTTGTTTCCCTGCACTCTCCACCAAATCTGATGTCGACAACTTGCCTAAAATGGTTTCGTTTGGTTTGGTTTAAGGGGAAAGGACTTTATTCACGTTTTTAGGGATTTTAACATCAGGGTGTTCTTTGTCATTTTTGCAAACTTTTTGTTTTTAAAATTCCAGTGTAATCCCCTATACTTAATAAAACCCCTAAAACACCCTTAATAATTTGAGCCTGACTCAGCTCGCAAGCCTAACGAGCCGAGCTCGGACTCTCTCACGAATCAAGCCGAGCCAGCTCGAGTCCAAACGAGGCGAGCTGTTAACGAGCCGTACTCCAACCAAGCCGAGTCGGCTCGCAAGCGGCTTGCCTAGTTGAACAGCCCTACCATTACTTACACCACTCAAGTTGGGATTTAAGTATCATTTGGGTTAGAACTGATAAAGTTATATGAATAATGAGAGCTAGAAAGATACATTAGAACAGTTATATTTACCTATATATTTTAGTAGCGAAAATCAAATTAAGTTAAAATTAATTATTCAATTTGAATTTTTTATTATTAAATGAATCTCAAGGAAAAGATGAAAGGATTTGTGTATTTGAAGAAAAAATTAAAGAAGAATCAAGAAGAAAGAATACGTGACTGAGTAACTGTATTTTGTTCTGTTTCTATTCATTTAAAAACAAAATAAGCTGTACATATCTGCTTTTATAGAAGCATTGTAAAACAGAGTAAAACAAAACGCAGTGTTTTAAGACTTTGTCTAAAACGCTGCGTATTACAAACATGATAACAGTAACAAGTTAATGCTTTTAGCTACTTCCTTGCTCATTCTCTGCTCAATATCTTCCCTCAAAACATACTTCTCTTCATCTCATTCTCTGCTCAACAAAAGAAATCAAGACTGAAAAGCGATAATTGTTGGAAGTTTTATTACTTTCTTACATTCTTAATTTTGTTATAGGATAGAGATTTTTTGTTTGGTTTATATATGCGATTACTGTTGGTTAATTAAAACACTGTCATATGAAACATTGATAACATAGAAATAAATCTGTAACGAATTATTCATACTTTCCTTGCATATAAACAATCATTTAGTTTCACGAATCAACGAGGTAATCCAAAAACGACACATAATAATCACATAGCAGGTCGAAGGAACAAACAGTATCTAGCTTGCTAGAATTTGATGATATATAACAATTAATAATATTGGTGATCTAATTAAAAGCTACATTATAAAGCTCATCTAGCTAACATGTCTGAAACTGTTACATCATTAATTGATGAAGTGCTCCCTGAATAACCTTCCAATTGTTGTGCAGTTTTATTTTGTAAATTTTGTTCTGAGAAAGCAAGCTTCCTTGGAATCATCATATCCGTGCTTTCATTTTTAAGCATTGTAAAAACTTCCAACACGGAAGGTCGATCAATTGGATTTTCTTATACGCATAATAGAACTATTTGCAAGCATCTCACTAATTTACAAGATGAATATGAATCATCTAGTGATTTGTCCATAAATTCCATGCCTTTACCATCATTCCAAAGCTCATATGCCTGAAAAATTATCAAATAATTTATTCTATTTCTAAGTACAATATGATTTACAAATTAAAACTAACGAATAATTTTAAAGATATTAACTTACATAGTCTAGAAGGCTTAAACTTTCATTCAGACCACACAAAAGAGAAATCCTTTTGCCACTTATGATCTGTAGAAGTAGAACCCCAAAAGTATAAACATCGGATTTTGTAGAGTACATGCCTTTTCTAACATATTCAGGAGAAGCATAACCACTGCAATTG
The DNA here is from genome assembly GCA_026229545.1 of Pistacia atlantica. Classification (NCBI taxonomy): domain Eukaryota; kingdom Viridiplantae; phylum Streptophyta; class Magnoliopsida; order Sapindales; family Anacardiaceae; genus Pistacia; species Pistacia atlantica. The sequence continues at coordinate 26,227,715 of CM047904.1, forward strand.
ATTATTACCAAAAAAAAAAATATATATATATTATATTATATAAAAGAAGCAAAATCTTGAGATAATAATATAGAATTAAGATCTAGTATATACTATATCCACTTGCAATATTCCAACCACTTACAGTGTTCCAACAATATGTCCTGTATTAGCCTCAAGATCATCCTTTGCAAATATTCTAGCCATGCCAAAGTCAGATATTTTTGGCTTCATATCTTCATCTAACAATATATTACTCACTTTTAGATCTCGATGAATAATAGTCAATCTTGAGTATTCTTGAAGATATAAAAGGCCTTGAGTAACTCCTTCAATTATTTGAACACGTTTTTCCCAATCCAAAGCATATAGTCTAATAGGGTCTGCATATATAAATCAAATCATAAACAACCAATAACAATGTGAACTAAATGGCTGACACAAAAGATTAAGATTGCAAATAAAATTCTAACCAAAAAGGTAAGAGTCTAAGCTTTTGTTTGGCATATATTCGTAGACAAGTATCTGTTCATCTTCGTCAATGCAAAATCCCAGAACTGGGAGAAGATTTACATGTTGGAGCTTTGCAGTAAGCGTAACCTCATTCTTGAACTCCTCAAATCTTTGAGCCGATGCTTTTGCAAGTTTCTTCACTGCTATTTCCTGTCCATTTGACAGTACACCCTGGCAAAATACACATTTGATAAGCACAAGCTCTTAAAATGATAAAAATCGTAATAAGGTACGTACCTTGTAAACGGGACCATATCCACCCTGTCCAAGCTTATTTTTTATTGAAAATCCGTCGGTAGCTGCCTCAATAGCAGCCAAAGAATATTCTATCAGATTAGGAACATTGCTATTAAAATCTCTAGCTGCTACTGCTTTATTTACTTTATCAATATTGGGTTCTTCACTGGAGTCTCTCATCCCTGTCAACCAAGAGAAGCATAAGAATTGCAGAAAAAGGAACAAAAAATTTGAGTACTGCTAAATTCTTCCTTCATTGTAAAAGGAAAAAAAAAGGGACAACCATTGAAATAGTTTTAAATGAAACAGTAGTCATATATATTGTAAGAAACTTACCATATAATATGAGCTTTCTCTTCCAGCAATAAAATATCAAAATTATTCCTAGTAGTAGAATAACAGCCGCTGTTGTAGGCAAAAGGATTACTAAAAAAATCCTCTTGTTTTGTAACTTTTTAGTATCTTTTTGAGCAGAAGAGTTATTTATAAGCGCCTCACCTGGAAAATACTTAGCTGTTACGGGTAATAGTTCTATGCAGTAAAATGATCAAGAAAATTACAAATTATAATGAGTGAAGCATAGTTTCTTACTTGCAGCAGCTTCAGAAAGTACCCAATTATCATCAAATGAGACTTCCCACGCGACGTAGCCAAGCAGCCCCATCTCCTTGGCATAAGAAACCTTAGCTCTAATGGCCTCAACGTCATCAAAGTTAATCCAAGATGTTCCAATTGTGAAGTAATTCGTAACATAAGTTTCGTTATATATGACTTGAACATTAGGACCGCGTCGCTCTAACTCATCCTTGATCTCCTTGTAGGTCAGCAATCCATTTCCTGTTTTATTAGCTGGTGCTGCTGCTGGAGCACCAATACTATTATCCTTAGAGTTCACAAGCGTCCATTCATATCCATAGAAAGGTAATAACAGAACCAACTTATTAGCTGATAATCCTGCGTTAATCCATTCCCTTATACCATAATCTGTATTTTCAACACCAGTTGGGTCATACAAAGCTGCATTAACGCCAGTAAAGTTGTACTCGCCCGGAATACTGTACTCAGAAGCTACCACATGAACCCAATCCAAATATTTTCGTATTGAGTTTACAGAGTAAGTGCTTCCTGAAGGTGTTGATGTTGTATAATAAACCCCTGCGGTGAAGATCAGTTCTGACTGGCTAGAGTTTTTCGCCTCCAATTGGATAGCAGCTGGCCACTCTTCAAAGAGAATACCCATATTGAACATGTCAGACTTTGTGTTTGGATAAAACCAGAAAAGGTCAAGGCCTTGAAAACCGTAAAGCCTAGCTACTTGTATTGAGGAGTCAATAAAGGATTTTCTGTAAAATGAGTTGCTTACCATTGAAACAAAGGTTGAATGATTTGTATTCTCGTTTCCAATGGATAGCAGTGTGATGACTGATGGATTCTTTTGTTTCACAGTGTATGTAAAGATGGAGAAGCATTTTTCAGACGATAATAAAGAGAGTTGGTAGGTGGTGGAATTGACAGCAGCAAAACCACTGATAAGGTGAGTGAAAAGAGAAGAATTTATATCTGAAACGTCGGTATGATTCTCCGAACATTCATAATAACCAGCCCTGACCAAATCCAGGGCATTGGAAGGACGCAATTGAAAAAAGAGGAAAATATGGAGTACAAAAATGAGAATATTGGATTCCATTAGAAAAGCTGTAGGTTTTGAAACCTAACTTGGTATGTATCATCTCTTCTAAATGAGTCTTATAAATACTCTTCACCATGTTCCTTAATTATTTAATGAATTCTAGATTTTTTATCACCAATTAATTTCAGGTCCACACGAGTTATGTAGTATATAAGTAAAAGAATAGTAACTTAAGAAACGACCAATTAATTTCAGGGCCAGCCCTGACCAAATCCAGGGCATTGGAAGGACGCAATTGAAAAAAAAGGAAAATATGGAATACAAAAAGGAGAATATTGGATTCCATTAGAAAAGCTGTGGGTTTTGAAACCTAACTTGGTATGTATCATCTCTTCTAAATGAGTCTTATAAATACTCTTCACCATGTTCCTTAATTATTTAATGAATTCTAGATTTTTTATCACCAATTAATTTCAGGTCCACACGAGTTATGTAGTATATAAGTAAAAGAATAGTAACTTAAGAAACGACCAAATAGTTACTATCATCTCCTAGGTTCAATAATGCCTTGCGAAAAGAACAGATTTGGAGTATTCATAACCCCTTGACTACGTTATAAAAACTTATCAACATAATAAATTAATTCAACTTTGTAATTCAACCTACCTAGTTGAGAGAGCACAGCATACATATCTATAAATTAACCGAGAAAAATAGGCGCAAATTGGGGAAAAGTAAACTAAGAAAATAACTGCTGACTTAATATTGCAATACATCTATGCTTAACAGAAAAAAAAGTAACATGGCTTCAACATAAAAATAATTAACAAGAAGAATATGTGTACTCAGCTTTGGCAGCTTCAGTACTTAACTCCAGCAGTAGAGAAGATTGGCTATTATTAAAAACTTGTTAGCTCAAGGGTGGTGGAGGCGTGGAGCCACTTTAAGTTTGTCTCTTAATGTAGCAAACCATGTAGCAAACCGAGTTGCTCTCTGATAATGTGCATCAATTTTAATATTGCTTAGCATGAGCATGAAAGACTGGATTTCAAGCCAATGATCCCGCACTAAGTGTTCGGTATATTTTATACTTCTTTTAGTTTTGATGGATTATCGGCTTATGCCGACTCATTCAGGGGTCTTAAATGGGGTTAGATTTTCTAATATTTGGGTCTGGGTCTGGGTCAGGTTAGATCGAGTAAGCCGTCGTTATACTTTGCAAATTCTGATACTTAATAAAAATTCTCTATTTGAATGTTGGACGTAGTTCTTTTATTGAAACAAATCAAGGTAAATCGTGTGCTCTCCTTACTTTTCTGTTTTCTTTATTGTGTGTTTTTTGTTGTGGTTTCAACATTATGGTTATCACACAAATTATAGGTGTTGCTGATACAGAAAGGTCCACATCTTGGAACAAACTCTAAATCTAAGCAACAGTAGTAGTTTGAGCTAAACCTCTGTATTTTGCTTCGGTTGATGAAAGAGTAATCACATTTTACTTCTTGGAGCTCCACTGAACCAAATTAGACAAGAAGAAAATACACTACTCACTAGTTGATCTCCTGTCTTGCAGATTGCTAGCTTAAGACTTAAGGAATTATAGACATTGTCTCTATTCTTTTCTTAGCATATACTTCACGATCGACTTTATAATCTCATTCTCCAATATCAAAGATACAACAATTGGTTTTAGATAGTATTGTGATCCTTTCTGCTACATACAAGTAGGATTTCTAAGCACATTATTTCCATAAAAAATTTTCTTTGCATTTTTTCTTTAACTTTTTCGTTATTATTCTTATTTTTATTATTATTCTTAGATTAAAACAGTGGATTCTTAGGGGGGGAAATTTTTTATTAGGGTGGGCCAAATAAAAACTTTTAGTTCTAAAATTGAGGAGTGGGCCGGGTGGGCCAAAGTCAAACTAAATAGAATAATGTATTTAATTTTTGTTTTTTAAAAATTGAGGGTGGGCCAATACACTTTGGATCCGCCTTTAAAAGTTAATCTAGCTCGAAGAAACCCTTTTATCAGTACTATCTAAGGACATTAATTTTCTCATATTGTTCCAAATCCTTATATAGCCATCTTATTAATGGAGACCTCTTTGTTGGGAGTAAACATTTTCTCTCTCCATATGTAGCCGTCACATGGAGTTGGGAAATTTCTCGCTCACCAATCAAGCGATCAACTCTGTTTATTGATAAAACAAGAAACTTGATTAAGAACGAAGAAGCTCTCCATTTATATAAAATGAAGCTCCTCAGTTTCAGGAATCAATCTAGGAATGAATCTCACAGAATAATATAAGTATATATTTCTTCACCATATATATTTCTTTAATTATAAGACCTTTAATTACTCTTCGCCATATATAGTTGTTTATTATTTAATGAATTCTAGATTTCTTATTACCAATTTGAGGTCCACACATGAGTTGCGTATTATATAAGTACAAGAACTTTATTCAAAAAAGGCAAAATTACTATCATATCCTAGAGCCAACTTGCCTCGCGAAGTAGACTAAACAGATTTGGAGTATTCAAAACCCCTTGATTACGCTGTAAAAACTTATGAACATAATTAAGTCAAACTGCCACTATAATATATAGTCCAAATTCATCATAAATGACTCTTAACCTTGTCCTTGTGTAAGAAGTTTTATTTTCTATATAGAAAATTGTTGATAATGAAACTCCTGTCTTACATTAAGAGTTGACCCTCATGTCTCGGGTCCTTGAGCTTTAATTTCTAGCGCGAGGTTAGTCCATTATACATAAAATATCTAATATTTTTAACTATCAATGACTAGTAGTCATGGAAAAAAATTGTGAGTTTGCTAGCACACCAGAAACCATTCGTAATTATCCTTTCTTTCAAGAAATTACTTTGTCCACTTAAAAAAAATAAAAAAAAAAAGTTCTAATTTATCCCTTCTCAGAAGTCCTCACACCTAATTATCCACCACAGTAAATTAAAGGAATCCAACCTCACTCCAATTTTCATTATACAAAAGCCAATAAATTAAATAATATTTAGAAAATACCTTAAAATCAAAGAAGCTAGGATAAGTTATTAATAAGGGTTTAAGTACCTGCACAACTAAAATAATAAAATCTAGAATAAAGATTAATTAAAGCATGTGATGTAAATTGGGTTTTAATTAATTAATGAAGATCATGACATGAAAATATTCAATGAAACTTCTATCTTACATTGAAAGAGTCTTTTGATCACAAACCAATACGTATATAAAATGTAAGATTTTAGTTTAGAAATAATCAATTATATTAATTATAAATTAAGATAAAATAGAATGAATAGAAAAAAGTTAGAGGCGACATAGAATCGTTGGGTTGTGATACACATGAAGAGGTACTATTGTACTATTCAATAGATTTTTTCATCTTTTATTCACTCTTTTATTTTCTTTTTTTCTTTCGTGTAGTTGGGGTTGGGAAAGCCGAAAGCAGACCTAATTATAGTTGGCATTTAAAAGTCTTGGTCTTCAATCTTCTTTAGCAAAGATATGACAGAAATAGAGTTAATGGCATGCCATAAAAGTTACATATATCCAGCTATATGTGGGGGCCTTGAAAGGAAAAAGAAGATTAATAATTGCCGTGGAAAAATAATTTGCCACTTACCATAGAAGTCTTGGTCAAGTAAACCATTTAGAATTTAGAATACTTAGCTCCTTTTGGTTCATTATTGGGTAGTTTTTACAATAATCTTTTAAAAAAAGTTAAATTGGGTGGATATTACGATGTAGAATTTTGAAAATTAATATAAATATCTCTTATATTTATTTATTTACTAAACAGCCCTAAATAAAATATTCAAAATTAACAAAACACCCAAAATCCACTCATAAATAAGAACAACCGGCCACCACTGCCGAAGGGTGGCCGGAGTTGCCGTATCAGCATATGACCAGCTCGATATTGCTGGTTGTACGCCGATATGACCTTTTTTGGCCAGATCCACCGTAGATTTGGCCAGAAAAGGCCAGATCTACGGCTAGATTTGGCCATTGACAGCCAGATCTGCCGCATTTGGTCGTCAAAGACGGCCAAAGATACGGTCGTCATTGATGGTCAACGACGACCATATCTTGGTCGTCGTTGACGACTGTCTACTAGCAAAGATCAGATCTTTGGCCGTAGATCTGGCTTTTTTCGGTCAAATCCAATGTGGATCTGGCCGGAAAGGGCTAGATCGGTATACTACCGGCAAGATTCAGCCGGTAGTACACCATTACACCCAGTTTTGGTAGTGGTGGCCTAACTGTAAATTTAGGTTCTTTCAGGGTGCTTTTGTCAATTTTTTAAAAAAAAATTAGGGGTTGTTTAGTTAAATTAACAAATTTAGGGGATTAAAAGGAATTGAATAATTTAGAAAACTATTTTGAAAATAGGTGAAATAAAGTTAACTTTTTTGAGAAAACTTTTGGGAAAATATGTGAACTAAACTGAGCCGTAAATCTCTACTTAATGTTTTCCTTATAAGACAAAAGAGTTGGGCTTTCGAAGACAATCTTGGATCAATATTTATAAGGGACAGACCGGTTTTAAGATATTCACTTTTCTATAGCATTATCTGATTGTACTTTGAAGGGGCACATTTAGATTAACTAAGAGCCTATTTGTTACACTTTTTAAAAAATGTTACTATGAAAAAGTGTGTTAACTTAAGTTGAATTGAATAAAATCGAATTGAATTTGAATTTGAAAATGTGTTTGATAAAATATCTGAAAATTATATCATAGTTGAATAAAATACTGAATAATTGTTTAAACTGAGAGTTTTAATTTTATAAGGTGAGAAAAACAATGATAGATACATTTTTTTAATAAGATTTTTAAGATAGAATAGTTGTTTGGTATATTTCCTGAAAATATTTATGATTTTTTTTTCCTTGTTTACAATAAAGAAGTTAGAACATGGATTACCAATAATCTTCACATGAGCAACGACCATCTTGAAACCGATGGAATCTATGGCTATCTCGAATTACAATTTCTCTATTATAGGCTTGAGATACAAACTTGATAAATGAGTGACAATCTCCACAAATCCGGAGATTATTCACAATTCGGATTGGGGTTTTTACAGGGGTGCTTCTAAGCCCAAAAGCTACACCCAACCTTTCACTGTGGTGAGATGATGTTTGTTGTAGTTCTTGTTGCTGTAATCTTCTTTCAATCTCATCCAGCATGGAATATGTTGATGCTCGTTTTGGCACCAACCAAATTGTCACGTGCGTAACGTTGATTGGCTATGAGACACACGCTGATAATGAAAATATAAAGCGAAATAAATGCAAAGGGAGTTTTTTAAGTGGTTCAGATGCTAAGGTAGCAAGTCCTACGTCCACTGATTTGTATTGATATTAGTGTGGGTCGGTCATGACAATGACGACTTACAATAGAGTTGGAAAAAGTAAATGCACGTGAGAGAGAGAGAGTTTTTCTGTATGAAAATGGCCGAATCCCCTTAATGAAGGGGTCTTCTTCATTTTATATCAAACTGAAGCGTGTAATCATCATTAAATCCATGGGTTGGTGTGATTGTCAGGATATAATCCGGCTTTACGTCCCATTTTTCCCTTTCCCAGGCTGACTTCGCAAAACTTATTGCAGGGAAATGGAGGCGTGTGAGCTCCATATCATTTGGCAGGTCTGACGTGTACGTGTTCCTCTGATGGGAGCAGGTCACCCCTCACGTGACTTTCCCACGTCAACTTCTTTATTTTCCCAGGCATAATAGAAGCCCCCTAGTTTTTAAGGTTTGTGGATCGAACCTTGGAAACTAAGTCATATTGGAGGTTTTGGTCGCTCCGACCTGAATGGGATGAGCTCGGCGCAGGACTCTTGGCGAACACGATTTCGCGCAATTCCTTGCCTAAGCGACCTGACAATCTTCACCCTAGCGACCTGGATCTGACGGACGCTCCGTTCTGTACCTTAGAGATTCAATGAACCTGGCTCTGCGCTGTCATGCGCTCTGCATGCGTTAAAGCGGTTGTCAGACACATTAAATGCATCGTGTGCCGACTCGACACCGTTTTGACAGCATTAGCTGCTCAGCGCATTCGAAACGACGACTATTATCACGGCATTTAATGCGACGTGGGGCGCATTTAATGCGGGGAGAGAGAGTGGGCTGTTGTTTCGGTTCCGAGGGGTGGTAACCGTCCGATTCGCAACTCGTATAAAAACTCGTATTTTTCAGATGAGGTCACCGAAATTTCTTTTGTTTCGAGTGACAAGCCTTTGCAAACTAGAAACCATTCTTTTCCTATCGGCGCTTCTCAGGCAACTGAAACGAGTTTCGACCTCGGTCACTCATCCCAAAAGGTAAGATTCTCTTTTTTTTTTTTTGGATTTGCTTGGTTGGGCGATGGCGTTGAGTCTCCCCGGTGTTTCACTGAGACGCGACGCCGTCATTGGATTCGAGCCGTGGACGGCGGCTCGAGTTATTGTTAGGGTTTAAGAATTTGTCCCCTGCCGCCGCATGGGACAAACACGAAGGCCTAAATGACCATGTCTGTCGATGTTGCAGACTGGAATGGAACCGTCAACATCCAGACCCGAGGAAGGAGCCAGCTCGTCCTCACGGGGAGTTCCCGAGGACGCGTCCCTGGACGTCTTTTCGGTCCTCACCTCAGAGGAATTCGATAGGATTAAACGGCAGTTTGACGTCCGCGCCGAGGTGTTCTTCGACCATACCAGGTCGTCACGGCGCCCTGCCGATGGCCTTGCCGCGATCTCTGAAGAGATCTTCAAGGGCGGGGGGAGGATTCCCCTCCATCCTTTCATCAGGTCGGTCCTGGATCACTTCGGGATCATGCTAATGTAGCTGACGCCGAACGCGTACGTCATCGCTATCGCGATGTACATCGCGTCGGCAAGCGGGGCTAGAGAACCGCCAATGCGGAGCTCGCATCGCCTATTATCTCAAAAAGAGCAGGGACAAGGACTCATACTATTTATCTCGGCGACCTACCATTGCTGCGGGGATACACAGCTATCCTAGCAATGCGGGGGCCTATGAGACAAAGTTCTTCTTCTTTTGCTATGACGGCTACTACCGCTTTTAGGATCCAAGTAGGTTTTTCTTCGCTGGGTCCATTATCTGCTTGCATGATCTATAGTAACGACCTGTTTTCTTTTGCAGTTAACAAACGACCAGCCAAAATTTACTCGTCGACCCGAACAGGCTTGTATCCTTTGGAGTACTGGACGAGGAGAGCCGGGACGCGAGGAGGCTTGTGACGACCGCGAACTTACGGAAATACGGTTTTTTCGGTGACAAGGCGTGCTTTTAGAACCCCCTGATAAGTTATATCTTCCGGGTTCCCTTCCTCGTAGAATGGTCTCATTTACTAATGAACTTAAATGCGAAACGATGCCTCCAAAGGAGTCCTGGGCAGTTCCCGCCGAGCACCATTCGTCTTCCCTCGATCGAGGAGAGAGAGTGGAGGCAGCTGTCCCTATCCCTGCAGCGGTGTAACAGTCCCTGCTTCCCTGCTGTCTGTGCAAGAAGCGACCAGAGCAACAGCCGCCTCAGCGCCAGCAACCGCCGCCCAAAGCGGAAGGCTCCGGCCCAGAGGTCGAAGAAGAGGAAGCAGATTCAGCCCGAAGAGTCGAAGATCGACCCGAGGAATGCCCCGAGGTTGTGCCAGAACCTGGAGGTGGATCTTGGGAGGCCCAAGTAGCGAGCGAGGCGGTTATCAAGTATAAGGCGAATAGCTGCCCTGCTCGACTCATTGGGGAGTGCTCGAGTACCCACAGTAGTCGTGCTATAGGCTTGCTCGTCTCGACTATCGTCGTCGTGAATTCTGAGACATGGGCGACACTCGATGACCACGTCGTTCCAAAGATCGAGCAAGGTAAACTAGTATTGAGATTTCATTCGATTTATTTCTAACTCGATATCCTCCGCGGGGTTGCTTAAGCTCGATGAGGATGTCCATGGAAAAGATACGGTGGGGGCAGGGGGCCGCGAGGGACGCGACCTGCGGGAGGAGGTCGCAAGCCGCTGCAGTTTGGAGTCCATTGAAGCGGAAAGAACTCAAGCCGCTTGAAGCGGCGCAGTATCTCAACCAAAAGGGACGCCGCTTAACGAATGTGGACTTCCGAAGGCGGAGCTCGATCGGGCGTGGTGGAGGAAGTCAGAACTTCAAAGGACAACCGCCGCTCTCTAGGGAGGTCGGAGAAAAGGACCGGAGATTCTGATCGCTGCAGGCTCGGGCCGAGTGAAGAAGATAGGGAGGCCTCTGATCAGGAAAGGCTAGCCCTTGAGGTCGAGCTCCAGGAGAGTCGGGAGAGAATCGCTTCTTTGACTGAAGAAATGCAGAATCAGTCAGAGGAGATGGAGGAGAAGGCCGCGGACTGGGCAATTGGGTCTATCTACACCCTGCGAGCAAAGAACCCAGATATGGACTTGTCCAACCTCCCGGAGGGTTGGCAGGCGACCTTGCGGATCATGGCCGAAGAGGACACAGATGCGCTGCGCTCAAGGACCCAACCAGCAGTGGTTCCTTAAGGCCTGGGAAGGATCCCCCACCAGCCTTAATGTAGAGTCGTCCTCATTGTAATCGAATCTTTGGCTTTTTGTACATAAATGAAGACATAGTTTCTTTAAAATTGCAGTTCACTTTTTCATATATATGTACACTTTACAATTGTGATTTACATAAGCGATTACATATAAATTCTTACATGCGAACAGAACACATGCGAACTGTTTTGAGCGAACAAAGTAATACTTGAAAGAAATTAACAAAAACTGAGAGCTGAGTTCCGGGTTACTGATAATATGGCCGGAGGTGCTCGGCATTCCAAGCCCGGGTACTTTGGAGCCGTTCAATCTTTTGAGATGGTAAGTCCCCTGCCCGATCACTTTGTCGACCCTTGGATGGACCTTCCCGCCAGGTCCTAGTACCCCGCTCGGCTCTCCCGGGTCCCGAGGAGAACTTCTTTAAGTACAAGGTCCCCCGACCTCGGAAATCTCTTGGCTTGACCTTTGAGTCGAAAAACCTTTTTGCTCACCTGCCGGTAGGTGCTATCCTTAGCCGCCTTCCGCATGCGGTGTTCTTGACCAGCATCCAAGCCGGCTCTCATGCGCCTGTTTTCGTCCTCATTGTCACGATCCCTCCAAGAGAACCGGTCCCGACCTCTACAGGGATCATCGCTTCGCAGCCATAGGCTAGCGAAAATGGGGTTTCCGAGGTGGAGGTCCTTGGAGTTGTCCTGTACGCCCATAAGACTTCGGGGAGATCGTCAGCCCAATTTTCTTTGGCTGCCCTGAGCTTGGCCTTCAGAGTGTGCTTGATGGTCTTGTTGACTGCTTCAACTTGGCCATTTCCTTGTGGTCTGGCGACCGAGGCAAACTTTTTATGGATGCCCAGCTCGTCGCAAAACTGCTTGAACTCCTCATTATCGAATTGCTTTCCATTATCTGAGATGAGGGTGTGAGGAATTCCGTAGCGGCACACTATGTTCTTGAAAATGAAGTCTTTCAGCTTTCTGGTCGTGATCGCGGCTAGAGGTTCGGCTTCGACCCATTTTGTGAAATAGTCTACCGCGACCACGGCATACTTAACCCCTCCCTTTCCAACTGGCATGGGGCCGATAAGGTCGATCCCCCACATGGATAATGGCCAAGGGCTAGACATAGTAATCAGCTCGTGAGATAGGGCTCATGGAATGTTCGCGAACCGCTGGCACTTGTCGCACTTCTTGACAAAGTTGTGCGCATCTTCTTGGATTCGGGGCCAATAATATCCATGACGAACAACCTTGTTCGCGAGAGATCGAGCTGCTGTGTGGTTACCGCAGATCCCTTCATGAATTTCCCTCATGATGTAGTCTGCTTCTTCACTGGTTACACATCGGAGGAAAGGGGCATCGAATCCTCTCCTGTACAGCTGATCCCCGAGAGTGTGTCGAGCGACTTGTTCGCAGGACCCTTGCCCCGACCTTGTCGCTAGGCAAGGTCCCATCTTTGAGGTACTGGACAATGGGAGTCATCCAACAATCATGCGAACTACGCCATGGCCGCTGTTCGCTCGAGTGATAGTCGCACACAAAAGAACGAATTCTATCGAGCCTCGTAATCTAATGACGAGGCTATCTTTGCCAAGGCGTCCGTATAAAGTTGCTCTCCCTCCCAGGGGATCGCGATTTCAAAGTGCTTAAACGCCCCTAGAGACCTTAGCTTCTTTCAGTAATGGATCATGTTCCTTCCTTGGCTTGGTATTCCCTAGAATCTAGTTGATGACCAAAGATAGAGTCGCCGTAGATACGATCGCGGTTGCACCCATTTCTTTGGCGAGTCACAACCCGGCGACCAGAGCTTCGTATTCAGACTCATTGTTGGTCGCTTTAAACCCGAACTTGAGAATACCATGAACTCGAGCCCCTGGCTCACTAGGAGAAGACCCGCACCGCTCTTTTCTTTGATGACCCGTCGCGTAGAGTTTCCGTTCGACAGTCCTAAATAGTTTCTTGCCCGGCTCGCTGATCGTTGCTCGCTCGGGGATAGGAAAATTTCGAGATGAAGTCTGCAACACCTCGCTTTGATGGTCGACCTGGGCGTATACTTTAGGTCGAACTGGCTCAGCTCCATGGCCCATTTGAGCAGTTTACTACCCGAGGCCTCGGTTTCGGAGGACCTCGCGAGAGGGTAACTTGTCATTACATTGATTGTGTGGGCATGGAAGTAAGGTGGCAGCTTTCTGGACGTGACCAGTAGGGCAAAAGCTAGTCGCTCCATTTCCGGATACCGCATCTCGGCATCCGATGTGATGTTTACTTGCATAATATACTGCCACCGAGCTTTTTCCTCTTCCCAGTATTGCCGCCGCGCAAGCCGAGACACGGAAGGGTAGATGAGCTCTGCGGAAGAGGCTTAGAGAGGAGAGGTGGCTTCCCAAGATGCTCTTTTATACTCTGGAATGCCTGCTCGCATTCTGAAGTCCACTCGAATTTCCTATTGGCTTTCAGAACATTGAAGAATGGTAAACGCAATGTCAGTTAGCCTTGATATGAAGCGACTCGGTGCCGCTATTCCTGCTCGACTCATGACCTGCTTTTTGCCTGGTCGGGCTCCATATCGAAAGCGAGCTTGAATCTTTTCGGGGTTTATTTCTATGCCCCGCTGATTGACCATATATCCCAGGAACTTCCCTGACGATACCCCGAATGAACATTTGAGAGGGTTCAGCTTCATCCCGTAGAGCCGAGTATGTCAAACATCTCAGCGAGATGCGTAATATGCTTTGAGGCGACCTGGGATTTGACCAGCATGTCGTCCACATAGACCTCCATTGTCCTCCCGATCTGGTCGGAGAACATTCGGTTGACCAACCTCTGATAGGTCGCTCCTGCATTCTTAAGGCCGAAGGGCATGACTTTGTAATGATCATGACCCCGGTCCGCTTATGAAGGTGCGTATCTCCTCATCCGGTTTATACATGGGAGTTTGATTGTGTCCCGAATATGCATCCATGAAGCTTAATGCTCGTGCCCCGAGGTGGCATCAACGAGCTGGTCGATTCTTGGTAGGGGGAAGCTGTCTTTTGGGGAAGCTTTGTTCAGGCCGTTGAAGTCCACGCAGGTTCGCCACTTGCCATTTGGCTTCTTTACCAAGACCGGGTTGGCAACCCAGGTCGGGTAGAGAGCCTCGCGAACAGATCCATTTCGGAGAAGGTTCTCCACTTCTGATTTTAATGCGGCGTACCGCTCCGGATCCATCGCCCTACTCTTTTGGCGAACTGGCTTGGCTTCACTACTGACGTTTAGCGGATGGCAAATAATGTTTGGGCTGATCCCGACCATATCTGCATGCGACCAGGCGAACACATCAATGTTCTCCTTCAAGAAGCTTACCGCTCGAGGCGCCCGAAGGTTGAGACAGCTCCCGATCTTTAGCACTCGGCTCGGCTCTTTTGGATCAACTGAAACTTCGGACAGATCCTCAACCGGGCCACTCGGGGGGATTTCCTGAATCCACGGATCTATATTATCCTCCGCCGGACCAGGGCGGCTCGATCCGGCTAATCGCCATAGCTTGGCGGGGTGCACACCGCGAAATGCCCTTTCCTTTGTCGGCCATTTGGACCGATTTTACATAGCATTCGCGAGATGCACTTTGCGATCCGCTTACCTCCCCTATCCCCGTTGGAGTGGGGAACTTCATCTTGAGATGATAAATGGAAGTGACTGCCCTGAAAGTTCTCAGCAGAGGTCGCCCTAAGATTCCATTGAAGGCCGATGGGCAGTCCACGACCAAGAATTCTAGAACCCTAGTCACCTCGTCGTAGTCGAGCGTGCAGGGAGCTGGATTATTCCGTAGGGATCGTGATCCCCACTGTCAGAAACCGCATGCAGGCATCAGGCCTGGCTTCAGGTCGGCCTCGCTTAGGTTCATTCTATCAAAAGCGGATTTGAACAGAATGTTCACGGCGCTTCCGTTGTCCACAAGCATTCTGCAGACATTATGACACCCTATCAGGGAGGCGTATTACCAGAGCATCCTCGTGAGGATGGTGCAAGCGAGCTGCCTCCTTCTCGCAGAAGGAGATTGGTTCCTCTTTTCTGGCTTTCTGAGGTCGCTGCAAAGTATTCATTACCCTGATCGGGTCGTGGTGCGCTTCGCGAGCATATCTTTCCTACGCTCCTCGCGTGTTTCCCGCGAGGTGCGGGCCTCCGAAAATTATGTTAACACTATCATACCCGCTGCGATCACGGCGCTTTTTCTTTCGCCCCCTTGGCTCTCTTTTGGGGAGTCGTCAATGTACTCCTTGAAGTGCCCCTTCTTGATGAGCTCTTCGATAGCCTGCTTTAGAGCTCGGCATTCATCAGTGAGGTGCCCATTATCCCGATGGTAACGGCAGATTTTTGCAAGGGGGCTTCGGCCAGAGCGAGGGGTTTTCATGGGTTACTGGCTCACCAGCAGTGGC
Organism: Pistacia atlantica; assembly: GCA_026229545.1. Classification (NCBI taxonomy): domain Eukaryota; kingdom Viridiplantae; phylum Streptophyta; class Magnoliopsida; order Sapindales; family Anacardiaceae; genus Pistacia; species Pistacia atlantica. The sequence continues at coordinate 26,243,045 of CM047904.1, forward strand.
CTCCTCCTCAGTTTATCGAGGATTGCGATATGGACACATTAGCAGTATATTGAGCCCCGTCGCGATCGTGACGAGGAACATGAGCATAGGACTTTTTCTGCTCGTAGCGGGGTTTTTTCCCTTTTCGCTAATCGTCAGTGTCTCCTTTGCGATCAGCTCGCCTGTTATCTCCCGACCAGCGTCTCTTGGAAGTCTTGTGATCGCGAAAGAGAGTGCCGCCAATTCCTCTATTCTGGAGATACTTTTACTCGAGTTATAGAACACTGGTGAGGGAAATGTGTCCTCTTAACGCAGTTCTTTCCACAGTCGGTTTGCGGGCGAACTCCAGGCTATTATAAGGGTTCGGATGGACACTTCGGAGCGTGTGCCACTTTGTTGAGTTCCCTGTAGGCGTTCAATGTAAGACTGCAGGATTCGTCTCTTTCTTGCCTTATGTTGCTGAGGTAGCTCAAAGGCATTGAAAATTTCCGGTTGGCTTGGAAATGCCGCAGGAACGTCGTGCTCATCCGAGGCCACGAACTGATCGATCCCGCTGGGAGCGACCTTAACCACCGTTTGGCGTGAGAAGTCAGCATCACGGCCAAACAACGGCATTTCGCAAGGTCCGAAACCTGGTGGAGCTCCATCAGGTCGTTGAACTCATATAAATGATCCTGCGGGTCATAGTTTCCATCAAACGGCCGACATATCCGCATTCAACCACCCCGGTGGAAGCGGAGCGCGACACTTTAGGAGAAAATGGGGATGTTGGGCGACTGCTGTTCGTTTCTTTTGCTTCCCATTAACTGTCTAGAGCTCGCATGACCTCAATTTGTGGTAACGAGCCAAGGCGGGTTGCTTTCACCCATGCGAGCCCGACCTTCCCGACACGGTTCAGAGAGTTCGGAGGTTCGGATCCCTCCTCCTCGGCCTGGCCGGGTATTTCCAGCCGCGCTTGACACATGCCGACTAGGCGTGTGAAGGCGATGTGTTGTGCGGGGCATTTTCATGACCCTCGCGGTGGTACGAACCTTGCCCCGCGAGGTGTGGGGGCCACCCGCATGGGAACGATCGGGATCGTTCTGCTGGTGGTGATCGGAATCATCGTGCCCAGCATTTTCGCTTGGGTTTGCCTGCGACGTGGCATGGGACAGCTCGGGATTTACTTTTTCATTGAGTCTCAGCTTTGCCGACACCTTGCTCGGGGCGCCTTTTGTATTCGCTGGCCCTTGGGAGCCCGTAGGCTTATTTTTTGCCACTTGCTTACCCTTGCGCTTACTGCCATGCGGTGCTGCGATCGGGCTATCGCTTCTCGCCGCTGCCGCACTCGCGCGACTGGCGTTTTTGCTTGTACCGCCTCCGTCGTCGAGATGACATGCCTCGGTCCAAAGCGGTCCAACCTCACGGAATTGCTGGTGCAGTATTGTCGAACCTCTCCGGGTAGCTTTTTGATAAGCAGGGTCCAATTGCGAGACTGCTGGGTATTCCTAAGCATTTTGCATTTTGCAAACCGGAGGTATGTTGGAAGGGGTGTCCCTCCCTTTGGGAGGGTGGGGGACTCTTCAAAGCATGCTGGTTCACCTGCTCAGGTTCAGATTGGCGAGCCATTGTAGCAGTGAGACCAGTAGGTCAAAGATTCTCCTGATGAAGGGTAGACACTAAATTGTTAGACCGATCGTCACAGTCTAAAAAATTAAACCTAAATACCGTAGTAGCGGTAAGTAGGATCGAATCCACAGGGAGCAAGACTAACAACCTAACATATTTTAAGTAGCGAAAATGAAATTGACAATGGATTAATGAAACTAAATAGACTAAATGCAAATAATGAAATAGTGCAATTAAAACTAATAAAGACTTTATAATAAAAATGTTGCCGTTACGGTTTTGGTTCGACACGAGATCGACACACAATTCTTCTCTACCCTCTACGATCCCCTAAACCTACAAGGCAAGGTAAATCAATGAAATGGTTTCCCGACACTCTAGGTATAATCTATCCTGTCTCACCCGATCACTCAAGTTCGATTGGTTAAAGACTATCATTGAACGTCGATAAACACTACAAGGCAATACCACTAGTTGGTACGCGATTAACAAATACAATCTGTCAACACGTAATATCCAATCAACCAACTTCACAATAAACGCAACAATAGTAGAAATTAAATTAAATCCAAACACAACTCAATTACAATCGATGCGAAGTAATGTAAGCAATATTCATCATTTAATTATTCCCAACCAACGTTTATCATTCAGCAAGTTCTATGAAAACATTAAATCGCAATGGACAACAATATTCATCACAAGTTATGCCCAAATCATATTAAAGTATCGAAATCAATCATGAAACGAAAACAAATATAATCCGAAGCACAATACTACCAAATGTCCTATAATCGGGCTCATCCAACTAGTCGAGAGCTGATGAGGAGAGTCGTGGAGTCAATCCCGATCTTGCCTATGCCGTATCAGACAACCGGGAGCTTAGCCGCTCATGGTGGTGATGACGGAGGCCGAAACGGTGGAAACGGAGCTGACCATGGCGAAGGGGAGGTAACCGACAGCGATATGATGCGAAGGGCCGGGCAAGCGACCAACGGACAGCCCGGAATACGAAGCAACAGCGGTTGTGGAAGGCGTTAATTTTGGCGGGTCTCCGGAAAAGAAAAGGCAGGTGGCGGAAATGGGATCCGAAGGTACCGATGGAAAGCTCTGGTGATGGGGAGTTCAGATCAGGTCCTGGGGAGGTGAGAAGTCGCCGGAAATGAGCAAGATCTGGCCTGGAAGATGAAGAGGCGCGACGGCAAAACCGCGGATTCGGCGGTTTCGCGGGCAGTAAGCTAGGGAAGTGTAGATCCGTGTGGGGAAGTGAGATCTACCCTTGGGGAGCTGAAACGTCACCGGAAAATGGCCAAAACTGGCCGGGAAGACGAAGAGTCGCGGTGGAAGCAGCGTCGCGGCGTGGTGGTTCTCGGTGGTGGTTTGCCGTGGTGGTTTGCCGTGGCTTTGACGGGATGATGATCTGGGGTCGAGGAAGATGAAGCGTCGCCGGAGGTCGCCAGAAATGGAAGATGAAGGGTCGCCGGAAAAGTGAAGATGAACAGTCCCCCCGGTGCGATCTGCGTTTTTTTTCTTTTATAGCACATATTGCAAAATTTCAGTTTAGTCCCTACACAATTAAAAAGTGACAAAATCAGCCCCTTAAAACATGACATTTTACCCCCTAAACAGCATAAATGAGACAAAATTACCCTTAATCCATAAACCACAACCTAATATCAACTCATATATTTTCCAAAATCATTCCAAACACGTTAAATTCATAAGAAAAATATTAGGAAGCGATTTTCATGAATAAATTCATAAATTCTTTAATTGTCTCAATATACTTCAATTTAATCACAAATGGGGTATTTTTATCACCAAAATAGAGTCACTTTCATGACTCTAACATAAATCAAGCCCTCCTTCTAGCGCCAAACTGTTGATGCTCGTTTTGGCACCAACCAAATTGTCACGTGCGTAACGTTGATTGGCTATGAGACACACGCTGATAATGAAAATATAAAGCGAAATAAATGCAAATGGAGTTTTTTAAGTGGTTCGGATGCTAAGGTAGCAAGTCCTACGTCCACTGATTTGTATTGATATTAGTTTGGATTAATTTCTTGTATAAAATAACCAGTTGCAGGGGATCCAATCATGTCAACAAATGAAGTGGCTAGTGGGGCAGTAATATTAAAAGAGTGATGCTCTGTAGACTAACAAATTTGTTAACATTGAAAATTTGAATTTTTTTTTTTTTTTTTTTTTTTGGGAATTTCAAAATTTCAATATTAGTATTTGGATTAGTACAAAATGATTAGTGCATATAATATTATTGATATTAAAAATGGTGGTCGATGGAAAAAAACTCTTTTTTTAAAAGGTTAACTGGAGTAAAATCCAAGTTGTGCTGGCTGGATCACTACATTTATAACCTTTCAGGTAGAAAACCAAAAAAATTGAGCCTCAGAAATGATAAATGGCCTTATAGATATGTGCCCTGTAAACAGGGCCAGATCTACTCTGACCAATCTTATTTTCAATAGAAAGTCTGCCTCTGTTTTGTTTAGTTCTCAGGCTCTAAACTAGTCGTAGCACGCCTGTTTGTTTAAAAATTCTGCTGAGCTTGCCACCCTTAGTTCAACAAGTCACAATTATTTTGCTAGTTTTCTGACAGAATAGTTCATAGTTCAATTCCTAGGAAACCTCAACAGACCAGAATGATACAATACCAACTGACGATAAAAAATAAAAATATTTTTGAAATTGAGAATATATATACACAGTCAAATTCTTAATATGGAGACGTAAATTTTCATTAACAATCACTACATATTGAACATCACAAAAAGCTTATAACCGTTTAGCTACCACTTCGGAGACTGTTACATGATTAACTAAACACAGTGTGTTGATTTATGTTGTTCATCCTCATTTTCGTTTATATCTGTGGTTTCAATTTTGATCATTGCAGAAACTTCCAACATGGACAGTCCTTCATCTACATTTTCTTGGGCACACAGATAGCTATTTGCAAGCACATCAAATTAAATCAGGCTCATTCTTGGCCAGTAGCTATTACTGTTGATTAAAATTTTAACTAGATTTTACCGAGTCTGTGCCCTCATTAAATACAAAATTAGCCATTCATCATTTCTTTGTATTTAAAATTAATTAAAGAGGAATTATGATGCAGGACGAGGAAGAAAGTCCAGACTATAGCTTCTGTAGGATTTGTCACACAAGTGAATCCTCTTGATTCATATCCTATGGATTCAAGGCGTGTATCCCACTGCCTGGCAGTATACACCTATGTGCCAATTTATATTTTTTGGACTCTCAAAAAACAGATACGTAATATCATTCATATATAGTTCATTCGATAAAAAGAAAGTGTAATATATTTGTTATAATAATCAATCGTGTAGTCTATTAAAAAAATAAAAACATTACAATTCAGTATCTCTTGCATTTCCCATCTCCTGATACATCTGGTCTTAGTTTTCAGTTAAAACAGATCATGTTCGTTACCATGTTCAGGGGAAGCAAGTCCTCGGAACAATTTCTTAAAAGCATGCCAACCTGATCCAAACTTCATACGGCATCTCCTGTGTAATGTTGCCTCAACAGGGTAATCAAATTCAATCGATTATAAAAAAAAAAGGGCTTCAGCTATAATTATAACTAGTAAAATCCTTCCAAATTTCTGGACTCTGCAACCATCTCAGGATCACCAAGTCTGTTATTACAAAAGGCTATAATCATCTAGCCACAATTTCTGAATCCCCAAAACTATAAACATTGGATTTAAAATTACTAAATAACTAAGAGTACTAGTAAAACAAGCAGAGTATTGACAATAATTAATATAAACTAAGAGTAATGCACTCATCGTGTAAGAAACAATAATTGGGCTTTCCACCAAGACAATCTTGGATCAATATTAATAACGGACAGGCCAGTTTCATGATATTCAGTTTTGTATCCTTTGTGAGACAATTAAAAGCTGATTATTTTTTATCCTTTTAGATCAATGTGGAGATTCAACTTCAAAGCGCTATGTATTTCAATGATACAAAGTTTAAACTATGAGATAAGTTATATTTAAGTTGACTTTGAATTATGGAGTAAACGCAAATTAAAGTTTTTCCATCTCAATGCTAGCTGTCTTCTATATGCTCTCTTTTGCGTATGAAAAACTTTAATTATAAATCTTATGGACATAGCAAAGTCAAGGTCATCACTAACATATTCATGGAAATTTCTAAGGAAATTTTAAGCTCAAACATAATGAAGTTATGAAATAATTTGGGGCTCTGATGTAGGAAGTTAAAGATTTTTAATCATTATGGAAAATCACGAAGGTTTATATATATATATTTTTTTTTTTTTTTATGCTGACTTGGTCTAGTCATTCACCTTGGGTTTTAATTTCTAGCAAAAGACATGGTTTTAAAACCCAGATTAGACCAGTCGGTTTGACTAGTCTAACTAGAAATTGACCCCTTCCCTCGATCTAGGGATACTCTAAATCCAATTTCAGCCATTAGCTCGGATTGATTGACGGAACAATTCCAAACCGTTGGTTCAACCAAACCAATGGCTAAATCGAGTTACCAAAATCCATAAAATTAAAATCTCTGTTACAGTGCCCAATCTAGGCTCGATTCGGCTTGATTCACAATTAACAGACCACTGTATGTTGATTTATGTAGTTCATCCTCATTTTCGTTTAGAGAAATTGGGCTTCTTCGAGGTCTTTATATCTGTGGTTTCAATTTTGATCATTGCGGAAACTTTCAACATGATGGTCCTTCATCTACATTTTCTTAGACACATAGCAAAACCATTTGCAAGCACCTCAAATTAAATCAAGCTCATTCTTGGCCAGCAGCTATTGCTGTTGATTAAAATTTTGATGGATTTTCCCGAGTCTATGCCCGCCTTAATTACAAAATTAACCCTTCATCATTTCTTTGTATTAAAAATTAATTAAAGAGGAATTATGATACCAAGGACAGTGAGAGCTTCAGTAGGATTCAATTAATTAATCTCACGTAAGTGAATCCTCTTGATTCATATCCTATGGATTCAATGTGTGTGTCATGCTATCTGGCAGTGTACTCCTATGTGCCAATTAATATTTTTGGACTCCTAGAAAAATAAAAACTTTGTAATCAGTATCTCCTGCATTTCCCATTTCCCGATACATCTGGTCTTAGTTTTTAGTCAAACAGATCATGTTCGTTACCATGTTCAGGGGAAGCAAGTCCACGGCACAATTTTCTAAGAAGCATGCCAGCCTGATCCAAATTTCATACGGCATCTCGTGTGTAATGCTTGCCTCAACAGGGTAATTCAAATTCAATTTATTAAAAAAAAAAAAAAGGCTTCAACTAGAATTATAACTAGTTAAATCCTGCCAAATTTCTGGACTCTGCAACCATCTCAGGATCACCGAGTTTGTTATTACGAAAGCCTATAATCATCTAGCTACAATTTCTGAATCCCCAAAACTATAAACATTGGATTTAAAATTACTAAATAACTAAGAGTATTAGTAAAACAAGCAGAGTATTGACAATAATTAATATAAACTAAGAGTAATACACTCATCGTGTTCCAAATATACATTGGGTATTTGCTTCAACATTATCTTATGCAAAATCAAGTTGCCGACATTCATCATTATACCAAGACGCTCGACACAATGTTCTCTAAAGCTTGGAGTACTACTTAAGAGTTACAACCATGGCAAGTCTAAGGGGAGTAGAATATTAAACTTAATTCGGCCTACGACTTTCTGGGTTTTTGTTTCACATAGGGGCTACAGGTAGCTAATCCAATTTTGTCACTAGTCCGTGTTTACTAACCCATATTTTTCTCATTTCTTTAGCCCAATTATATAGTTTTGTATCCAGAAAAATCATGTAAAAATATCTCAATTAATAAAGGAGTTGTTAGATATACAGTTATAAAGGAATGTAGTAGATGTAATTTGTTAATGGAGTTGGTAGGTTGAAATTAGTGTATATAAAGCTCGTTTGGACACCATAGGAAGGGATAACCTCTTTCCAAGCTAAGCAAAGCTTCTCAACACAAAATAATGTGAGTGAAAAGAGCAGAATTAATCTGCAAAATGGGAAACTCATATTCTGATGAATTCTAGTAATAACCAACTCTGATCCAAGTTAAGTAGCTTGTTAATTGAGGACGCAATTGTAGGGAGAGGAAAATATAGAAAATAACATATCATGATAATGGACAAAACAATAAGTGAAAATAAACACACAACTTGCCCGAGTTCTAGGACATCAATAGTAATATTGATGATACAATAGCCTACATTATATAATTTATCTATCTAACACATCTGTAACAGTTACATCATTAATTGATGAAGTGCTCCTTGAATAGCGTTCTTGCGGCACCGTAGGTTTAATTCTTTCATTTTGACTTGAGAAACCAGGCTTCTTTGGAATTATCATATCGGTGTTTTCATTGTCGAGCATCATGAAAACTTCCAACATGGATGGTCCATCAATTGGATTTTCTTGTACACATAATAAAGCAATATGCAAACATCTCATTAATTCACATGAGGAAGATGCATCGTCTAGTGATTCATCCATAAACTCTATGCCTTTACCATCACTCCATAGCTCATATGCCTGAAATTATCAAATAACTCAGAATTATCCAGCCTATTCTCATGCTAATAGTTTGATCTATATATCCTTAGGACATATGTATTATTAAAGAACTTACATATTGAGGAAGACTCAGATTTTCAGAACCATAGTAAAGGGAAGTCCTTTTGCCACTAATGATTTGCAATAGTAGAATCCCAAAACTATAAACATCAGATTTAGTCGAGTATATGCCTTTTTGGATGTACTCAGGGGAACATAACCATTGCATTGATTTATTAGAGACAATGACTAAACAAGATATATGTGAAACAATCAAAAGCCTGAATATAATATTATATAGTATTATGAGTAAATACACTTACAATGTTCCAACAATATTGCTTGTGTTTGCTTCTAGATCATCTTTTGCAAATATTCTAGCCATACCAAAATCTGATATTTTTGGTTTAATTTCTCCATCTAATAAGACATTAGTAGCTTTTAGATCTCGATGAATAATAGTCAATCTTGAGTATTCTTAAAGATACAAGAGGCCTTGAGTAATCCCTTCAATGATGTGCACACGTTTTTTCCAATGCAAAACATATCATCTAATGGGGTCTGAAACAATAAAATAGTGAAAATTAATCAATGATCCGAGCTAACAAAAATGGAGGGAATTGCAATTAAATTTACAAGAATAGCACATAAATTAAAATACAAACCAAAAAGATAAGCGTCTAAGCTATTGTTTCACATGTATTCATAGACTAGTATTTGTTCTTCTCCGTCAATGCAAAAAGCCAAAACTCGAACAAGATTTACATGCTGGAGCTTTGCGGTAAGCATAACCTCATTTTTGAATTCTTCAAATCCTTGATTGGAGGTTTTTGAAAGTTTCTTCACTACTATTATTTGTCCATCTGGTAGTACACCCCGGCAGAATACGCTCTTAATTATTAGTAACTTGTAGGTGATAAGCTGATACTGATACATTTTCCATCCATCGAAAGTTTAATTACGATTCCAAAATATATTCATCTGAAGACTGAAAATATTAAAAATGATTAATAGCCTAACAAAAATGTACCTTGTAAACAGGACCATATCCACCCTGTCCAAGCTTATTTTCAACTGAAAATCCATTGGTAGCTGCATCTATATCAGCCCAAGTATATTCCATAAGAGTAGGAACATAGCAATTGAAATCTCCAGCAGCTGCTGCTTTGTTAACTTTATCACTGGATTGTTTAGTTGAGTCACTCGCCCCTGTCAACCAAGAGAAACATTAATTGGAGAAAGATAAAAAAAAAAAAAAAAAAAATTAAATAACATAGTACACATATATGGCTGGATAATCTTGCCTTTGAATTTGAGCTTTCTCCTCCAGCAATAACATATCACAAATGTTCCAAGTAGAAGAATAAAAGCTGCCGTTGTAGACAAAATAATTACCAATGAGCGCCTCTTATTATTTTTTCCATTTTTATAATCTTCTTCAGGTGAAGGAACACTAATATTGATCCCAACTGTAAAAATACACTATATATGTTAACAATAGGTGACATCAAGATCTTAATTCAAATCATTGGGAATGAATCTGGTTGCAATAATCAAATATTAATACTATGTGCAGTGAAATGATCAAGAAGATTACAACTATGAGAGAAGGATTTCTTACCTGCAACTTGAGAAAGCTCCCAATTTTGATCAGGGGAGACAAGCCATACATGATAACCAAGTAGCTTCTTCTCCTTGGCATAAGAAATCTTAGCTATTATAGCCTCAACGTCATCAAAGCCAATCCAATAATTTCCGATTGAGCAGTAATTCACCACATAAGTTTCGTTGCACATGATATCAGTATAAGGATCATGTTGCTCAATATAATTCTTGATTTCCCTGCAGGTCAGATATCCATCTTGTTTACTAGCTGGTCCTGTTGCTGGTGCACCATTACCATTTTGAGCCGAGTTACAAGAGTCGACACAAAACCATAGTAAGGCAACTCTAAAACCAACTTATTAGTTGACAATCCTTCATCGATCCATGCCCTTATACAGTAATCAGTGTTTCTATCACTACCGGATCATACAAAGCGCATTAGCCCCAAGATTTCTTAAGTTGTGCCAGTGGGGCTTAGAGTAGTCACTGCTTATAACATGAACCCAATCCAAGTATTGTTGCATCGTCTATAGGGTATTTTCCTGAATATGAAGGTGAATATAGAACCCTCGCCGTCAAAATTAATTCAGACTTGCTGGAGTTTCTTGCCTCTCGAACCGATAGCAGCCGCCACTCTTGAAGTAGAATACCCATATTGGACTTATTAGATTCGTCTCTGGAGATATCCAAGAAAAGTCCAGGCCATGGAAATCGTAAAGCCTGGCTAATGATACTGAGGAATTAATAAAAGATTTTCTGTAAGAAGAATTTCTTATCATTAAAGAAATTGTTGAAGAATTTGCAAGTTCACCCCCAATGGATAGAAGCATAGTGTTTGATGGATTCTTTTGTTTTAAAATTTGTGTGAAGTTGGAGATTGTTATGCCTGGAAAAGTAGGGCTGACGCCGAGCCTTGTCAGCATGGCCGGTCAGAGCTTAGGTAGGTTCTGTAACCATTCGGAAGTAGCCACGTCGCATGCTGACGTAGACAGCATGCTCCTGCCAGTGTAGTGGGTGTTCGCTAGATTGGCGAAAGGCTAGAAACGAACCACGTGTCCAATCCCTGCACAAGTTGAGGAAATCACCTGAGCAGGTGAGCAACGGGACACAAAGAAGGATTTGCACGACAACTTGACCCACTCACAGATTTAGCAATCATTACCTTAATTCATCCCACTATAAATAGAGGGCTCCTCTCCCGTTTGTGGGATTAGCTAATTTCACTCTTTAATAGCATATTCTCTCTCTCTCTCTCTCTCTCTCTTGTATTCACTTGTATTTTCCAAACTATAAATCAGCTCGCTGAATGAGACCTGATCTTATATATTAAGACAATATCAGTGGACATAGGATTCGCTTGTTTAAGCATCCGAACCACTTTAAACATTGTTCTTCATTCTTTACTCAATCCAATACCCCCATATTCACGTGTGATCTCTGAGTTAGATTGGTCCCACTATAGCAAATGGCTCGCCAATTTGAATCTGAGCGAACCAATCATGGTGATGAAGAGATCCCCTAGGTACAAGAGGACACTTCTCCCGAGGTGCCCTCAGTCCCACAAGATATTTTAGGAGATATCCCTTCAAGCTCACGGCTTGACCCAGCCGTCATGAGCTACCTGGAGAGGTTTAACAATACTCTCTAAACGATTAGTCGAAGGCACGACTCGATCCATGGACCGATTGGATCGAGTCGTGCCACCCGCATCGAATAAGGCGGTGCCACTACAAAAAACGCTTGCAAGTCGCATGAAAGCACAGAAAAGGGCAATAACCCATGCCGCGCGCAGTGCAACGTGTCAAAGAAAGGGAAAGCAAGTGGCGTATAACGGGCCTAGAGGCTCCGAGGGGTCAGCGAACACTGACCGCGCCCAAAGTAGAATACCCATGACGTTAAGGCTCGATGACATGTCGCGACCTGAGCAGTCCCGTGCCACGTCGTGCAAGCACTCCCATAAAAGTGCAGGGCAGGGAGATTCCCATTATCGCCAAAATGACGACTCCGATCATCGTGCGTGAAGTTCCCACCGTTTGTGGGTTGGTCCATACCACCGTGGAGGTTGAGAAGGTTCCCTGAACCATGCAGCACCATCACACGACTTTAGCTTGCGTGCGTCGAGATTGCTCGGAACTGCTGGCCGAGGCGAGGAAGAATTTGACCTATGGTCTTTCCTCAACTGCAACTGTGAGCGTTGAACCCATGTTACAGAAAGTGATCCTCATGTAGCTCCGCTACCTCAGATTGAGGAGCTGCAACGAGCTTTGGATCAGCTTAAGGCTCAACGAGATAAGCAAGGGCAGGTCACAGAGGCATCTCCCTTCTCTCCGGTGGTGTTAGCCGTCCCTCTCCCATCAAGATTTAGAATGCCCGATATACGAGCATTTGATGGAAATTCTTATCCGCAGGATCATCTGTACGAGTTCAACGACTGATAGAACTCCACCAAGTTTCTAACTTGGCAAAATGTCGTTGCTTAGTAGTAACTCTTACTTCACATGCCAAACAATGGTTCAAGTTGCTCCCAGCAAGATCTGTCAACTCGTGGCCTCAGATGAGCTTGACATTCCTGAGACACTTCCAAGCGAACAGGAAGTTCTCAATGCCTTTGAGCTACATCAACAACATAAGGCAAGAGAGGGATTAGTCCCTCAAATCTTATATTGACAGGTTCCATAGGGAGCTTCATAAAGTAGCTCACACTCCTGAAATGTCCGTTCGGACTCTCATTATCGCGGGAGTTCGTCCACAGACAGATCTGTGGAAAGAGCTGTAATCTGAGAATGATGTTTCCCTCACCTGTTTTTACAACCTTATGGAGGAATACCTTCGCATTGAAAACTCCGTGGTGGAGCTCAGTCGCCACGACCCTAGCCCTTCGGGCAGTGTGCCTGGTCGGCGGGAAAATAGGAGGGCTGATCGTAGGTGGGCTAATAACGATCAGTAGAAAGGAAAAAAGCAACGATATAAGCCCAAGAAATCTTACGCTCCAGTCCTCATCGTGATCGCAACAAGAGTCAATACACCCCTCTAAATACATCGGTCTCGGCTATTCTTGATAAGTCAAAAGAGGAAGGCCTGCTCGAGGAGCCTGAGCCCATGAAAAATCCCCTCTTAGCTAGAAACAGTAAAAAATATTGTCATTATCATCGAGATAACGAGCATCACACTGATGAGTGTCGAGCCCTCAAGTAGGCAATCAAAGACCTCATCAAGTAGGGGCACTTTAAAGAGTATATTGATGACTCTACTCCCGTGTAAGAGAAGAATCAAGAGGAACCAGCCAAGAAGCGTGGTCGTAAGGGTATCTACAGCGTAGGGATTATCTTTGGGGGACCGTACCTCACAAGGAATTCATGAGGTGCCCAAGACAGGTATGCTAGCACAGCCCATCACGACCCCATCAGTGTAATGAACACGACGTCGCGACCGTCAAAGGTTCATAGGGAGGAAGAAATCACCTTCTCCGAGAAAGACGCAGTACGATTGCATCATCCCCATGATGATGCTCTTGTCATCATGCCTCAAATAGGGTGTTACGACGTCCACAGAATGTTGGTGGACAACAGAAGCGCTGTGAACATCCTGTTCTAACAAGCTTTCAAAAGAATGAAACTGGATGAAGCCGACCTGAAGCCTACCTTCATCCCTCTATATGGTTTCACCGAGGATCACCTGATCCCCAAGGGAATGATCTCACTTCCAGTCACGTTGGGTGACACCAACAAGATGACCAAGGTCACTAAGTTCTTAGTAGTGGACTGCTTGTCCGCTTTCAATGGCATTCTAGGGCGACCTCTATTGAGAAACTTCAAAGCAGTCACCTGGATCTACCATCTCAAGATGAAGTTCTCCACCCCGACCGGGATAGGGGAAGTGAGCAGATCTCAGCCTGCGTCTCGCGACTGCTATGTAAAGGTAGTGCAGATGACTTGCAGGGGGAAAGACACTCCACATGGCATTCCCAAACAGACAAGGCCGATTAGCCAGATCAAACCACAGCTTGACCCACCCGAGGATAATATGGATCCTCGTATCCAGGAATGCCCTTCTAGTGGGTCGGTTGAGGATTTATCTGAAGTGTCAGTAGACCAGAGCGAGCCGAGCCTTCTGTGAGAATGCATTATGGCATATAAAGATATCATTATGGAACTAGTATTCTCTACCAACGACATTCCCATACTTGAAATCAATCATAGATTATTAGACTAAAAATAACTAATAAATTGGAGGTACTTTTGAGGTAGTCATTCTGCGCATGTCATATTCAAGAAGGTATATCTCAAGATATACACATTGGATTGCTATGATATTGATCTCATTTTAAAGCTTAGAGAAAGGGATAAAACTTTTATGTTTAGGTCTTAATCCAGTTCGATGGTTAAGATGCTCAAAAATCACTCAGAAAGTCACAGAGTTTACAGGGAAACCGTGGTAACATGTTTTCTCTTAGGATTTTCATCAAACAATTCATATGCAAATGCTACTACCATGTCGGCTACACTTCCACAACTCTCTAATTCAACCAAATTGTGAGCCAAAAACTCACTAAATTGAGTATCAAACTTGGCTGAATTTATCACTTCTCTACACTCCAAAAATCTCAACAAAAAATCTTCCACAACTTCACCAAATCATCACATAACCATACACTACTTCTCATGGCTAGAATTTATACATCAATAAACACCAAAAACAGCCCATAATTCTCTCATACCATGGCATACAAACATGCAAAAAAATTCATTCAACAAAATCTTGCTCAAATTAAGGTTCAAATTAGGTTTACTTACCTTGAATTTGAGCAACTCCAACACTATACTCTCTCTTTGGTAGAATTCCCTCCTTCTCAAACCCTAAGCATATACAACCATAAGAATTCAAAACTTTAAAATTTAATCTCACTTCTTGGTGCAAGAATCTTACCTTTGGATGCTTAGGATTGAAAGTCTATCAAAAGTTAGCCGAAATCCTATGAATTTCCTTGGAAATTTAATGAAGAAATTTGAGAGAATTTGGGTAGAGAATGGCTTGAATGGAGGGTAGAGTGGCTAGGGTTTCTCTTCTTCAACTCTTAATATCATAAAATAATATATATTAGATTCCCATTTTACCCTTGCATTTTCTATGAAATTCCATCTTTGCCCTTTAGTCAATTACAATAATGCCCTCATCTCCATTGCATTCTCCATGAAATTCTACTACTTTTCACTCCCCACTTTTTCAACTAATTATGAGTGAAAAGACCATGTTACCCCTAATGAAGGTTTAAGAAATTTTTTTCACACCTATTCAAGATAACTTCAACAAAATTCAACTAAGGGTATTAGGGCATAAATAAAGGTACGCACCTTAATGTGGGCGTTAGGTAGCTTGTGGCCGAACAATCCTAACATGGATATCTCTGACCTCCCTGAGGAATATCAAGTTGCTCTCATTTCTATGGTCGAGCCAGATGAGGAAGAAGAATAAGAGCTTGCCCTAGAGGACGATTAGTAAGAAACAAAAGTCCCTTCAAGCGAATGACCTAGAGGTTGTTGATTAGCTAGACGACCCAGAGGTCGAGGTGACTGAAGTCAGGGATCTTAGTGATCAAGACCAGTGATCGTTCTCTCCTCTGCTCGAATAGAGTCTTTTATGCTTATTCTTTTTTCTGATGTAGCTTCTGGTCGTCCATTGTACACATTTTTGAAATATATAAAAATGAATTTTTGACCAATTGTGATAGCACTTCTATAATTTAAGTATTTCACAAAACAAATATAGCATAACTGATCATAGGATCATAGAACTTGTAAAACATTTTAAATAACAAGATTATTAAAAACTTAAGATTACGACACAAGTAATTCTTTGAGAAGAATTGGAGTAATCCTATTCATTGTATTTACAGTGATGAAAGTTTTTACAAGTAAAAAATGATCAAGTTATAAATGAGTTCAGAATTATTGATAATAAGGGTGAAGATGCTTAGCATTCCAAGCTCGCGGTACTTCAGAACCAGTAAGCCTTTTGAGGTGATACGTTCTAGGTCGTATCACCTTAGTGACACGAAATGGGCCTTCCCAGTTAGGTCCCAATACCCCCGCACTTAGTTCTCTTGTACTGAGAAGGACTTCTTTTAACACCAGGTCAACAACTTGGAAGTTTCTTCTCCTGACATTAGAGTTGAAGAATCTTTTAGCCTGTTGCTGGTAAGAAGCTATACTTAACCGAGGCTTGTTGCAATGTTCTTCAACTAAGCCCTGACTTACACGTAAGAGTGCTTCATTGTTTGTTTCATTGTGTGACTCTCTCTTAAGTGAACCAGCTCTTACTTCCACTAAGATCATTGCCTCGCAGTCATATGCTAGCAAGAAGGGTATTTTCGAAGTAGAGGTTCTCGAAGTCGTTCTATATGTCTCTAGAACTTCTAGGAGATTATCAACCCAGTTGCCCTTGAATGTGCTAAACTTAGCCTTTAATGTGTGCTTGATAGTCTTGTTGACAGCTTCAACTTGACCATTAGCTTGCGATCTTGCTCCTGAGGAGAATTTCTTATGAATCTCTAATTCTTCACAAAACTACTTAAATTCCTCATTATCGAACTGTTTCCCATTATTAGAGATGAGTGTATGAGGAATCCTGTAGCGGCACATTGTATTCTTGAAGATGAAGTCTTTGAGCTTCTTTGTAGTGACCGTGGCCAAAGGCTCTGCTTCAACCCACTTAGTGAAATAATCCATTACAACCATAACATATTTGATGCCACCTTTACCGATTGACATGGGCCCGATGAGATCAATTCCCCACATAGAGAATGGCCAAAGACTAGTCATCGTTGTTAATTGGTGGGAAGGAGCTCACAGGATATTTGCGAATCTTTGACACTTATCACACTTCTTGACAAAGTTGAAGGCATCTTCATGAAGTAAGGGTCAATAATATCCCTAGTGAATAATTTTATTGGCAAGAGATCATGCAGTAGTGTGATTACCATAGATCCCTTCATGTATCTCTCTCATAATATAATCTACTTCATCATCTGTTACACATTGGAGGAGGGCAGCGTTAAACCCTCATTTATACAACTGATCTCTGATAAGAGTGTAACGAGCAGCTCCAGTTCTCAAGAGTCTTGCCTCAGTCTTGCTGTTAAGAAAGACCCCATCTCGAGTTACTGAATAATCAGAGTCATCCAATAAACAGACTCAGTTACGACTGCGACCTGATCAGGTAAGCTTATGTTGGAAGCTTCGATGCACTTGATTGGAATACTGTCTAGAGCATCAGAATCCAACGACGAGTCTATCTTTGCCAAACATTCATGATAGAATTACTATCTCTCGGGATTTGCCTGATCGTATAGTGCTTGAAGGGTTCGAGTATGGTCTTGGCTTTCTTCAAGTAACTAATCATATTCTCTTCTTTGGCTTGATATTCTCCCAAAATCTGATTAACAACTAGCTGGGAGTTGTTGGGTTTCATGCATTTTGGACATGGAAATGGAGAGAAAATGATGATCAAGATGATGGACATAAGAAAGAAAACAAACAATTAAAACATTAACTTATTAATGTAAGAAAAGGATAGAAAATCACCAATTCCTTTTGCTATTAAAAGCTTGATGTTTAAACTTGGAGTCTAGATTCTTCCAAAGAGAATGAAGAAACTTAAAATGAAATCCACCCAAGCCAAAGATGAGAGATAGCCGAGAGAGTGCCTTTTTGTTTTCAATTGTTGCAATTTAATTAAAATGGTATAATACTTAATTTATATACCAGGGGCACAAAGTATAATTTTAAATTGTCTTGAGAAGTCCTCAAACAATTTAAAATTAATCTTAGAAAAAAGCATTTGTGTCAAGTCCTTGGTTTTATGATTAATTCATAATTAAACCAAATTTTAATTATATTAAATATTCCGACCCTTTAGAATAAAACCAATGAATTTTGGCCCCCATCATTGAATCCAATTTAATAATAATATTTAATAAATCCTCATTACCTTTGGTTAGTGCTAGCTATCCATGGATAATCATTTCTCACCAATACATTAGTTCAAATGCAACTGTTTACATCAGAACATCATTAATCTAATTAATGATATGTATTACTCTCTCTTCTTGAGCTTGGTTTTATGTGTGACCATTTTAGTTCACTGTGATCTAGTCATGGGCCCAATATCGGATTTTGATATGTTTTGTTATAACTCTTTATAATCAAAACTCCCACTGATTATGGTAGACATCTAGCAATATTCCATAACCCCTAAACCACAATGACGTGTAAACTCCAATGAACCTATTCTGATTGTACGTACCGTGTAGTCAAATCCCTCCATTATCTAATCCCGATTAAGAATGGTTCATGGTATGTCAAATCCTTTAACTTAATCTTTAATAGAATTGTCAATCGATACAATGGAACTCGTCAACATGAAACTACTTTTCATCTGACATTCATTATATTCTGGCTAGAGATTTCCCTTTTCCAATGTTTATTGACATTCGTTTGGGAACTCGAGATTGGACTATTTTGAGTTAATGGATCCCATCTTGACCATCACTTGTCCTCGCACATGAATAACATATGACCAAACCGACTTATTACACAAGACATTACTAGTCTTGTGCTTATACACCATATGAAATATGCATCCTATGTTGAATCCAACCGGGATGTCTCAAGTCTAAGGATCAATGGGATACTAACATGATCCTACGATGCATCATTAACCACATCCTTGTGATTCATCGTAATCAGTCATATTCGATAAATAGTTCACTAATCGTTTATCCATGCTAATGCCTTAGTGACATACCTCTTATAATCACCCACACTAATACCATCACATGATATTCAATGGAGATATTCAGCATGCCTACTATGCAATGTTATTGCCCAACTAACATTACCAGCGTAAGGAATTCTTTGATGATTTGATCTTTTAAAGATCCGTGTCATCCGGACATTTCACATGCAATATTAAATATAATATGATAAAAATGAAGCAGAAAATCAACATGTGAAATAAGAACAGTTTCTTTTATTCATAATACCATTACAAGATATAATGTCCTGAAACTGACAACACGATTGGTTCTTAGGGCATCACTAACAAAACTCCCACTTGCATTAGAGCCAATCGCTATAGTATCTAATACCCATTTTCTTAAGATGATAATTGGATCAGCCACATTCTCTGCTGAAGGTGTTTTTTGCACCAAAATTTCTCCAGCTCCAACGACTTCTCTCAAAATGTGATATTTACACTGAATATGTTTTGACTTTTGGTGTGCTTTTAGCTTGTTTGCTTGTGTAATAGCACCAGTATTATCACAGTACAGTTTTATTGGATAAAACATGTTTGGAACCACACCAAGTTCAGCCATGAACTTACGCATCTAGAAAGCTTCCTTTGCAGCTTATGAAGTGGCAATGTATTCAACTTTAGTAGCGGAATCGACAATAGTTGATTGTTTAGAACTCTTCCAACTGACTGCTCCTCTATTATGGATGTAGACTTTCTATCATCCACATATGATTGAAAATCAGAATTAGAGCATCCTTCAATTTTCAACTCTGAACCTCCATAACTTAGTATTAGATCCTTAGTTCTTCTCAAGTACTTAAGGATCTTCTTAACAGTTGACTAGTGTTTTTCCCCCTGGTCAGACTGATATCTGCTTGTAATACGCACAACATATGCAATATCAAGCCTAGTACATGGCATAGTGTACACGAGACTACCTATGGCTGATGCATAGGGTATCCCACACATCCGCTCATGCTCCTGATCAGTCTTTGGACTCATATATTTTGAAAGATGAATTATGTGACTACAAGGCAAAATGCCCCTTTTGGAGTCTTGCATGCCGAACTGTTTCAACATCTTTTCTATGTACATCTTCTGGGATAAGCCTATTAATCCTTTCGTTCTATCTTTATATATTCGAATTCCTAGGATGTAGGTCACTTCTCCCAAGTCTTTCATGGAGAAAGTTTCAGTCATCATCCCAATGTCATTTCCCATCAATAGTATGTCATTTACATACAGTATGAGAAATATGATTGCATGATCCTTTGTCCATTTATAAACACAGGGTTATTCTGGATTTTTTATAAAATCAAACGTTTTGATTATTTCATCAAACTGGATGTTCTAGCTTCTTGAAACTTGTTTTAACCCGTAAATGGATTTATGCAATTTGCATACTTTATTTCTTTCAGAACTGGTACAAACCTATAGGTTGTTGCATGTAGATATTTTCCTTAATAAATCCATTGAGGAATGCTGTTTTGACATCCGTATGCCATATCTCATAATCATTGTGTGCAGCTATGGCTAGGATAATTCTGATTGATTTAAGCATAGCGACTGGTGAGAAAGTTTCCTCATAATCCAACCCTTGTTTTTTAGTATAACCTTTCGTAACTAGTCTTGCTTTGTTGGTCTCTACATTTACATCTTTACCAATCTTTCTCTTGAAGATCCATTTACATCCAATAGGAACTATTCCTTTTGGAGGATCAACGAGAGTCCATACTTGATTAGCATGCATGGATTCTATCTCAGAATTCATAGCTTCTAGCTATTTGCTAGAATCGATATCTAATATCACTTCTTCATAACTTTTAGGATCATCCCCATGACTGACTTCTCCAATCATGATAGATTCAAAAATCTCTTCATGAAGTAACCCATATCTTTCCAGAGGTCGAGATACTTTAGATGATTTATGAACCGAAACCATTTCAGGTATTAAGGTTTCTTGAGAGGGACCACCCATTTGAGTATCTTTGGTCTGAGGTTCCCCAGACTCTTCTAGGAGCACAATTTTTCTTCCCGCTCTACCTTCTTCTAAGAACTTTTCTCAAGAAAGTGAGCATTCCTACTGATCAAAATTCGTTGATCAGTGTGGAAGCAAAAATAATATCCCAAACTATTTTTGAGATACCCTATAAACCGACCTTTCTCAGATCTAATGTTCAACTTATCTGTCTTGACAATCTTGACATAAGCTAGACAACCCTAAATTCTCATATATTTGAGACTAGGAGGTTTACCCTACCATATCTCATATGGTGTCTTCTCAATAGATTTAGATGGTGCCCTATTCAAAATATTTGTTGTGGTTTCAAGGGCAAGTCCCCATAGTAATGTTGGCAAGTCCATGAAACTTATCCTCGATCATACCATATCCAATAAAGTACGGTTCTTCCTTTTAGACACGTCGTTATGTTGCAGCGTATACGGAGGAGTCAACTGGGATATTATACCAATCTCCTTTACAAAATCTCAAAATTTTATACTTAAGTATTCACCCTCACGATCTAGTCGCAGAGTCTTAATACTCTTTTTGGTCTATTTCTCTACTTCATTCTTAAACTCTTTGAACTTTTCAAAGAATTTAGATTTGCATTTCATTAAATACAAATACCCATACATAGAATAATTTACAGTAAAGGTAATGAAGTATTGAAAACCTCTTCGAGCCATTTTATTAAATGGTCTACATACATCTGAATGTACAATCTTTAATAATTCTTTGGATCTTTCCCCTTTACCCTTAAAGGATGATTTGGTCACTTTTCCTTGAAGACAGGTTTCACAAGTTAGATAGGGTTCTGAACCCAATGGGCTTAAAAGCCCATTTGCTTCTAACCTGATTATCCTTTTATCTCATATATGACCTAATCGATGATGCCAAAGTAATTTTGGATTAATTTCATTTTGAGATCTCTTATTTGTAATGGCATTAATTATGTCATAATAATTCATTACCAAAACATACAAACCATTTGTATTAATTGCTTTGCTAACTAATTCATTTCCAAAATAAATTAGACATTCATTACCATTAAACTGTATTTTGTAACTAGATTTACATAAAACAGAAATAGAAATGAGATTTCTAATTGCTTTAGCAAAATATAAAGTTCTGTACAACTACAAAATGTGTCCTGATGGCAATGTCAAATGGTAAGTCCCCACTGCCTCGGTCACAACTTTTGCTCCATTTGCCATCTTCAAAATGACTTCACCTTTTAACAATGAAGAACTATTCTGCAATGCCTACAATGAAACACAAATGTGAGATGTAGTAGCTAAATCTAATATCTAGGAATGATCATTTGAACTAACATTTAATTCAAATTCTATAACATAAGAATGGAACATCCCTATTGGAGCTTTCTTCAAGCTCTTCAGATAAAGAGGACAATTCCTCTTCCAATGTCCATCTTTCTTGCAGTGGAAACACTGGCCTTTATCATTGACCTTTTCTTTGCCCTTCTCAGTCTTAGAAGAATTCTCCTTAAAAGGCCTTTTCCGTGATCTAACTTTTGGACCTTTCTTTTGCTCCCATTGCTTCTTCTTAGTCTTACTAGAAGAAGCTGCAAAAACATCCTCTTGCCCCTTTTCCTTTCTTCCCTGCTTATAGAACTGTTGAATCTCATTCCACAATTTTACAAAAGCACGCTCAATCCTATTGAGATTATAATTTGTGATGAAGGGCTTGAAACTTGGTGGAAAGGATTGCAGAATCAGATTCACCTCGAGCCTGTATGGCATCACAATCTCAAGTGTACGAAATTGCGCTATAATATTACTCATTTTTATAACATGATCATTTGCGGTAAGTCCCTCCCTAAGCCTCATTGTGAATAGTGTCAAACACAATTCGTATTGCTTCACCACTGAGTTCTCACCAAACAACTCTTGTAAATGGATTATTATCTCATTCGCACTTTCCATCTTTTTCATGCTTAACCTGGAGCTCAACATTCATTGATGCTAGCATGTAGGTTCGAGCTTGTAAGTCATCCTCCTGCCAATTATCAAAAACTTTCTTTTCTTGTGGTGTGGCATCAGAAGGCAAAGAAAATGGAAAGGGTGCTTCCAAGACATACCTAGCCTTTTCAGAATTGAGAATAATTCTCAAATTCCTTAACCAATTATTAAAATTAGGTCCGATTAGCTTGTTGTCATCAAGAATCCTCAAAAGCAGGTTATTACTCATTTTCACTAGCTAAATATGACAAAATACCAAAAGAGACTGCAAGGAAAAATACAAGTTTTATTAGTGTCTTGTAAATTTAAACCCTTTAATGCTAATCTTATTAGCTCCCACTATCTTATTCAAATCCCATACTTCCCTAAATGACGATTCGGAAATTTCGTTGGAATAAATTTCTAGTGGGGAATCAAATTCTTATTAAATTTAATTAAATCCCATATAATAGAATCTTGGTCAATTAAATTTAACAAGTAGGAAACTATTTTCTTTTATATCACTATATAAGGTATGATTCATTCCATGCCTCTAGTTTTGGATACCTCACATAATAGAAATCTTGGTACTCTAGACTAGTTAAATACAATCCATTATGCTTTCTTAAAATAGAATTCCCATTATACCCTCACATAATAGAAATCTTGGGCATTATGAAAATTTCTATAAAGAACTAAGGCAACTAATTCCATGTCATAAAATTAGCATTCCTCACATAATAGAAATCTTGGGAATCTCTAATTTTATTCCAAAGAATTAATTGGTCCATAATGGAAGGCTTGGATCTAATATTGTTCGTTAGGGAGATTATTAGGTTTAACCTTTGATTAGAAAAAAAATTTACATTTATCACATACATCAATTCAAATGCATCCATATAAATATAAAACATGGTGGGATGATCATGGGGTTTTCGAAAATACATCCTAATTAGGTAAACTATTCACCTAATTCTATTACTCCTTGCGGATCTTTATCCGGTGATTGATCAGATCTCCATCCTCCATCCGGTCGTACAATTACATAAACCAATTTAGGACACACAGACCCGGATAACAAACTGATAATAAATTAATTAGTATTACAAGCCATTGAAAGGATATTACATACTCAAATATCAAATATTTTCGGGAAAAATAAATATAAACCCATGATCATCCCCTAATTAATATTCATCCATCACATTAATAAATATTAATTCGATCAAGGGCATATAAATAAATATTTATGCAAGTTGCAATATTTATAAATAAAGGACTTCATATAATTAATACATAAAAACATGCCATGATTGAACAAAGGGTACATGCATAATTTTACTACCCTTAAACTTATAATATCATTATATTATCCATCACATGAATATAAAGAAATATATATATCCTAAGGATTTCATGCAATAAATGTATAAAATATGTCATGATTAAACCAAGGGTACATGTATAATTTCATCACCATAATATTTATAAAAAATATTATATTACCCATCACATTAAAAAATCTCTCACATCACATTCAATCAAATAAAATTAAAAAATGCAAACCTATGCATCATGATGCCCCAATTTTTACTTGAATCACCATCCAAAAAGAAAACATGTTATGAGCAAAGAATTAGTCAAGCATGCATATCACCTTGATCCATTCTACCTTCATTTAATCAACATTAACCATCATAAAAAAAAAAACTTAAACAAAAATTTAGATAATCTTTATTTAGTCAAAATGAATCAACCAACTTGTATTCAAAATACAATCCAACTCAAATGCATTTATAGACAATTACATCATATATAACATCTCAAACATGCATTCAAAGTACATTATGCATCCATATAATGTTTAGCCGAATTCATCCCTTTCAAAGTCATCAAATTTTGCATCAAGCATGCTCACATTACACATGCATGTATCATATGAATGAGATATATTCACATTTAACAAAAATGCATCAAGACGCAATAAATCAAACATGCATGTCACATATAACTTCAAGAACAAGAAATTTTGTATTCTAAATATCAAATTTTCATAGAAGCATGTTAATAAGCATGAATATCACATATCCATCATCATTTGTATTCAAAATACACAATAACTTCAACATGCATCTAAAGCAAAAACATATTCATGTCCAAACCAAGCCATTTTTCACCAAAAATGTTGCATGCATGCATGAATTTAAACATGCTTTGATACCACTATTGGGATTCATGCATTTTGGACATGGAAATGGAGAGAAAATGATGATCAAGATTATGGACATAAGGTAGAAAACAAACAATTAAAACATTAACTTATTAATGTTAAAAAAGGATAGAAAATTACCAACTCCATTTGCTATTAAAAGCTTGATATTGAAACTTGGAGTCTAGATTCTTAAAAAGAGAATGAAGAAACTCAAAATGAAATCCACCCAAGCCAAAGATGAGAGAGAGCTGAGAGAGTGCCTTTTTGTTTTCAATTGTTGCAATTTAATTAAAATGGTATGATACTTAATTTATATACCATGGGCACAAAGTGTAATTTTAAATTGTCTTGGGAAGTCCTCAAACAATTTAAAATTAATCTTGGAAAAGAGCATTTATGTCAAGTCCTTGGTTTTATGGTTAATTCATAATTAAACCAAATTTTAATCCTATTAAATATTCTAACCCTTTGGAATAAAACCAATGCACTTTTGCCCCCATCATTGAATCCAATTTAGTAATAATATTTAATAAATCCTTATTACCCTTGGTTAGTGCTAGCTATCCATGGATAATCATGTCTCACCAATACATTATTTCGAATGCAACTATTTACATCCGAACATCATTAACTCTCCTTGAGCTTGGTTTTATGTGTGACTATTTTGGTTCACTGTGATCTAGCCGTGGGTCCAATATTGGATTTTGATATGTTTCGTTACAACTCTTTATAATCGAAACTCCCACTGATTATGGTAGACATCTAGCAATATTCCATAACCCCTAAACCACAATGAAGTGTAAACTCCAATGAACCTGTTCTGATTGTACATACCGTGTAGTCAAATCCCTCCATTATCTAATCCCGATTAAGAATGGTTCATGGTATGTCAAAACGTTTAACTTGATCTTTAATCAAATTGTCAATCAATACAATGGAACTCATTAACATGAAACTACTTTTCATCTAACATTCATTATACTCTGGCCAGAGATTTCCCTTTTCCAATGTTTATTGACATTCATCTGGGAACTCAAGATTGGACTATTTTGAGTTAACAGGTCCCATCTTGACCATCACTTGTCCTCGCATATTAATAACATATGACCAAACCAGCTTATTTCACAATACATTACTAGTCTTGTGCTTATACACCATATGAAATATGCATCCTATGTTGAATCCAACCTTGATGTCTCAAGTCTAAGGATCAATGGTACACTGGCACGATCCTACGATGCATCATTGACCACATCTATGTGATTCATCGTAATCGGTCATATTCGATAAACACTTCACTAACTGTTTATCCATGCTAATGCTTTAGTGACATCCCTCTTATAATCACCCACACTAATACCATCACATGATATTCAATAGAGACATTTAGCATGCCTACTATGCAATGCTATTGCCCAATTAACATTACTTGCGTAGGGAATTCTTTGATGATTTGATCTTCTGAAGATCCGTGTCATTTGGACATTTCACATGCAATACTAAGTATAATATAATAAAAATGAAGCAGAAAATCAATATGTGCAATAAGAACACTTTCTTTTATTCATAATACCATTAGAAGATAGTATGTCCTGAAACTAAGAACATGATTGGTTCCCAGGGCATACACTAACAGGAGTCGCTATTACTGTCGATCATATCTAATCCCATTTTTCCTGCTAGTCGTAGACCAACAAATAGCACCTTATATTCGGTCTCGTTATTTGTAGCTTTGAATCCAAACCTTAAGGCTCCATAAATGCGAGTTCCCTCCAGGTCGATGAGAAGAAGACCAACTCTGGCTCTTCTCCTGTTCGAGGACCTATCAAAGTAAAGACTCTGGGTTAACAAGTTTTGAATAGTTTCTTGGACAACTTCGTTGGATGGCTGTTGGGATTCCTGATCTGGTTGATGAGAGAACTTCGAAATGAAGTCGGTAACAACTTGCCCTTTAATTCCTATTTTTGGTCTATAATGCAGATTAAATTGACTTAGTTTCATAGCCCACTTAAGCAACTTATCCAAAGCCTTTGGCTTCTAAAGGACCTACCTAATTGGGTAGTTGGTTAAGACATATATGGTGTGGCCATGGAAGTAAGGTCGCAACTTCCTAGAGGCAATCAACAAGGCATAAGCTAATCGCTCTGTCTCTAGGTACCAAGTCTTGGTGTCCAATAGTTGTTTTCTCATATAATACATTGGCCACTAAATTCTACCCTCTTCCCAAGTGAGAGCTATGTTGACCGCATATTGAGAGACGGATAGGTAGACAAATAGAATTTCCTTGGGAAGGGGGTTAGACAGAAGATGAGGCTTTCCGAAGTGCTTTTTTATGCTTTGGAGGCTTGCTTACACCTTAGAGTCCATTCAAATCTCTTGTTGGCCCTGAGTATATTGAAGAACTGCAAACAACAATTTGTTGCTCTCGATATGAAGCAACGAAGAGCCATTATTCTTTCATTCAAGCTCTCAACTTGCTTTTGATTGACAGGACTTTTCATATCTATGAGAGCTTGGATCTTTTCAAGATTGACTTCAATTCCCCTATGATATACCCTAGGAATTTCCCTAAGGATACTCGGAACAAACACTTAAGAGGATTAACTTTCATTCTATATCTCTAGAGTATGTTGAACATTTTTGCAAGGTCAGCTATGTGATTTGAAGTGACATGTGACTTGAACAGCATGTCATCAACATAGATCTCTATTGATTTCCCAATCTGCTTAGAAAACTAACGATTAACCAAATGCTGGTAGGTCACCCCAGAAAGGCATGACTTTATCGTAGTAAAGTCCTTGATCTGTAATAAATGAGGTATCTCCTCATCGGGTGTGTACATTAGGATGTGATTATACCCTGAGTAGGCATCCATGAAGCTTAACAGCTCGTGCCCAAAAGTGGTATCAATGAGCTGATCGATTCTAGGTGAAGGGAAACTATCCTTTGAACAAGCTTTGTTGAGATCCGTGAAATCAACACAAGTTTGCCATTGGCCATTGGGTTTCTTCACCAAAATAAGATTGGTGACCCAACTCAGGTAATGAACCTCCCAAATAAACCAGATTGAGAAGAGCTTATCCACCTCAACATTAAGAGCAACATAACACTCTAGGTCCATGACTCTCCTTTTTTAGAGAACTAGCTTGATCTCAATGTCGATGTTGAATGCATGACATAATACATTCAGGTTGATCCTGATCATGTCAGCATTCGTCCACTCAAAAACATCTATATTCTACCTAAAGAAGCTCGTTAGGTCGGTAGCGAGTTGTGTGCTGAGATTGCTTTTGATTCTCAATACACGAGTTAGCTTATTCTAGTCAATTGATACCTTAGATAGAGTCTCAACAGGCCAACTATGGAAATACTCTTCTTGAACATGAGGATCTATGTTGTCTTCCACTAGACCTGGCTATGGTTTGATCCTGTTGATTGTCATAGCCTGCTCGGGAATGCCTACTGGCTTCCCTTTCCTTTTCCATGCCATCTGCACTACTCTTAAATAGTAGTCGCGAGATTCATACTAAGACCCTTTAACCTCCTCGCACCCAATCAGAGTGAGAAATTTCATCTTTAGATGACAAATGAAGGTGACAGCTTCGAAGTTCTGGAGTAGAGGTCATCTCAATATGCCATTGAAAGCGAATGAACAGTCTACCACTAGAAATTCTATCATCTGGGTCACTTTGTGGGTCTCATCCAAAGTATAGGAAGTGCAATCATGCCCTTGGGAATCAAATGATCCCTGTGCCATAGAAGGGGATAGAGGCAAGCTTTAGATCTACCTTTTCCAATTGCATTTCCTCAAATGATCGCTGAAATAGGATGTTCACAATGCTCTCATTACCCACCAACATTCTATGGACTTCACGCTGACCTATTTCAGCCGCAATGATGAGTGCATCCTCACGAGGGTGATGCAGTTGTACCCCATGTTTCTCTGAGAAGGTAATCTCCTCCTCTTTGCGTACCTTAGCAAGTCACTATGCCATGTTTAACACACTCACAGGGTCATGGCAAACTTCTGGAGTGTACTTCTCCTGAGCACCTTGGGAATTCCCTATGAGGTACGACCCTCCAAATATAATTCCGACGAATTGAGGCCCTTACGACCACGGTGCTTCTTCCCATTGTCTTTTTAATCCTTCTCTCGAATGGGAGTCGAACCATCAACATACTACTTGAAATGCCCCTTTTTAATAAGGTCTTCAATAGCCTACTTAAGAGCTTGGCATTCATCGGTATGGTGCCCATTGTCCCAATGATAACGGCAATACTTCTTGTTGTTTCTTATAGAAGGGGGATTTTTCATGGGCTTAGGCTCTCTGAGTAGATTAGCTTTTTCTGATTTATCCAGAAAAGTTGATACTGATGCGTTCAATGAAGTGTATTGATTCTTGTCACAATCGTAATGACGAACTTGGGCATAAGATTCCTTGGTTTCAAACTGCTATTTCTCTCCCTTTGTCTGATTGTCATTAGCCCATTTGTGATCAAGCCTTCTACTACTCTCTCCCCAGTTTTCCTCCCTCCAAATGGGAGCGCTGGTTGAAGGACCAGGGTCGTGGCTATTCAAAATAGCCATTGAATTTTCAATTCTAAGATATTTCTCATTGAGGTTGTAGAAGAAGGTGAGGGAAATATCATCCTTGGATTGCAGTTTCTTTCACAGGTAGGTTTACGGGCGAACTCCCGCAATTATAAGAGTTTGAACTAAATCTTTAGGTGTATTAGCCATCTTGTTCAACTCCCTATGGAACCTGTTGATATAGGACTGGAGGGATTCATTCCTCTCTTGCCGTATGTTACTCAGATAGCTGAACAGTGTTGAGAACTTCCATTGGCCTGGAAGTGTCTCAAAAATAATGAATTCATCTACTGCCATGAGTTGATAAATCTTGGTGGAAGCAATCTAAACCAGCACTTAGCATGGGCAATCAAAGTCACTGCTAAGCCACAACATTTCACTAAGTTGGAAACTTGGTGAAGCTCCATAAGGTCGTTAAACTCATAGAGATGATCCTACGGATCAGATTTACCATCGAATGCTCGCATATCAAGCATTCTAAACCTTAACGGGAGAGGAGCAGTCAACACTACTGGAGAAAAGGGAGACGTCTCAACAACCTGCCCTAGCTCATTCTACTAAGCTCTAACTTGATCCAGAGCTCATTATAACTCCTCAATCTAAGGAAACAGAGCCACCTAAGGATTGCTTTTTGCAATGTGGGTTTACTCCCCATGATTGTGATTAAGGAAAGACCGCAAATTAGACTCTTCTTTGCCTCGATCAGGACCTCTGACATACCTTAACACATGCTGACTAGAGCCATGTGAAGGCACTAAATGGCTTGGAGAGTTATCCTGACCTCTGCAGTGATTAGAACTGATCCGTGTTCGATGGGTATTTCTCTCATTGTGATGGTTGAAACCATCATTCCAGCGATACTGGGAATCTCCATCTTGTGAACTCTCGTGGGGGTGCCCATGCGATATGGCATGAGACGACTCATAATATGACATACCACCAAGTCGCAAAGCCATACGTATTCTACCTGCCTCACGACCGGTATTCACTAGCCCCTTCGAGCCTCTTGGCCCATTGTCAGCCACCTATTTTCCCTTATTATTATGTGCTGTAGTGCGCGTGGAATGAGCTTTCTCCCATTTCAATGCTTTAGCACAACTTACAGGTGTTTTTGGACGTGGTACCACCTTGTCAGAATTGGGTGGTACGACCTGATCCAAACAATCTAACCTTCAGTTAACCATTTGGAGAGTATTATTGAACCTTTCTAAGTAATTCATCACAACTAGATCGAGTTGAGAGGTCAAAAGAATGTCTGCCGTGGTATCTGGAAGAATTAGAGGCATTTCGGGAGAAGTAACATCCTATACCTGGGGATTTCCTTGTTGTTGGTGCTAGTTCGCTTGGTTTCAAAACCACAAGTCATTTGTTCACAAGTAGAATTGATTGATTAGAGATTCTGAATGAAGGGCGGATATAAAATTATGCCCTTCTTCTAGCGCCAAACTATTGATGCATGATTTTGACACCAATGACTCACACGTGCACAGTGCTAAGTTGGACTTAAAAATTACACGTGAACGATTATAATCAGATAAAATGAATAAATAATAAATGAGAGATATGATTTTTAAAGTGGTTCGGATGCTTAAAGCAAATCCTACATCCACTGTTTCTTTTATATATGAGAGATTACAAGAAGTTGCATATAGCGAACAGCGAACAAAGGTATAATGACTGAGTATTCAGAGAGAATATCAAGTCAGTCTCTTTCCTGTATGTCATCTTTGCTCTAAAAATAAAGATTACAATCAGAATGATGGTTCAATATCAGAATCCTGAAAATAAGAGGGGGGGTCCTCTATTTATAGCAGAGGAATTCAAGATAATGATTACAAATCCTGCAAGTGGGTAGGTGTCGTGCAAGTCCTGCTTTGCTTCCTATTGGCTGATAACTTAGGAAATATCCTCAAATTATCTGGGGCTTGGACAGGTGTGCGGTCCTCAGTCACTCATAGACAAAACCTAAATCTACCAAGTTGGTGACAGCCATATTATTTTTGCCATAGAGCAACGTGGCATCTCGTGGACGACACAAAGCCTTCCTGAACTCTGATTGGCGTTTGCTAACGTAAGCTAACGTCAGCTTTGATTTTTTAGGCATAACAATAACAAACGGTAATGTCTAAGCCTTGAAAACTATAAAGCCTTGCTGTATTTATTGAGGAATCAATAAAGGTTTTTCTGTGAGAAGAATTGCGTACCATTGAAGAAAAGGTTGAATTTTTACCTGCAACAGATAGCAGTGTAGTGATTGATGACTTCTTTTGTTTCACAGTATCAAGAATGATGTTTTATTTGAAGAAATATATATTTTTATTAAGTTATTTCTATGAGTTTTATAAATGATGAAATAAAAGAACAAGATGTTTATGTCAGTTAGATAATTCAGTTTATTTTACTATACTTCAGGAGGCACTTTAAATTAACTAGATCGGGTTTCCAATCTAGTTGCAAGTCATAGTTCGTATTTCTTGGAATGAGCTTTAAGGCTATCAACTGATGCTCTACTTTAACACATTTTTGGATTCATGTTCTAATTTTGCATATTACCCAAGAAATATTCTTTCTGTTTCGGATTTTTAGTTAATGTTAACTGAAAATTTAGAGGAACAATGATGTTAGTTGATGAACAAGGTGATACAAAATTACGCCTAATAAATTTAACCCACAATTCAACGAAGGAATTAACCCAGTCTAGCTTGTTAGAATTCCAAGATACTGTTGGAATATTGTGGCTCGCTTTCCTATTTGTTCCCATGTGAAATTGTATGTCTTTTGAAAACTATTTATTAAAGAATACAATTGTAAATATGAATATAATTTAGGAGTCCCACTAGGAATTGAAATATGAATCCTATTAAGAAAAGAATATCCTATATACTACTTATAAATATAGGAGTGAGAATCAATTCAAGGTCATGAGAGAATGAGAGAATGTGAGAGCACAAGGTATTTGATGTAAGGGTTATTAAACATCATGGGGAGAATGTCTTAGAAACTAGGGTTGTTTCTCATTTAGGTATTGGGTTGAGCGTGGTTAGAAACTAGGATGTTTCCGATCTGTTTTATGTGCCAGGTTTATAGTGCTGTCTACTATTGTGTATCGTGTTCATAAAATTAAAGTGAATTTCTGTCATCCGGGTTTATGGTGTTCTGTACTTAAAGCTAGCCTAGGTACTTCTTATCTATTAGTTCTTCAATTTTACATTTATACGCATATGAAGAAAGCTATGTTAAATCTCTTGCAGACACTATTTTTTACGTGATAGAAACTTCAATGCTATGAAATCCAATCTACGCAAAAAAGATGTTGGAAACTCGCAGCTAGAAAGGGATGGTAGACAATCCCATTTTCTAGGGTGTGGGCGATAAACAAAGAAGAGAAAAAAATGATGTTTAATTCGCAAAAATCCTGTTAATATCATTGTTTAATATGTCTATAGTGTATGAAAAAACTTAATACTAATTATATATAAACTCCGAAATCAGAAGGATCAGAATTGTATAACTTAAAAGTTAATTTGGGTATGAATTCAAAGACACATGTTCAGAACTTTAAATAATAATTCATAAATATATATATATATTATTTTTTTTTTTCTGTAAAGAAATCGTGCATTTTTGATAAGTAATTTCTATGAAATCTTTTAAGAGAAATAGATGGTCAAGGTATTTATTTATGTAGGCCAGATCATCTAGGACTAGCTAATTACCATAAATTCTACATGCATGGAAAGTTATAATGAATTAATTTTGTCCTTATAAAGACTTTGACTTGGTGGTTGTGAAAACGCGTTTGCAAAATATTAATGATAAAGACCTTCACCTTGACTTGGTTGTTGTGGAAGGGTTTTCTGTGAGAAGAATTGCTTACCATCGAAGAAAAGGTTGGATATTTACCCGCAACAGATGGCAGTGTACTGACTGATGGCTTCTTTTGTTTCACAGTATCAAGAATGATGTTTTATTTGAAGAAATATATATTTTTAATATGTTATTTCTATGAGGTCTATAAATGATGAAATAGAATATCAAGCTGTTTGTGTCAGTTAGATCATTCAGTTTATTTGATTGTACTTCAGGAGGCACTTAAATATTAACTAGATCGAGTTTCCAATCTATTTGCAGGTGGTAGTTCGTATTTCTTGGAAAGAGCTTTGAGGCCATCCACTGATGCTCTGCTTTAACACTTTTTTGGTTCATGTTCTGGTTTTGCATATTGCCCAAGAAATGTGCTTTCTGTTTCAGATTTTCAGTTAATGTTATTTGAAAATTTAGAGGAACAATGGTGTTAATTGATGAAACTAGTCTAGCTTGTCAGAAATCCAGGACACACATTGCCAATCTCAAAAGCTACATTATACAATTCATCTGGTCCAGTTACAAGATCTGACATTGGTACATTATTAACTGATGAAGGGCTCCCTGATTAATCTTCTTCCAACTGTCCTGTAAATTTATTTTTGTTCATTTTGTTTCAAGAAAGTAGGCTTCTTTGGAATAATAATTTTTTTTCCTCGTTTTTTAGCATCATGAAAACTTCCAACATGGACAGTCAAGGAATGAGGATCTTAATACATTGTTATTTTATCCCAAAATCCTTAGTTAAAAACTTCTATCGGTAATCTTTTATTAATTTATTCTTTTATTTTCTCTTCTTTTTTTTCGTGCAGTTTGGGGTTGGGAAAGCAGACTTAGTTATAGTTGGCATTTAAAAGTCTTCATTTTCTTCTTTGGCAAAGATACGACAGAATTAGCGTTAATGGCATGCCATAAAAGTTATATAAATCCAGCTATATATAATGTGGGGGCCTTAAAAGTAAAAAGAAGATTATTAGTTGCCGTCGAAATATAATTTGCCACTTGCCATAGAAGTCTTGGTCAAGTAAACGAATTAGAAATACAGAAATCTCAACTTAATGTTTTCCTTGTAAGAAAAACTAGTTTGGGCTTTCCAAGACAATCTTGTATCAATATTTAATAAAGGACAGGACCGGTTTTAGGATATTCAGTTTTTTATCCTTTGTGAGACAATTAAAAGCTTATTATTTTTTATCCTTTTAGATCAATGTGGAGATTCAACTTAAAAGACCTCTGTATTTCAATGATACAAAGTTTAAACTATTAGATAAGTGATATTTAGTTGACTTTGAATTATGAAGTAAACGCAAATTAAAGTTTTTCTGTCTCAATGCTAGCTGTTTTCCATATGCTCTCTATTGTGTATGAAAAACTTTAGTTATAAGTCTTATGGTCATAACAAAGTCAAGGTCATCACTAACATATTCATGGAAATTTCTAAGGAAATTTTAAGCTTAAACATAATGACCTTTGTAACCTTCGTGTGAAAAGTTATGAAATAATTTGGGGCGCTGATGTAGGAAGGTTAAGATTTTTAATCATTATGGAAAAATCACTGAGATTTTATATGTTTTTTTTTTTGGTGCTGAACTGATCTAGTCATTCATGTTGGGCTTTAATTTCTAGCAAAAGACAAGGCTTTAAAATACAAACTAGACCGATGGTTCGACTAGTCCAACCAAGAACTGGCCCCTTCTCCGGTCCGGGGACACTCTAAATCCAGTTTCAGCCATTAGCTCAGATTGACTAGCGGAACAATCCCAAACCATCGGTTCAACCAACCTAGTGGCTAAATCGGGTTACTAAAATCCATAAAATTAATTATCCCTTGCTATGGTGCTCAATCCAACCTGATTCCAACACCATTGCACCCACCTGACACCACCATCGGCATCACCTTCACCTTCCACAACAAAACTTCTACCATCTTTGTCCAAGTGCACCCGCCGATCGTCGACCGCCATCCACACATATACCTTTATACGTTTTGATGCATGTCATCAACTAACATGGTTTCCATGATGGCTTGTCAATCATATGACAAATGTGATCATTGATTTATCTTCTATAAAATTCTTTTATAACTTCTTTTATTATTGGTATGTTTTATACCAACACCAACTTGCATGAAAAGTTCTCATTGATTTAGTAATGTGCTTTCTATTGCCCAGGATTTTTTCGTTAATGCTATTTGAAAATTTTGTGGTAATACAAAACTACAACTAATAAATTTAACCCACACAGCAGTAAAGGGATTAATCCTGTTAAGTTTGCCAAAATTCCAGACACACATTGTTAATTACCAACCTCAAAAGCTATAATATATAATTCATTTGGGTACAAGATTTGAAATTGTTACATCATTAATTGATGAAGTGCTCCCTGGATAACCTTCCAACTGTCTTGTATGATTATTCTATTCATTTCGTTTTGAGAATGCAGACTTCTTTGGAATCATCATATTAGTGTTCACATTTTTAGCATTGTAAAAACTTCCAACATGGATGGTCGATCAATTGGATTTTCTTGAACACATAATGGAGCTGGTTACAGGCATCTCATTAATTTACATGATGAATATGTATCGTCCAGTGATTCATTCGTAAACTCCATGCCTTTACCACCATTGCACACACCTGAAATTATCAAATTATTTATTCTATTGCTAAGTACATTTTGATACGCAGATCTTGGAACCAATATTAACTTATAAAGAAATTAACTTACATAGTCTAGAAGGCTCAATCAGTCATTCGGACCGAATAAAAGGGAAATCATTTTGCCACTTATAATCTGCAAAAGTAGAACCCCAAAACTATAGTCTATAAACATTGGATTTCATAGAGTATATGCCTCTTCTAGCATATTCAGGAAGAACATAACCGCTGCATTGGATTATTACAAAATAAAAGTAAATTATATAAACAATCATTTAATTTCATGAATCAATAGGGTAATTCAAAAACGACACATAATAATCACATAGCAGGTCGAAGGAATTAACAGTGTCTAGCTTGCCAGAATTTGAGGATATATAACAATGAATAATATTGGTGATCTAATTAAAAGCTACATGATAAAGCTCATCTAGCTAACAAGTCTGAAACTGTTACATCGTTAATTGATGAACTGCTCCCTGAATAACCTTCCAATTGTCGTGCACTTTTCTTTTGTAAATTTTGTTCTGAGAAAGCAGGCTTCCTTGGAATCATCATATCTGTCCTTTCATTTTTAAGCATTGTGAAAACTTCCAACATGGAAGGTCGATCAATTGGATTTTCTTGTACGCATAATAGAGCTATTTGTAAGCATCTCACTAATTTACAAGATGAATATGTATCATCTAGTGATTTGTCCATAAATTCCATGCCTTTACCATCATTCCATAGCTCATACGCCTGAAAAATTATCAACTAATTTATTCTACTGAGTAGTACTATATGATTTACAAATTAGAACTAATAAATAATTTTAAAGATATCAGCTTACATAGTCTGGAAGGCTTAAACTTTCATTCAGACCACACAAAAGAGAAATCCTTTTGCCACTTATGATTTGTAAAAGTAGAACCCCAAAACTATAAACATCAGATTTTGTAGAGTATGTGCCTTTTCTAACATATTCAGGAGAAACATAACCACTGCAATTGATTATTACAAAAAAAAAAAAAAATGAAATTAAATAATATAAAAAGAAGCAAAATCTTGAAACAATAATACAACATTAAGATCTAGTATATACTATATCCACATGCAGTGTTCCAACCACTTACAGTGTTCCAACAATGTGTCCTGTATTAGCCTCAAGATCATCTTTTGCAAATATTCTAGCCATGCCAAAGTCAGATATTTTTGGCTTCATATCTTCATCTAACAAGATATTACTCACTTTTAGATCTCGATGAATAATAGTCAATCTTGAGTATTCTTGAAGATATAAAAGGCCTTGAGTAACTCCTTCAATTATTTGAACACGTTTTTCCCAATCCAATGCATATAGTCTAATAGGGTCTGCATATATAAATCAAATCATAAACAATCAATACCAGGGTAAACTAAATGGTTGACACAAAAGATTAAGATTTCAAATAAAATTCTAACCAAAAAGGTAAGAGTCTAAGCTTTTGTTCGGCATGTATTCGTAGACAAGTATCTGTTCATCTTCGTCAATGCA
Source organism: Pistacia atlantica (assembly GCA_026229545.1). NCBI lineage: Eukaryota > Viridiplantae > Streptophyta > Magnoliopsida > Sapindales > Anacardiaceae > Pistacia > Pistacia atlantica. The sequence goes on from CM047904.1 coordinate 26,280,465, forward strand.
AAAACCTAGAACTCGGAGAAGATTTACATGTTGGAGCTTCGCAGTAAGCGTAACCTCATTCTTAAACTCCTCAAATCCTTGAGTCGATGCTTTTGCAAGTTTCTTCACTGCTATTTCCTGTCCATTTGACATTACACCCTAGCAAAATTCACAATTGATAAGCACAAGTTCTTAAAATGATAAAAATCATAATAGGTACGGATACCTTGTAAACAGGACCATATCCACCCTGTCCAAGCTTATTTTTTATTGAAAATCCGTCGGTAGCTGCCTGAATAGCAGCCAAAGAATATTCTATCAGATTAGGAACATTGCTATTAAAATCTTTGGCTGCTACTGCTTTATTTACTTTATCAATATTGGGTTCTTCACTGGAGTCTCTCATCCCTGTCAACCAAGAGAAACATAAGAATTGCAGAAAAAGGAACACAAAATTTTAGTACTGCTAAATTCTTCCTTCATTGTAAAAGAAAAAAACAAAGGGACAACCATTGAAACAGTTTTAAATGAAACAGTAGTCATATATATTGTGAGAAACTTACCATTTAATATGAGCTTTCTCCTCCAGCAGCAACATATCAAAATTATTCCTAGTAGTAGAATAACAGCCGCTGTTGTAGGCAAAAGGATTACTAAAAAAATCCTCTTGTTTTGTGACTTTCTGTTATCTTCTTGAGCAGAAGAATTATTTATATGCGCCTCACCTGGAAAATACTCAGCTGTTACGTGTAATAGTTCTATGCAGTAAAATGATTAATAAAATTACAAATTACAATGAGTGAAGCATAATTTCTTACTTGCAGCAGCTTCAGAGAGCACACAATTATCATCATAGGAGACTTGCCATGCGACGTAGCCAAGCAGCCCCTTTTCCTTGGCATAAGAAACCTTAGCTCTTATGGCCTCAACGTCATCAAAGTTAATCCAAGATGTTCCAATTGTGAAGTAATTCACAACATAAGTTTCGTTATATATGACTTGAACATTAGGACCATGTCGCTCTATCTCATCCTTGATCATCTTGTAGGTCAAAAGTCCATTTGTTGTTTTATTAGCTGGTCCTGCTGCTGGAGCACCAATACTGTTATCCTTAGAGTTCACAAGCGTCCATTCATATCCATAGAAAGGTAATAAGAGAACCAGCTTATTAGCTGATAATCCTGCATTAATCCATTCCCTTATACCATAATTTGTATTTTTAACACCAGCTGGGTCATATAAAGCTGCATTAACACCAGTATATTGGTACTTGCCAGGAATACTGTACTCAGAAGCTACCACATGAACCCAATCCAAATATTGTCGTATTGAGTCTACAGGGTAAGTGCTTCCTGAAGGTATTGATGTTGAATAATAAACCCCTGTGGTGAAGATCAGTTCTGACCGGCTAGAGGCTTTCGCTTCCAATTGGATAGCATCTCGCCACTCTTCAAAAAGAATACCCATACTGGACATATGAGACACTGTGTTTGGATACAACCCAAAAAGGTCAAGGCCTTGAAAACCGTAAAGCCTAGCTACTTGTATGGAGGAGTCAATAAAGGATTTTCTGTAAAATGAGTTGCTTACCATTGAAACAAAGATTGAATAATTTGCATTCTCGTTCCCAATGGATAGCAGTGTGATGACTGATGGATTCTTTTGTTTCACAGTGTCTGTAAAGATGGAGAAGCATTTTTCAGACGATAATAAAGAGAGTTGGTAGGTGGTGGAATTGATAGCAGCAAAACCACTGATAAGGTGAGTGAAAAGAGAAGAGTTTATATCTGAAACGTCGGTATGATTCTCCGAACATTGATAATAACCAGCCCTGACCAAATCCTGGGCACTGGAAGGACGCAATTGAAAAAAGAGGAAAATATGGAATACAAAAATGAGAATATTGGATTCCATTAGAAAAGCTGTAGGTTTTGAAACCTAACTTAGTATGTATTATCTCTTCTACATGAGTCATATAAATACTCTTCACCATGTTCCTTAATTATTTAATGAATTCTAGATTTGTTATCACCAATTAATTTCAGGTCCACACGAGTTGCGTATTATATAAGTAAAAGAATAGTAACTTAAGAAAAGTCCAAATAGTTACTATCATCTCCTAGGTTCAGTAATGCCTTGCGAGTAGAACAGATTTGGAGTATTAATAACCCCTTGGCCACGTTATAAAAACCTATCAACATAATAAATTAAGTCAACTTTGTAATTCAACATACCTAGCTGAGAGAACACAGCATACATATCTATACATTAACCGAGAAAGTAGGCGCAAATGAGGGAAAAGTAAACTAAGAAAATAACTGCTGACTTAATATTGCAATAAGAAAATAACTGCTGACTTAATATTACAATACATTTATGCTTAACGGAAAAGAATAACATGGCTTAAACAAAAAAATAAATAACACCAAGAATATGTATACTCAGCTCTAGCAGCTTCAGTACTTCACTCCGGCAGTAGAGAAGATTGGCTATTATTAAAAACTTGTCAGCGTCCGTCAAGCTCAAGGGTGGTGGAGGCGTGGAGCCACTCTAAGTTTGTCTCTTAATGTAGCAAACCGAGTTGCTCTCTGATAATGTGCATCAATTTTAATATTACTTAGCATGAGCCTCAAAGACTGGATTTAAAGCCAATGAGCCCGCACTAAGTGTTGGATATATTTTATACTTCTCTTAGCTTACGGATTATCGGCTTACGCCGACTCATTCGGGGGATCCCAAATGGGATTAAGTTTTCTAATATTTAGGCTTAGGTCAAGTTATATCGGGAAAGCCGTTGTTATACTTTGCAAATTCTAATACTCAATAAAAATTTTCTTTTTGAATGCTTGACGTAGTTCTTTTATTGGAACGAATTAGAGTAAATTTTGTGTTCTCTTTACTTTTCTGTTTTCTTTATTGTGTGGTTTTTGTTGTGGTTTCAACACTAGGGTTATCACACAAATTATAGGTCTTGTTGACAGAGGAAGGCCTACATCGTGGAACAAACTCTAAATCCAAGCAACGGTGGCAGTTTGAGCTAAACCTCTGTATTCTGCTTCTGTAGATGAAGGAGTAATCACCTTCTACTTCTTGGAGCTCCACTAGACCAGATTAGATAGGAAGAAAATACACTACCCACTGGTTGATCTCATGTCTCTTAGATTGCTAGCTTAAGACTTAAGGAATTATATACGTCGTCTCTATTCTTTTTTTAGCGTATATTTATCTCCTGTCTTGCAGATTGCTAGCTTAAGACTTAAGGAATACGTTGTCTTTATTCTTTTTCTTAGCATATATTTCAGGATCAACTTCGTAATCTCATTCTCCAATATCAAAGATACAACAATTGGTTTTAGATTGTATTGTGATCCTTTCTGCTACATATACCAGGAGGATTTCTTAGCACATTATTTCCATAAAAAAATTTCTTTGCATTTTTTCTTTCTCTTTTTCGTTATTTTTTCTTATTATTATTATTTTTTGCTTGGATTAAAAGTCAGCCTAGCTCGTGGAAACCCTTTTATCAGTACTTTCTGAAAACATTAATTTTCTCAAAATTTTCCAAATCCTTATGTAGCCATCTTATTAATGAAGACCTCTTTGTTGGAAGTAAACATTTTCTCTCTCAATATGTAGCCTTCACATGGAGTTGGAAAATTTCTCGCTCACCAATTAAGCAATCAACTCTGTTTATTGATAAAACAAGAAACTTGATTAAGAACAAAGGAGCTCTCCGTTTATATACAAATGAAGCTCCTCAGTTTCAAGAATCAATCTGGGAATGAATCTCACAGAATAGTATAAGTATATATTTCTTCACCATATATGTTTCTTTAATTATGAGACCTTTAATTACTCTTCGCCATATATGGTTCTTTATTATATAATGAATTCTAGATTTCTTATCACCAATTTGAGGTTTACACATGGGTTGCGTATTATGTAAGTATAAGAACTTTATTCAAAAAAGACAAAATTACTATCATATCCTAGAGCCAACTTGCCTTGCGAAGTAGACTAAACAGATTCGGAGTATTCAAAACCCCTTGACTACGCTGTAAAAACTTATGAACATAATTAAGTCAAACTGTCACTATAATATATGGTCCAAATTCATCATAAATGACTCTTAACCTTGTCTTTGTTGTAAAGAATTTTTATTTTCTATGTAGAACATTATTGATAAAGAAACTCCTGTCTTACATAAAGAGTTGACCCTCATGTCTCGGGTCCTTGAGCTTTAATTTCTAACGCGAGGTTAGTCCATTATATACAAAATATCTAATATTTTAACTGTCAATGACTAGTAGTCATGGAAAAAAAAATATTGTGAGAAAACCATTCGTAATTATCCTTTCTTCCAAGAAATTACTTTGTCCACTAAAAATAATAATAATAATAATTTATCCCTTCTCAGAAGTCTTCACACCTAATTATCCACCACAGTAAAAACTTCTTATATATAAGTAGACTTTGTAGCCTCATAATTCCTTAACGGATTTTTCTCATTTTTTTTTTTTTTTTTTTGGGGTGAATTAAAAGTCAATCTCACTCATGGAAACCTTTTTCTCTGTATTTGCTAGGTGTTAGCTTGAGAAAGATAAATTGAAGTTTCTAGAAAGGAACACAAGGAAATAGAATTTCAGTAGCTTTGTTTTCTAACTGAATGAATAGAGATTACATCTGAGATTTGTTCTTATACAATTGAGAAAGAGTAAAGTAAATGATGACTTAAAAATGACATCACTTTGAATTTAGTAAAGGGCCAAGCAGAAACGGCACCATTTTATCCTTTTGCTAATACTTCCCCTTAAGCAAAATTGGTTCACTTTTCAACCATCTCAATATTCCACTCAAATCAACTTCTCAGATGTTTTAACCTTTCGCTAATACTTCCCCTTAAGCAAAACTGGTTCACTTTTCAACTATCTCAATATTCCACTCAAATCAAGTTCTTAGATCAGCTCAAAACAACTTCTCAAATCAGGCATTATAATCTTTTGCTAATACTTCCCCTTAAGCAAAAACTGGTTTACTTTTCAACTATCTCAATATTCCTCCTCAAATCAACTTCTCAAACCAAGTATTAAAAAAAAAAAAAAAAAAAAACTGCATTAATCTTGCAGCTTAAACCATCTTCTCAAGTCAACTCTGAAACACACACATTAAACTTCAAAATTGCACATTTAAACTTGCAACAATATCAACTCCACATTAATCAGCTCCATATTAAACTTGCAACAATCAGCTCCTCAAATCAACCAAAAATTGGACATCCTCAAATCAACCAAAAATTGGACATCCTCAAATCAACCAAAACCTGCAATTCTACAGTAATACTTGCAGCAGATTTACAGCTTTGCAACAATCGACTCCTCAAACCAACCTACAATCAACTCTTCAAACCAACCTGTATTAATTTGCAGTGCAAATCAACTGCAACTCAACCATTAAACCTGCAGTTCTACACTAATACTTGCAAAGAAATTTGCGCTTTCAAACACTAACCCCTCAAACCAACCTACATTAATCTGCAATGCAAATTAACTGCAACTCAAGTATTAAACTTGCAGCTCTACACTAATACTTGCAGCAAATCTGTAGCTCTGCAATAATCAATTCCTCTAATCAACCTACATCAGTTAAAACTAATCAAGAGAAACTTAGAACATACTATGAAGAAAATTGCAGCTATTGGGATGAACTCATATCAGCAGAACAAGAGGCCTTTGTATAACTTGAATTTCCCTCACTTTCAGTCATTGCAACAACAATGAGTTTACCCTTTAACTCATGAAACTGAGCAGCAAACAATGCTTTAGTCAAAACATCTGCAATTTGTAGTTTTGAAGGAACATATTGCACAACTATTTGTTTTGATAGAACCTGATCTCTGATGTAGTAAGCATCGATTTTGATATGTTTTGTTCTGGTATGAAAAATAGGATTTGCTGCCAAGGCTCCTGCACTGACATTATCACACCATATCACTAGAACAGTAGCATTTTCAACCCCAATTCTAAAAATACACTTTGTAGCCAAGCAATTTTAGTGGTTGTGTCGGCTAAGGCTCTATACTCAGCTTCAGTAGAACTGAGGCCAACAAGTTTTTGGTTGCGAGAGCTCCACTATATCTGATTAGGTCCTAAGTAAATGCAATGACCACTTGTTGACCTTATGTTATCCAAATTACTTCCCCAATATGCATTTGCATAACATTCAACACTTAAGGAAGCTGCTGGTTTAAATTGCAGACCATGATATTGTGTTCCCTTGATAAATCTGAGCACTCTCTTGGAAGCTTGCCACTAGAGCTCTGTTGGTGCTTGAAGGAACTGATTGAGTTTATTAACACAGAAGCTTATATCAAGTCTGGTTAATGTTAAATATTGTAATGCTTTCACTATACTTCTATAGAGACTAGGATCCTAAAACAAAGGACTATCGGTGGAGAAAAGTTTTGTACCAACAGTCATTGGAGTTGGATAGGCATGTGCTTCAAGCATTCTTGTTTTGGTAAGCAGATCAACAACAAATTTTGTTGGTTGGAGGTGAATCCCTAAGATGTTTTGATAGCTTCTAACCCCAGAAAATATTTGATTGATCCAAGTGCTTTCAGGGAGAAATTAAAGTTCAAATCTTGAACAAGTTGAAGAATGAATGAATGGTTCAATCCGGTGATGAGAATATCATCTACATAGATGAGAATATAGGTTACTTGATCCCCATTTTTAAGTATGAAGAGGCTAGAATTAGATATGGAATTCTGAAATCCTTTGGTCAAGAGTGCGTCTTTCAACTTATCAAACCAAGCTCTAGGAGCTTGTTTAAGACCATAAAGGGCCTTATTGAGCTTGCATACATGAGATGGAAACTGAGGACACTCAAATCCTTCTGGTTGCTTCATAAGCATAGTCTCAGTCAAAGTGCCATTAAAGAAAGCATTATTTACATCAATTTGTTGTATATCCCAATTATGGGTGACCGCTAAAGTAAGTACAATTCTGATGGTTGAAAGTTTGATAACTGGGCTGAAAGTTTCAAAGAAATCCAGACCAAGTGTTTGTTGAAAACCTTTTGCAACTAGCCTAGCCTTGTACTTTTGTAGGGTCCCATCAGCATGAAATTTAACTCTAAACACCCACTTATTTCCAACAATGTTCATATCAGAACTCTTAGGCACTAATGTCCAAGTATTTTTCTTGACAAGAGCATCATACTCATTTTGCATAGCTTCTTGCCAAGCTTTACTAGCTAAAGCCTGTTGAACTATAGAAGATTCAAGCTGAGCCTTTATATTTCTAGAAGTGATAAGGGTGGTTCTCATGTTACTAGTTGCCTTTGCTCTAATAATCATAGGATGTTGATTCTCAACACCTTCAGAACAAATGGATAGAGCAGGAAATTGTGAAGGATCTAAATCAATGAGCACGTGGGAAATTTGTGAGTCATATGTGGGGATGATGTGTTTGGAAAGTGAGAAGGGTCTATGTCAACAACAAGAGAACGATTAGGTAAAGATGTGGATGGGATAGATGAGTTTAACAAAGGTGAGGAAACTGTATTTGGAACATATTCAGAATTGAAATTGTTACAAGTAGGGGCAAGAGTTGGATTTGGAGAACAAGAGGATAAGATTGGAGTTACCTTGCTAATTGTTGGAGTAGGACTTGGTTGAGAATAGTTTTCTGTAGGAGCAGCTGTGGTAGGTGCTATATCATTTGAAGGTAAGTTATGTAATGTCTGAACAAAAGGAAATTGAGAAATAAGGTTATTTTGAGTAAATGAAGGCTGAGGTGACAGATTGGATTTAGATTGTGAATAATGACTAGAGAAGTTACAATTTTCAGCAAATAGAAGCTCTTCTTCATGAAACCTAACATTAGGAGTGATAAACAGCTTTCCAGTGGGACTTAAACACTTAAAACCCTTATACACAAGACTATAACCTATGAAGACACATTTCAAAGTATGGAAACTAAACTTATGTTGATTAAAGTCTCTAATGTGAGGAAAACATGCACATCCAAAAACTTTGAGAGAAGAATAAAGGGGTGATCTATGAAACAATGTTTGATAAAGTGACACAAACTGTAGAACAGATGAAGGCATTCTGTTGATTAAAAATACTGTAATTTCAAAGGCACACCCCCAAAAATGCAATGGCATGAATGCATGGGCAAGTAGTGTTAAACCTGTTTCAACAACATGCCTATGTTTTCTTTCACTTCTTCCATTTTGGGAATGAACATATGCACATGAATGCCTAAACATAATGCTATTTTGTTCAAGATATGGAATTAGACTTTTATACTCACCACCTTGATCGGATTGTAAGCATTTTAGTTTGTAACCAAATTGTCTTTCTAGCAAATGATGAAATTTAATAAAAATTGAATAAGTTTCAGCTTTAGTTCTTAGAGGAAAAAGCCAAGTGAACCTACTAAAATCATCTACAAACTGGACATAGTATCTATATCCTTCAAGTGAGACTATAAGAGCAGGTCCCCAAAGATCAATATGTACTAAAGTCAAAGGTTTAGTAGCTTTAGATGAAGAGGAGGGAAGACTATTTTTGTGCAACTTTCCAAGTTGACAAGCATCACAAAATGACATGGAGTGAGGAATTTTTTACTTTACTAAAGGATCACTGTTAATTTGACTAAAAACTTCAGCATGAGGGTGGCCAAGTCTTTTGTGCCAAGTTAAATTCTTTTCTAAACTCTTATTAGCTTCAATGCTAGTGCATATTCAGGACTTACATCAGAATCATGTGTAAATGCAGGATTTAAATTACAACTAGATGTGAAATAAATATCAGCCTTCAGGCTAGATTCACACAATGCATTATTCTTTTCTAAACTCTTATTAGTCTGAATGTTCAATGCTAGTGTAGATTCAAGACTTAAATCAGAATCATGTGCAAATGCAGGATTTAAATCAGAACTAGATGTGAAAAACATATCAGCCTTCAGGTTAGATTCACACAATGCAGTATTCATATAAGATAATTCAGTAGAGGAATCAACATAGGGATGATCTGAAATTTTATTCTAAGCAGAGGAATTATTACACATACTCAAATGAGACTTACAATTGATATTGAGATTCTCAGAATTATTAAAGTCTTCTAATAGAGACTTATTACACAAAAATGAACTTGAACAGATTTTACTAGGCTGATATTATAAGGTAGACACAAAAGATTTAACACCAATTGAGATAAATTGATTATTATATTTTGCAGGATAGGTAGAGGTAAGATTCAATTGATATAGTCCTGCTTTAAGCTCTCCCTGCAGAAGGACTGTTTTGGTAACCTTGTCCTTAACAACACAACAATCAGAGTGAAACTCAACCACAACATTATTGTCTTTAGTAAACTTTGAAATACTAAGTAGGTTTTTCTGAGGTTAGGAACACACAAAACATTTTTCAAATGAAGGCATTTAGATTGCAAGGAACTAGGTAATGATGTAAAGCCAATATGAGAAATGTTTAGGAACTCACCATTGCCAACTTGTAATTGCTCAGCTCCCTCATACTATGCATTGGATTCAGATCAGATGTGACATGATCAATAGTCCCGAAGTCCATATACCAAGTTGGATCCTGTGCAGTAGTCTGATTTGCAGTCAATGGAACACCATTTAACAAGTGAGGAGCTGCAAAATTATCGATTAAAGTGTCAGAATTTAGAAGATAAGGGCTTAGTTCATATTTAGCAAAGTGTCCACAAAACACTGTCGTTTTATGTCTTTCTTAAATTGAACGAATAACTTCTCTGTATCCACTTTCCCTTCTCTTCACCCTGTTTGGCTATTGTCTTCATTTAAGTAGCTGCAAACCCTTCTTATATGATTCATTCAATCAAATACAGTAACTGAAGCTTTAATCCTTTTTCAATTTCTCTCAATTTACAATTCTTTCATGGTATTAGAGGCAAAGACTAATGTCAATGGCAAAGATCTCAAACACTAATCACTCTAAAACTAGCTTTGAAAGGATGATTCACAGCTCTTCAAGATCAGTTAGCTCAGCATTTCCAACAAGTCTTTAGGTTGTTACTCCAAAATTGACCAGAGACAACTCTCACGACTGGAAATTGCAAGTGCTCTCAGCCATGGGAGCTCATGAGCTTGAGGATCATCTCACAGGTCTTGTATCTTGTCCTGAGCCTTTAATTACTTTAGACAATGACATATCACATGAATCAGGAGAAATTAGTTTAAAAGAAAAAAATAAGAAAAAAATTAATCCTGCCTATATTTCTTGGAAGAGGACTGATAAATTCTTGGTAACATGGCTGTTAACGTTAATTTTTGAGTGTATGTTTGCCTCAGTTTCAAAATGTCAATCATCTACAGCAATTTGGTTAGCCCTGGAAAGTGAGTTCCTAAATGATTCTAAGTCTAGAGCTCTTCAGTTGAAGACTTTACTTCAAACCACTTAGAAAGGTAATTTGAGCATTAGTGATTATGTCAAAAAGATGAAAGGGATAGCTGAGAGTCTATCAGCTAGTGGCCAAGTGATTTCTGATGAGGATTTGTTACAATTTATACTAGATGGACTTGGTCCAGAATTTGATGTTGTAATTGTTAATCTCACATCAAGAATATAATCTAAGTTTGATTCAGTAACTTTACAAGAAACTCAATACTTGCTTCCAAAGTATGACATGAGGATTGAAAGATTTAATTCAGCTGAGTTTCTAAACAGTTAAGATAATAACTCTGTTAATATGGCTGCTATTAGTACTTCAGGAACTCACTCATCCCCTGTCAACCTTTTACCTACACCAACACTGACATCAATCATTCCTAACCAGCTTACTGGAGCCTTCAACTTGTCACCAATATTCACCTCAAATTCTACTGCTCAACACACTACTAATCCTCATATTAGACATCAATATTCTACCTATGTCAATTTTCAACCCTCAAATGTGCCTTTGATAAGTAAGTAGTATAATTCCCCAGCCAACATTGGACAATATGGAGTTCCTTTCACCATTTATAGGCCACTTGGTTTTATTCCTTATGGAAGAGGTAGAGGTAGAGGAAATCCTAAAGGAAAACCCATCTGCCAAGTTTATAATAAAATGGGGCACACTACTGTGCAATGTTGCCATAGGTACAACTCTATGTATAATGGTATCCCTAGCTCCACCCTTTGAAGGTCAAAATCCTGGTGGTAATCAAGTTGGTGCTAGTGTTTTTGGTGGTAATCAAGTCAGCACTAATGGTTTTCCTTTAGTCAATCAACATGGTGGTTATCAACATATACAGCAGCAACAACAACCCATAATGAGTCATAGTCAGCCTATAACAAACCTTCACCCACAACAATAGCCCTTACTTACATCTTGGAACAAACTTTAAATCAGAGCAATGGTAGCGGTTTGAGCTAAACCTCTGTATTCTATTTCTATGGATGAAGAGGTAACCACCTTCTACTTCTTAGAGCTCTATTGAACTAGATTAGGGCATAAGAAAATACACTATGATCCACTAGGTGATCTCCTATCTTGCAGATTGCTAGCTTTGGACTTGAGGATTTATATATGTCTTCTCTATTCTTTTCTTAGCATATATTTCAGGATCGACTTTCCAATATCATTCTCCAATATCAAAGATGCAATAATTGGTTTTAGATTGTGATCCTTTCACCTACATATACAAGTAGGATTTCTAAGCACATTATTTCCATAAAAAAATTTCTTGTATTTTTTCTTTGTTATTCTTATTATTTTTTAATTATTTTTGGCTTGGATTAAAAGTCGGTCTACCTCATGGAAACCCTTTTAAGTTTTATCAGTACTTTCTAAGGACATTAATTTTCTCAAATTGTTTCAAATCCTTATATAGCCATCTTATTAATGGAGACCCCTTTGTTGGGATTGAACATTTTCTCTCTCCATATCTAGGCGTCACATGGAGTTGGAAAATTTCTGGGTCACCAATCAAGCAATCAACTCTGTTTATTGATTGATAATACAAGAAACTTGATTAATAACAGAGGAGCTCTCTGTTTATATACAAATGGAGCTCCTCAGTTTCAGGAATCAATCTAAGAATGAATCTCACATAATAAGTTTCACTAGGCTATAAATATATATATACACACGACTGAACCTTAATCTTGCTTAAATTAATAAAGATGGGCTCTCCAAGATAATCTTGGAACAAGATCTAAGAACTCACTGTTTTTGTTTTCTTTGAATTCATGTAGCATAAGAATATCACATTCAAGATCCTTTGCCTGGTGAAAGAACAGGTTCATATTTCTCTAAATGAGCTTTCAGGCCATCCATTGATGCTCTGCGTTTGTAAAGTTAAGAACTTAATCCGGTCTAGTTTGCCTGGATTTTAGGACACACATTAGAAATCTCAAAAGCTACATTAATTATACAAATCATCTGGCTGCCATATCTGAAATTGTTGCATCATTAACTCATGAAGTGCTCCCTAAATAACCTTCTGTAAATGTTCTAGCCATACCAAAGTCGGATTTTTTATATGTCCCACATGACTTACTAGGTTTACGTGACATTATCATGTTTAATAAATAAATTTTAGGGATTAACTTTCAGTAATTAGTTAATTAATAGGAATCTATTTAATTGTGAACTCTAAAAGAGTTCGATTATTTTATAATCATACATTTTGATGGAAAGCAGGACTTATATATTTGAATTAGGAAATTGGGGGGAAAAGGTGTAAAGAAAAAACCTAATTAAGTTTAATTTGGGGCGCTGATGTAGGAAGTTAAAGATTTTTAATCATTATGGAAAATCATAGAGATTATATATATATATATATATATATATATATATATATATATATATATATATATATATTGTGCTGACTTGGTCTAGTCATTCACCTTGGGCTTTAATTTCTAGCAAAAGACATGGTTTTAAAACCTAGACCGGACCAGTCGGTTCGACTAGTCTGAGTAGGAACTGACCCGTTCCCCGATCTAGGGACACTCTAAATCCAATTTCAACCATTAGCCCGGACTGACCAGCAGAACAGTTCTGAACCGTTGGTTCGACCAAACCAATGGCTAAATCGAGTTACTAAAATCCATAAAATTAAAATCCCTGCTACAGTGCCTAATCTAGCCTGATTCATGATTAACCGACTACCGTATGTTGATTTATGTAGGTCATCCATTGATGCTCTGCTTTTGTAAAGTTAAGAACTTAATCCTGTCTAGTTTGCCTGGATTTCAGGACACATTAGAAATCTCAAAAGCTACATTAACTATACAAATCATCTGGCTGCCATATCTGAAATTGTTGCATCATTAACTCATGAAGTGCTCCCTAAATAACATTGTGTAAATATTCTAGCCATACTAAAGTCTGATTTTTTATATGTCCCACATGACTTACTAGGTCTATGTGACATTATCAGGTTTAATAACTAAATTTTAGGGATTAATCTTTTAGTAATTAGTTAATTGATAGGAATCTATGTAATTGTGAACTGTTAAAGAGTTTGATTATTTTATAATCCCATTTTGATGAAAAGTAAGACTTATAAATTTGAAATTAGGAATTTGGTGTAATTGTGTAAAGAGAAAGGGTGGGGGGAAGGTGTAAAGAAAAAAGCTTATTAAGTTTGATTTGAGAAAAAGAGTGTAAAACAAAAAAACTAATTAAGTTTGAAATTGGGGAAAATAAACTTAATTAAGCTTGGAAGGTTATTTTTGGTATTAAAGAGGGTTTAAATTTTTTTTTTTTTTTAATTTATAGAAGAGGTGTGTCTAACTATAGGGGGTGAAGATCAATTAGGTGGGGGCTAAACATCACTTCCCCTATTTAATTATGAAGGCGGCTCAAACATTATAAATTGAATCCCAAACTTATTAGTTAACGACATGAGATGTAATAGTTTATACATATGCTACATATATAAGCGTGTGGCAGGAGCAGGAATTATAACCATTTTGTTTTTTTTTTTTTTTTTTTTTGGTAACTGAGGTATCCGGACCAGTTTGTACATACCTTAACTAATCCCCAAGATCCCTTGACCACCCTACAAGCCCAAAAGACTAGGTAAGTCACAATGTGGGAAAAACACAATATGGTAAGTGACCTCAAAGTTCAAACCAAAAAAGTCAAGGAGGAAAGCAAACCTCCTTACCTACTAGGCCAACCCCTTGGGGTTGGAATTATGAATTTCTTTTTGGGCTGAACGACATACACCCACCCAAGGTTTGAGGTAATGACAATGTGGTACCCAAATAGTTTTAAAAAGACAAATAAATATTTTCCATTATTCTCTATTAGAAATTTCAGTCCATTAAAGGGTAATATAGTAATTGTATGTAGAGCAGCCAAATTTGAAATTTTAATTAACTTTCTCCAGTAATGGAAGAAGCTTCTCTTGGAAGATTCCTTGGGGGCTTGACATGTGTCCTTAACAATTGACATTGACTAAAAAAAGAAGAATAAATGAAAGTCTATTTGGCTTTTCGTGGTTGTTTGTTGTGGCTTTTTCTACAGGCACTTATGTAGTATTACCGCCTTCATCAAGTCTTGGCATTGTCGCTTCTGTAGCTGGGTTGAGCTTCTTCTTCTTTCTTTTTGCCATTGTAGCGCAAGATAGGAAGTGGAGGAAGGTGTTTTGTCTAGAGTTTGAGGCTTTGAGCAACTGAACTGTAGAAGAGATGATGCATGGCGGAGATATATCCTTAGAACAAAATAACCAAATACTAGGCATATTAGGCTTATTATTAACAGCAACCAACTGCATATTGAGAGACTAGAAAATAGAGAGATCACATCAAACTGAACCATAAGAAACAAACCAACACCAACAGACCATTGTGAAATAGAGAAGGCTACATAAACTTCAGAACACATTTGAATTAAGCAACCGAGGGCATTGAATTTTACAAAAATTCCTAAAACTGAACCATAGGAAACAAACCAACACCAACAGACCATTGTGAAACAGAGAAGGCTACATAAACTTCAGAACACATTTGAATTAAGCAACCGAGGGCATTGAATTTTACAAAAATTCCTACAAGAATTATGTTACTACTAGTAAAACTTCACTTGATAAAAGTTCATCTACAAAAAACTGTTACAGAAATCCATAATTAACGAACTAAAGAACAAGCTACATTCCAAGTAAAATCTAAAAAGCTTAGCTCAGCTCCTTATTTTCTAGGGCCTACTCTGCAGCAGTAGCCATCAACTCATCAAACTTCTCTGATTTCCCAGAGAACACACAATATTTAGATCACGTCAGATAGTGTTCTGCAATTGAATCATCGTTGACGCCTCTGAAAGAAACCAAAATGAAAGTTGTACCATTAACATAACACGAAAAGATAAGCCTCTTCTTTTCCCTTACTACTTTTTTCTCTTTAAAGTAGGCATCTATGATTTGAGCAAAACTTGCTTGGCATCGTGGTAATTTCAGACCTATCCAACAAAACCAAGGATTTAAAGGCATGCCATGAACATCCCGATAAAACATTTCAAAGCCACATGATATTGGGAGAACCTAGTCCAGGACTGAAGATACCAATTCCTATTGTTAATCAATAATGTTTTGACATCAATGGTAAAGACTTTTCATCTAAACAAGCCAGCTCTCACTAAAGCTCATTCCCAGTCAAAAGTTGAATTGTACAGACAAAGCTTTAGCTTGAACCAACAAACCCCATGCCTATTGGTTTCACATCACATCTGGTACCTGGCTTTCCTCCTACAGTCCTCCATCCATTAGTTTTTTCTTTTTCTTTACCTTCATGCTGTAAGGAGAAACTTCCACTTCTTACTTTCTGTGACGCAAAGACTGGCAAAATGCTAGAAACAGCTTGTGAAGTATCCTTGCCCTTATCTGACCCCAAGGGGAGACCCGAGATGGCATTAGCAAGACAGAAACTACACTATGCACCCCAACTCGGGTTTCATGGTTTGGATGAGCCATTGCTAGGAGTAACTGATGAAGTAGAACATCAGGAAAAGCCTGAAACAGAAGCTTTAGGGTTTGGTTTGTTGCCGTGTTAATGGATTTTGTAATGAAATCTTATCAATTAATGAAGATTTCAGAATGGTGAAGAAGAAGGAAAAAGAAAAAGAGCAATTTTGTCTACCAATTTCATCAACCAGAGACCAACGGAGAAGAAAAAAATAAGAAGCAAAAAAGAATGATGGAGAAGAAGAAATGGAAACCAGAACGACAGAGAAGAAAAAGAAATTATTACTTGCCATGGAAAAATTTTAAGGGCATTTCAGTCTTTTAAGGAGTGTTACCTCTTAATAGACGGAAATCCTTAACAGAGAATGGCAGAAAATACTCGTTTGTCTTTTCCAAACTAACTAGGTACCACATTGTCTTTACTTCAAACCTTGGGTGGGTGCATGTCGTTTGCCCTTTCTTTTTGTAACTAAAGTGGAATATTTAACAAATGAGCGAGTAAACAGAGTATAAAAATTGCATAATTGAGAATAGAAATGACATATTTCTATGTAAATCTTAAAAAATTGTGTGGGGTTTGGGGTATAACTTATTGGTTGCTCAAGCCTTCGCGTAGCTACATTCTAGGTGTAGCGTACTCGAGTGGAGAAAAATGTTTTTCATTCTACTTAACACCACCAAACATTCAGATTAATTTCTTGTATAGGATAGCCAATTGCAGGGGATCCAATCATGTCAACAAATGAAATGGCCAGTGGGGCAGTGGTATTAAAAATGGTGGTTGACAGAAAACAACTCCTTTTTGAAAGGGGTTAAATGGAGTAAAATCCAACTTGTACTGGCTCGATCACTACATTTCTAAGGGTCTATTCATGAAAGCTTACGGTCATTTAACTCGTATGAAATAAACATGTTACAGCCTAAGGTCTTAGTCCAATTCTGATTGAGTTTATGCTTAAAGTCACCTTGTGAAATACTCACTCTATGAGTTGGACTATCTTACAAGTTAAGCTAAATTGGGTTCTGGCACATTAGCCTACAAAATGAATAAAACCTACCAAATTCCAGCCACAATATATAGATAGCTTTCGTCAAGTAAACTGTTAAAATAACAACCCCTTGATTCTCTCACTATTAAACAATAATATTTGCTAGAGGGGGTTCTTGAGTTATCATCAAGAAGCTTTGAATTCATAGCCATAAATGAATATAAGCTTCACCTCAGGATTTGATCTCAACCACATGATTGGATCACCCACACTTCAAAGACTCCGAACTGATCGATCCCGCTGGGAGCGACCTTAACCACCGTTTGGCGTGAGAAGTCAGCATCACGGCCAAACAACGGCATTTCGCAAGGTCCGAAACCTGGTGGAGCTCCATCAGGTCGTTGAACTCATATAAATGATCCTGCGGGTCATAGTTTCCATCAAACGGCCGCATATCTGGCATTCTGAACCCTGGTGGAAGTGGAGCAGCTAGCACTTTAGGAGAAAATGGGGATGTTGAGGCGACCTGCGCCTGTTCGTTTTGCTTCTCCCTTAACCTGTCTAGAGCTCGCTGCAACTCCTCAATTTGTGGTAACGGAGCCAACCAAGGGTTGCTTTCACCCATGCGAGCCCGGCCTTCCCGATACGGTTCAGGGGAGAGTTCGGAGGTCGGATCCCTCCGCCTCGGCCGGTATTTCCAGCGCTTGACACACGCCCGACTAGGCGTGTGAAGGCGATGTGTTGTGCGGGGCATTTTCACGACCCTCGCGGTGGTACGAACCGTCCCGCGAGGTGTGGGGGCCACCCGCATGGGAACGATCGGGATCGTTCTGCTGGTGGTGATCGGAATCATCGTGCCCAGCATTTTCGCTTGGGTTTGCCTGCGACGTGGCATGGGACAGCTCGGGATTTACTTTTTCATTGAGTCTCAGCTTTGCCGACACCTTGCTCGGGGCGCCTTTTGTATTCGCTGGCCCTTGGGAGCCCGTAGGCTTATTTTTTGCCACTTGCTTACCCTTGCGCTTACTGCTGCAGTGCTCGCGGCACGGGCTATCGCCCTTTGCCGCGCTTTCGCGCGACCTGCAGGCGTTTTTGGCGGTTGTACCGCTCCGACTGTCGTAGATGACATGCCCTGGTCCAAACGGTCCAACCTCTGGTTGACCGTCTGGAGAGTATTGTCGAACCTCTCCAGGTAGCTTTTGATAGCAGGGTCCAATTGCAGAGTTGCTGGGGTATTCCTAGCGGCATTTTGCAAAACTGGAGGTATGTTGGAAGGGTGTCCCTCCCTTTGGGTGGGGGACTCTTCAGATCTTGGTTCACCTACTCAGGTTCAGATTGGCGGGCCATTGTAGCTGTGAGACCAGTAGGTCAAAGATTCTCCTGATGAAGGGTAGACACTAAATCAAGCCCTCCTTCTAGCGCCAAACTGTTGATGCTCGTTTTGGCACCAACCAAATTGTCACGTGCGTAACGTTGATTGGCTATGAGACACACGCTGATAATGAAAATATAAAGCGAAATAAATGCAAAGGGAGTTTTTTAAGTGGTTCGGATGCTAAGGTAGCAAGTCCTACGTCCACTGATTTGTATTGATATTAGTGTGGGTCGTCGCGACAGCGGACTGACTTACAATAGAGTTGGAAAAAGTAAATGCGTTTACAGGAGAGAGAGAGAGTTTTTCTCTGTATGAAAATGGCCGAATCCCCTTAATGAAGGGGTCTTCTTCATTTTATATAAAACTGAAGCGTGTAATCATCATTAAATCCATGGGTTGGTGTGATTGTCAGGATATAATCCGGCTTTACGTCCCATTTTTCCCTTTCCCAAGCTAACTTCGCACGACTTGTTGCAGGGAAATGGACGCGTGTGAGCTCCATATCATTTGGCAGGTCTGAAGTGTACGTGTTCCTCTGACGGGAGCAGGTCACCCTTCACGTGACTTTCCCACGTCAACTTCTTTATTTTCCCAGGCATAACAGAATAAATTTCTGTAGCATGAGGATCAAAGAAATCCCCCCAAGTAAACTTACGAAGAACATCTTGTTCTATAAGGCTATATCCTGGTTGCTTCCTTATTCCTATATCATGTAGCTTTGTTCTTTGTCTGCTCACACCATCTAATTTACCAGCTTTTGCATAAAAATTTGAAAGCAGCACATATGCTGCATCATTCAGTGGGTCTATCTTTGTACAAATTTTATATATGAACTCTTGTACATAAATTACTTCTCTATTGTCACATTATTCAGCTATCTAATTCATTGAATTAAGTATTTCATTTTCACTGTTATATTCATTTTTTTTCATATTAGTTTATATGCAAAAGTTTGTATGTATAATAATATTCAAACTTTAATCGAGTTGGTATAAAAATGAATTATCATGGAACAAATTAATTATACTTTCGTTCAAAGGAAAAAACTTGGCAGCTACCACTAACAAATTTGTACATATGTTAAGATAAGAAAAAACTAAAATTAGATTGATTACTGTGCTATAAATTAATAATAAGCCAAAATTGAAATTTAACAATTTGATTTATTTTGTTTTAAGAAAATAGGCTTCTTTGAAATCATCATATATGAAATCTTAGTTTTGAGCATAAATTAAATTTCTAACATTGATAGTCTATCAACCGAATTTTCCAAGACCAGATTGCAGAGCTATTTGCCAAACGTCGTCGCATTAATTTGCAACTGGAATATGTACATCCACTAATTTCAGGTCTTTATCATTATTTCACAGCTCATATGCCTAAAAACAAAAAATACTATTAACAACTTTCAACTCAACACATCTTGTCATCCCTGACAACAAAGACTTCTTTGGGTCAATGAAACATTTGAAATATTTAACCAACTGCAGAACGTTTTCTCTACCCCTGACCCAAATACTTCTTCAGGTCATGAATTAAGAGTTGGTACTAAGTTGTTGGTGAACTTGTGCCCTTTGCCTCTTGCCCTCATCCCCACTGCACGAACCTAGGGTTAATACGCCTTAATTGTGGCCATAGAACCACAACAGTTTGTTAGAAAGACTTCTGGTCAACTGAGCATTGTTATCTTTTCTCAGTTCTTAAGAATGTGCAGGGAATGCCGTGTGCATCCATATCTAAGCAAATAGCAACTCAATCATACTTTGGTATCAATGTTCATGTATTATAATTTGATTAAAGTTTATCCAGGCTCATGATATATCCTAATTCTTATTTAGTAACCCGGCCTAATTATGATTTTTTTATGAGTTTTTACATAAACAAATACTAAGATGTTGTCATATTCTATATCATTAGCGAACGAGAAAGTAAAGATAATTTATAAATATTGTGTTTTCTAAACTTGGATAGTAGCATTTTATTCTTTTACACAAAAGCTAAAGCAAAATTAACTGCTTATTTGATTCTTATTCAAAACTTTTTCAGTATATAATTCAAAAATTTGTATACCTGTGAAAGTTTATTTTTCCTTCATGTTATTTTTTCCCTCTTTGTGCAAATCCATCAGATTATCAATGACTCATTTCTCATAACATCCCAATCTCTTCCGAATCAACCAGTAAATTTTATTGTCTACAATCATTATTGTATATTCTCAGTGGATGAAGGGCTTCGTCTTTTTGAGTAAAGACTTAATCCCGTGTTTCATACCAGTCAAAAATAGATTTGACAGCACATGCGGGTTTACTAAATTCAGTAGGCAGTTGAAAAATGAATAAAACCTACCAAATTCCAGCCACAATATATAGATAGCTTTCGTCAAGTAAACTGTTAAAATAACAACCCCCTGATTCTCTCACTATTAAACAAAAATATTTGCTAGAGCGGGGTTCTTGAGTTATCATCAAGAAGCTTTGAATTCATAGCCATAAATGAACATAAGCTTCACCTCAAGGATTTGATCTCAACCACATGATTGGATCACCCACACTTCAAAGACTCCGTCAATTAAACCTTAGCCACAAGTCCAAAAAAGAAATCTTGAAAATATTTGGTAGATATCTTGGAAAAATTTAGAATATGAAACATGGCTTGTAATCAACTTAAAAGCCTATGTAAAGCAAACTTCGGTCTTGTATTGGGCAAGTAGAATTTTCTATAAGCTTCTAGAAATATTATTTGATGTTTTTAAGTCAAGTCTGATTAAGCCTTTTGAATTAGATATTGGGTCCTCATATGGACTTGGGTTTAGGTTGGACGTGACATTCTCACCCATCTAACATATGCTCAAAAAAAATTATGAGACCTTGTAAATAAATAATTTCTTATCACCAATTTGAAGCTTACACATGAGTTGCGTATTATATAAGTATAAGAATTTTATTCAAAAAAGAAAAAATTACTATCATATTCTAGAGCCAAATTGCCTTGCGAAGTAGACTAAACAGATATTCGAAAGTCAAAACCCCTTGACTACGCTGTAAAAACTTATGAACATAATTAAGTCAAACTGTTACTATAATATTATTAATATATAGTCCAAATTAAGAAAGGATGACTCTTAACCTTGTCCTTGTTGTAAGAATTTTCATTTTCTAATGTAGAAAATTATTGATAATGAAACTCCTGTCCTACATAGCGTAAACAAAGTGTAGCCCGCTTAAATTTCTAACACGAGGGCTTAAATTTCTAAAACTAGGGCTTAAATTTCTAACACTAGGTTAGTCCACTATAGGCATGTCACATCTCTAGCGTAAACAAAGTATAGCCCGCTTAAATTTCTTTGGTATTAAACCAAATGTCACGTCTCTAGCCCAAACCAAGTGTATTAATTATTGGATCTCCACCCAGAGCAAATGGTTATTCTTCGTTTTGAAACTATGACCACATGGGTTTGGTTTTGGGCGTTATTCACAAAAAACATGTCTATTTAAGGGAAGTGATTTTTAATACTCACCTAATTGATCTTCAACCACCCACTTGTAAATTCATTTTTTGTTTTAACAAATTTAACCTTAATTTAAATCACTAGAAATAACATTATAATTTCTAAATACACTCATATTTAATTTTTATATTTTGTTTTAATTTTGAACATTGAGTCTTAAATAACCCATAATCCTAAATTTTGATAACCTAATCCTAAATTTTCGTAATCATTGAACCATTTTGTTTTAAAAAAATAAATATAATACTAAAACTATATAAAAAAAACTATAACAAGATGAATTTGAAGAAGAGAAAAAAAGTTTGAAATTAAAAATTTGGTGTGGGCGTTGTTAAAGAGAAAACCTAATTAAGTTTGAAATTGGAGAAAATAAACTTAATTAAGATAAGAATGGTTATTTTTGGTATTAAAGAGGGTTTAAAGAGATTTTTTTTTTTTCTTTTAAATTATACAAGAGGTATATTTAACCTATGGGATTGTGAAAATCAATTAGCATGGGGCTAAAAATCACTTCCCCTATTTAATTTTGAAGGCAGCTCAAACATTATAAATTGAATCCCAAACTTATTAGTTAACGATGTGAGATGTAACTACATATATAAATATTTGTAGCAGAAGAGGGAATTATGAATTTCTATTTGTAATTAAAGTGTAGTAGTTAGCAAATGAGCGAGTAAAAAGAGTATAAAAACTGTATAATTGAGAATAGAAATGACATTTCTATGTAAATCTTAAAAAATTGTGTGGGGTTTGGGGTAGCCATGACCGCCCAGGCCTCCACGTAGCTACACCCTACGTGTACTGTACTCGAGTTGAGAAGAATGTTTTCCATTCTACTTAGCACCACCAAACATTTGGATTAATTTCTTGTATAAAATAACCAGTTACAGGGGATCCAATCATGTCAACAAATGAAATGGCTAGTGGGGCAGTAACATTAAAAATGGTGGTCGACGGAATAAAAGCTCCTTTTTTAAAGGGTTAACCGGAGTAAAATCCAAGTTTTGCTGGCTCGATCACTACATTTATAACTTTTCAGTTAGAAGACCAAAAAAATTGAGCCTCAGAAATGATAAATGGCCTTATAGAAATGTGCCCTGTAAACAGGGCCATATCTACTCTGACCAATCTTATTTTCAATAGACAGTCTACCTCTGTTTGTTTTAGTTCTCAGGCTCTAAAGTCTAAACTAGTTGTAGTACGCCTGTTTGTTTAAAAATTCTGCTGAGCTTGCTACCCTTAGTTTAACAAGTCATAGTTATTTTGCTAGTTTTCTGACAGAATAGTTCACAGTTCAATTCCTGAGACCAAAATAATACAATACCAACTGATGATAAAAGTTAAAAAATAAAAAAATTCTTGAAATTTAGAATATATATACACAGTCAAACTCTCTTAAATTTAGTCCTGATTTTCTTAATATGGAGACGTAAATTTCCATTAACAATCACTACATATTGATCATCACAGAAAGCTTATAGCCGTTTAGCTACCACTTCGGAAACTGTTACATGATTAACTTAAACAAAGTGTGTTAATTTATATTGTTCATCATTTCTTTCTATTAAAAATTAATTAAAGAGGAATTATGATACTAGGGCGAGGGAGAGAGTCCAGACTATGGCTTCCATAGGATTCAATTAATTAATCTCACACAGGTGAATCCTATTGATTCATATCCTATGGATTCAAGCTGTGTGTCATGTTGTTTGGCAGTGTACACCTATATGCCAATTCATATTTTTTGGACTCTCAGAAAACAAATATATAATATCGTTCATATATAGTTTATTCGATAAAAAGAAAGTGTAATATATTTGGTATAATAGTCAATCATGTAGTCTATTAAAGTTACGCTCATATGTCAAGTTTAAGGGGTGTTAATACTAAACTTAATTTGGCCCATGACTTTTTGGGTTTTTAATTCATATTGGGGCTACACAGGTTCCTAATCCAATTTTGTCACTAGTCCATAGTTACTCGCACATTTTTGTTATGTCTTTAGCACAAATATAAAGTTTTGTATCCAGAAATATCATGTAAAAATATCTCAATTACTAAGGGAATTGTCAGATATACAGTTATAAAGGAATGTACGTAGTAGATATAATTTGTTAATGAAGTTGGTAGGTTTGAATTAGTGTATATAAAGCTCCTTTGGACACCATAGAAAAGAATAAACTCTTTCCATTTTGTACCAGCCAAGTTGAAGAACCAATTCAATCACCTTTCCATTTTTTGATGGAGTGAAGGATGGATTGAAGAGTTAAAAGACAAAGGGTCTTGGGTTTAAGTTGTATCAAGGACAAAGGGTGGCCAAAAATTACTATACTCCAAAAATAAATAAATATATTATGAAACTTATTTCTTAAGGTTACATTTGGAAGGCAGGATTGGAGTGGATTGGATTAAAGTAGTACTGTCTTGTGTTTGGTGAAGTATGGGACTGGGTAAAAATATTTAAAAACTAATTTAATATTTATTATCAAATTATAAAATACTCAATACCATTTTCATCATCTTAATTTTACAATTAATCATTTTAAATAATTTATTATTGTAAACTCAATATTTATTATCAAATTAATTTAATTTGACGCATATCAACCACATGATCAATCTGCCGCCGAAGAAGACCATGACCTTTTTCTGCCAACAATAACAAGAACTTCACAAAATTATATTAAAATAAAAAAAATTTCATTCTCTCCTGAAACAAAATTTCCCCTCACCCCCCAATGTCATACATCAATAAGTTGTTGTAACACCATCTCCAACCCATTGCACCAATTTGGTATAAAATTGCACCAAATTGTTGCAAAACACTATTCCATCTCCAACCCACAATATCAAATATTACACCAAAAAGAATATTTCTTAGAATATTCTTTTTTTCTTTTATTGTAATAATCAACAATTAATCTATTTCACTCATTATTTTTATATATATTAATTAAATATTATGAATGATATTTTTATTAAATAATAATTATTTTGAAAATTATAATAATTTAATAAAATTAAGCATTTATTTAATCAAATAAACATTACATTTAATATAGAAAAACATTACATCTAATATAAAATGATACCAAAAAAAAAAAAAAACAACAACACAAAGGTAAAATTCCATATTGATAGTAATTTAATTTTCCGAACTAGTATGTTTTTCCCACAAATGATCAATTAATATATTTAATATAAATAATAATCAAATTAAATTAAATACAAATACTCAAATTTGGTGTGATTTTTGGTGTAAAATTTAATACTCAAATTAACTTAACAAAATTTAAAAAAAAAAAAAAGCAAAATTAAAAAATAATATATTTTTTATTGGTGCTACAGTGCCACACCAAATTTGGCGTGGTACTGTAGCACCACGCCAATTTGGTGTTTTTTACGCCATTTTGGCGTGGGTTGGAGATGCCCTAAAGACCTTGTTATAAAACGTATGGACATAACTAGGTCAAGGTCTTTATGTAGGCCATATCACTTTAAGAGACTGTCGTGGCCTTATTATAAAAATATTCAACGAAACAGCTGTCTTATTCTTATGAAGGGAAAGTCTTTTATGTCATTGGTGACACTATGTCAACAATACCGAAAACGATACCTAATACGTAACATATAAGTTTTCAATAATGCTAGGGACACCGATTTTTTTACACCAAAATCTTGTACCGACCTACGTGTTTCGTAATTCATATCAGCAAATCAGACATGTTTCACGTTATTAATTTTTTTTCTAATGAACGGTCGTTCCCTTACGATGGATTCTCGCCCATATTATATGGACGGTGGTCTATTTACTATGGATAGGCGCTATTTAAATTTGGACGCCCATCCATCAAGAAAATATAAGTGAAGTACTATGGAATAGGGCGTCCCGTTTAAAGGGCTGTCAGTGATAAAATAGAATTTTTTTATTTTTTAAAAATTAGGGCAGGTCGTTCATCGAATTATGGGACGGACCGTCCCACCCTTGATTTTGGACGCCTGCCCATAAATTGTGGACGGGCGTCCCTTGATTTTGGATGCCGATCCATAAACTGTGGACAAGCATCTCTTAAGTTTGGAGGAATAGATGCCCGTCCTTTTCATTCTTACTCACTCTCAATCCCGTCTTCCAAATATCTTCAATCAATTCAAAACCTTCTCTCATCTCACTCTTACTCATGGCTAGTATCCGATAGACTCCAAAATTTTTCTCTTGCCTGGGTCAATATGAGTGAGACACCAGCTACCAGGTATGATGGATGGACTAATCAGAACACCTTTGGTGAGAACGGGGTCAAGGGAATCAGGAAGAGGGACTTCTACTTCTTTGAATGCAATTAGGGAATTCTTTCTTAGCCATGTTGTCTTCTCTTCTTTATTTTTATTTAGCAACCCACGTGCAATCTCCTCCATTCTAGTGGGTCATAAGAGAAAATCAAAATGAAGAGGAAGATGGAAAAGACCCATCGGATATCTTCAACTATGGCGAAACAACCAATAGCCTACCCTCCATTCAATTCTCCGTTTGCTACCACTTCTCCTGCGATAGAACTAACGCTTTTCGATAAAGCTTGGACTTGGCCAACTGAGACAAGAGAAGCAATGACACATGTCCCTAAAGACTTCTCTGAGGCTGATATAAGCAAAAGAGAGGTAGCTTCCAAGATTAGGAAGATGAAACTTTACAGCCCTAGAGAAGAGGAAGAAGAAAGGAGAAAGGGTGTCTTTACGAGACTTGGGCTCCATCCGTATTATCCATGGAACATCAAGAAGAAGCTTACACTTAGTTTGTTTACATGGCACATTCATATATTCTTTTGTCATTAATACTTTCTTGAAGAAGTTAGTTGAGCACTTATTAAAGATAGATATTCTAGTTATAAATTTTCTTGAATTTATTATACATGTTAAACAGGATTCATGCATAGAGTTGTTGCCAGAAGTCCAGCAACAACTAGTGAAGAGTGGAAAATTGCCCGTGATTGCTATTACTTCGGTGAAGAAACGAAATGCCACTCAATCGATCTTTCTGAGTTGCAAGAACCAAAATCGACTAGTTTGTTGGCCCTTACATCTGATTCTTCTCTTTTGGGGATGAACCATTTTACTCCAGCTAATAAAAATAAAGAAGGGAGGACAGGATGGCTAAGAAAGAATTCCCTAACTGCATTCAAAGAAGTAGAAGTCTCTCTTCCTGATTCCCTTGACCCCGTTCTCACCAAAGGTGTTCTGATCAGTCCATCCATCATACCTGGTAGCTTGTGTTTCACTCATATTGACCCAGGCAGGGAGAAGAATTTTGGAGTCTATCAGATACTAGCCATGAGTAAGAGTGAGATGAGAGAATGTGCTAAACTGATTGAAGATATATTTGAAGGACAAGAGTGAGAGTGAGTAAGAACGAAAAGGACGAGCGTCCATTCCTCCAAACTTAAGGGACACCCGTCCATAGTTTATGGAGGGCGTCCAAAATCAAGGGACGCTTGTCCACAATTTATGGGCGGGCGTCCAAAATCAAGAGACGATCGTCCATAACTGATGAATGGCCGCCCTTAATTTTTATAAAAAAAATTTATTCTATTTTACTAATGGACGGGCGTCCTTTATAAATGGAGACGCTCGTCCGTAGTAAATGGACCCCAGTCCATATAATATTGGACGGGAGTCCATCGTAAGTGAACAACCATCCATAGTTTATGGACGGTCGTTCACTAGAAAAATAATTAATAACGTGAAACGTGTCTGATTTGCTAGTGTAAATTACGGAACACATAGGCCGTTACAAGATTTTGGTGTAAAAAAATCGGTGTCCCTAGCATTATTGATAAGTTTTTAGTTTAGAAATCACTAATTAATCATATTAATTATAAAGATAATGTATGTAGAAAATTTTAGAGATGAATTAAATTCTTTGCTCCTCGCTAGATTAGGTTAATACACTGTAATTGAGGCCATAGAACTACAATAGTTGCCTCTTCGATTTGCAAGTTTCAAAGGCTTCTCGAGAATGGACATTTTTCTTTTGTGCATGCAACAATTACAACATTCCAATCAGAAATAATTCTCTGCAGAAATAATTTGTATGCATTTCCTCAAAGTCTATGAGATTGACCTAAGTCTTATAAGTTATAAATGGAGCTTGGACTTCTACACACTTGCACTTTGAATAAAATTAAGTTCATCAGTCTGTTCATCACTGTCACACAAAACACTGAGAACATAGAAATAGATCCGTAACGAATTATTCATACTTTCCCTGCATATAAAAAATCATTTAGTTTCATGAATCAACTGGGTAATACAAAAACGACACATAATAATCACATAGCAAGTTGAAGAAATTAACAGTGTCTAGCATGCCAGAATTTCTGGATATATAACAATTGATAAAATTGGTGATCTGATCAAAAGCTACATTATAAAGCTCATCTAGCTAACAAGTTTGAAATTGTTACATCATTAATTGATGAAGTGCTCCCTGAATAACCTTGCAATTGTCCTGTAGTTTTATTTTGTACACTCAGTTTCGAGAAAGCAGGCTTCTTTGGAATCATCATATTCATGTTCTCATTTTTAAGCATTGTGAAAACTTCCAACATAGAAGGTCGATCAATTGGATTTTCTTGCACGCATAACAAAGCTATTTGCAAGCATCTCACTAATTTACAAGATGAATAAGTATTATCTAGTGATTCATCCATAAATTCTGCGCCTTTACCATCATTCCATAGCTCATAAGCCTTGAAAAATTATCCAATAATTTATTATACTGCTAAGTCCAATATGATTTTCAAATCCTAGAAGTAATGAATAATTTTAAAGATATTAACTTACATAATCTAGAAGGCTCAAACTTTCATTGGGACCATACAAAAGAGAAATCATTTTGCCACTTATCATCTGTAGAAGTAGAACCCCAAAACTATAAACATTGGATTTTGTAGAGTATATGCCTTTTCTAGCATATTCAGGAGGAACATAACCACTGCATTTGATTATTATAAAAAAAAATGAAAAATGAAATTAAGTTATATAAAAGGAGCAAAATCTTGAGACAATAATATAGCATTAAGATCTAATATAATTCTATATCCATTTGCAATTTTTCTAACCACTTACAGTGTTCCAACAATACGTCCTGTATTAGCCTCAAGATCATCTTTTGCAAATATTCTAGCCATGCCAAAGTCTGATATTTTTGGCTTCATATCTTCATCTAACAAGATATTACTCACTTTTAGATATCGATGAATAATAGTCAATCTTGAGTATTCTTGAAGATATAAAAGGCCTTGAGTAACTCCTTCAATTATTTGAATACGTTTTTCCCAATCCAAAGCATATTGTCTAATAGGATCTGCATATATAAATTAAATCATAAACGATCAGTAACAATGTAAACTAAATGGCTGACACAAAAGCATAAGATTGCAAATAAAATTCTAACCGAAAAGGTAAGAGTCCAAGCTTTTGTTGGGCATGTATTCGTAGACAAGTATCTGTTCATCTTCATCAATGCAAAAACCCAAAACTCGGAGAAGATTTACATGTTGGAGCTTTGCAGTAAGCGTAACCTCATTCTTGAATTCCTCAAACCCTTGAGTGGAGGCTTTTGCAAGTTTCTTTACTGCTATTTCCTGTCCATTTGATAGTACACCCTGGCAAAATACACACTTGATAAGCACAAGTTCGTAAAATGATAAAAATCGTAATAAGGCACGGTACCTTGTAAACAGGACCATATCCACCCTGTCCAAGCTTACTTTTTATTGAAAATCCGTCGGTAGCTGCCTCAATAGCGGCCAAAGAATACTCTATCAGATTAGGAACATTGCTATTAAAATCTCTTGCTGCTACTGCTTTATTTACTTTATCAATATTGGGTTCTTTACTGGAGTCTCTCATCCCTGTCAACCAAGAGAAACATAAGAATTGCAGAAAAAGGAACAAAAAATTTGAGTACTGCTAAATTCTTCCTTCGTTGTAAAAGAAAAAAAAAGGGACAACCATTAAAATAGTTTTAATGAAACAGCAGTCATATATATTGTGAGAAACTTACCATGTAATATGAGCTTTCTCCTCCAGCAGTAAAATATCAAAATTATTCCTAATAGTAGAATAACAGCCGCTGTTGTAGGCAAAAGGATTACTAAAAAAGTCCTCTTGTTTTGTAACTTTTTATTATCTTCTTGAGCAGAAGAATTATTTATATGCGCCTCACCTTGAAAATACTCAGCTGTTACGTGTAATAGTTCTATTCAGTAAAATGATCAAGAAAATTACAAATTACAATGAGTGAAGCATAATTTCTTACTTGCAGCAGCTTCAGAAAGTACCCAGTTATCATCAAATGAGACTTCCCACGCCACGTAGCCAAGCAGCCCCTTCTTCTTAGCATAAGAAACCTTAGCTCTGATGGCCTCAACGTCATCAAAGTTAATCCAAGATGTTCCAATTGTGAAGTAGTTCGTAACATAAGTTTCGTTATATATGACTTGAACATTAGGACCGCGTCGCTCTATCTCATCCTTGATCTCCTTGTATGTCAAAAATTCATTTCCTGTTTTATTAGCTGGTCCTGCTGCTGGAGCACCAATACTGTTATCCTTAGAGTTCAGAAGCGTCCATTCATTTCCATAGAAAGGTAATAACAGAACCAACTTATTAGCTGATAATCCTGCGTTAATCCATTCCCTTATACCATAATCTGTATTTTCAACACCAGCTGGGTCATACAAAGCAGCATTAACGCCAGTAAAGTTGTTCTCGCCCGGAATACTGTACTCAGAAGCTACCACATGAACCCAATCCAAATATTGTCCTATTGAGTTTACAGAGTAAGTGCTTCCCGAAGGCGTTGATGTTGAATAATACACCCCTGCGGTGAAGATCAGTTCTGAGTGGCTAGAGTTTTTCGCCTCCAATTGGATAGCAGCTCGCCACTTTTCAAGGAGAATACCCATATTGAACATGTCAGACTTTGTGTTTGGATAACGCCAGAAAAAGTCGAGGCCTTGAAAACCGTAAAGCCTAGCTACTTGTATTGAGGAGTCAATAAAGGATTTTCTGTAAAATGCGTTGCTTATCATTGAAACCAAGGTTGAATGATATCCATTCCGGTTCCCAATGGATAGCAGTGTGATGACTGACGGACTCTTTTGTTTCACAGTGTCTGTAAAGATGGAGAAACATTTTTCAGAAGATAACAAAGAGAGTTGGTAGGTGGTGGAATTGACAGCAGCAAAACCATTGATGAGGTGAGTGAAAAGAGAAGAATTTATTTCTGAAACGTTGATATTGTGCTGCTCGGAACAATCATAACAACCAGCCCTGATCAAATCCTGGGCATTGGAAGGACGCAATTGAAAAAAGAGGAAAATATGGAATACAAACATGAGAATATTGGACTCCATTAGAAAAGCTGCAGGTTTTGAAACCTAACTTAGTTTGTATTATCTCTTCTGCATGACTCATATATATACTCTTCACAATGTTCCTTAATTATTTAATGATTTCTAGATTTGTTATCAACAATTAATTTCAGGTCCACACGAGTTGCGTATCATATAAGTAAAATAATAGTAACTTTAGAAAAAGTCCAAATAGTTAAAAACTCTGGTACTTCACTCCTAGGTTCAGTAATACCTTGTCAGCTTCAGTACTTCACTCCAGCAGTACAGAAGATTGGCTATTATTAAAAACTTCTCAGCGTCCGTCAAGCTCAAGGGTGGTAGAGCCACTCTAAGTTTGTCTCTGCAGTAAGGCCTACATCTTGGAACAAACTCTGAATCAGAGCAAGGGTAGCGGTTTGAGCTAAACCTCTGCATTCTGTTTCTGTGGATGAAGGGGTAACCAACTTCTACTTCTTGGAGCTCCACTGAACCAGATTTGGGCGGAAGAAAATACACTATGATCCACTGGGTGATCTCCTATGAAGGGGTAACCACCTTCTACTTCTTCTGCTTTTGTAATAAAAGAACTTAATCCTGTCTAGTTTGCCTGGATTTCAGGACACATATTAGAAATCTGAAAAGCTAAATTAATTATACAAATCATCTGGCTGCCATATCTGAAATGGTTGCATCATTAACTCATGAAGTGCTCCTTAAATAACCTCCTGTAAATATTCTAGCCATACCAAAGTCTAATTTTTTATATGTCCTATATGACTTACTAGGTTTACGTGACATTTTCAGGTTTAATAAATAAATTTTAGGGATTAATCTTTTTGTAATTAGTTAATTAATAGCAATGTATTTAATTTTGAACTCTTAAAGAGTTTGATTATTTTATAATCATACATTTTGATGGAAAGTAGGAAAGTGGGGGGAAAAGGTGTAAAGAAAAAACCTAATTAAGTTTAATTTTGTGTGCTGATGTAGGAAGTTAAAGATTTTTAATCATTATGGAAAATCACAGAGACTTTATATGATTTTATTTTATTTTATTTATTTTATTTTTTTTGACTTGATCTAATCATTCACCTTGGGCTTTAATTTCTAGCAAAAGACATGGTTTTAAAACCCAAACCGAACCAGTCGGTTCGACTAGTCTTACTAGGAACTGACCCCTTCCCCGATCTAAGAACACTCTAAATCCAATTTCAGCCATTAGCCTGGATTGACCGGCGGAACAGTTCCGAACCGTTGGTCAACCAAACCAATGGCTAAATCGAGTTACTAAAATCCATAAAATTAAAATCCCTGTTACAGTGCTCAATCCAAGCCCGATTCGACCTGATTCACGATTAACCGACCATCGTATGTTGATTTATGTAGTTCATCCTCATTTTTGTTTAGAGAAAGTAGGCTTCTTTGAGGTCTTTATATATGTGGTTTCAATTTTGATCATTGTGGAAACTTCCAACATGGACGGTCCTCCATCTACATGTTCTTAGACACATAGCAAAGCTATTTGCAAGCACCTCAAATTAAATCAAGCTCATTCTTGGCCAGCAGCTATTACTGCTGATTAAAATTTTAACTGGATTTTACCGAGTCTATGCCCGCATTAAATCCAAAATTGGCCCTTCATCATTTAGTTGTGTTAAAAATTAATTAAAGAGGAATTATGATACTAGGGACAGGGAGAGAGTCCATACTATAGCTTCCGTAGGATTCAATTAATTAATCTCACACAAGTGAATCCTCTTGATTCATATCTTGTGGATTCAAGGCGTGTATCCCGCTGTTTGGCAGTGTACACCTATATGCCAATTTGTATTTGTTGGACTCTTAGAAAACAAATGTATAATATCATCCTGTAGTCTATTAAAAAAATAAAAACATTATAATTCAGGATCTCGTGCATTTCCCATCTCCTGATAGATCTGGTCTTAGTTTTTAGTTAAAACAGATCATGTTCGTTACCAGGTTCAGGGGCAGCAAGTCCTCGGAACAATTTCTTAAAAGCATGCCAGCCTGATCCAAACTTCATACGGCATCTCCTGTGTAATGCTTGCCTCAACAGGGTAATTCAAATTCAATCGATTAAAAAAAATAAAAAAATAAAAAATAAAGCTTCAGCTAGAATTATAACTAGTGAAATCCTTCCAAATTTCTGGACTCTGCAACCATCTCAAGATCACCAAGTTTGTTATTACAAAAGCCTATAATCATCTAGCTACAATTTATGAATCCCCAAAACTATAAACATTGGATTTAAAATTACTAAATAACTGAGAGTATTAGTAAAACAATCAGAGTAATGACAATAATTAGTATCCACTAAGAGTAATGCACTCATCGTGCAAGAAAAAATAGCTGGGCTTTCCACCAAGACAATCTTGGATCAATATTAATAACGGGCCAGTTTTAGGATATTCAGTTTTGTATCCTTTGTGAGACAATTAAAAGCTGATTATTTTTTATCCTTTTAGATCAATGTGGAGATTCAACTTTAAAGCGCTATGTGTTTCAATGATAAAAAGTACGAGATAAGTTATATTTAAGTTGACTTTGAATTATGAAGTAAACGCAAATTAAAGTTTTTCTATCTCAATGCTAGCTGTCTTCCATATGCTCTCTTTTGCGTATGAAAAACTTTCGTTATAAATCTTATGGACATAGCAAAGTCAAGGTCATCACTTACATATTCATGGAAATTTCTATGGAAATTTTAAGCTCAAACATAATGAAGTTATGAAATAATTTGGGGCGCTGATGTAGGAAGTTAAAGATTTTTAATCATTATGGAAAATCACGGAGTTTTTTTAATTTTTTTTATTTTTTTCTGTGCTGACTTAGTCTAATCATTCACCTCGGGCTTTAATTTCTAGCAAAAGACATGGTTTTAAAACCCAGACTGGACCAGTCGGTTTGTCTAGTCTGACTAGGAACTAACCCCTTCCCCGATCTAGGGACACTCTAAATCAAATTTCAGCCATTAGCTCGGATTGACCGGCGGAACAATTCTGAACCGTTAGTTCAACCAAACCAATGGCTAAATCGAGTTACTAAAATCCATAAAATTAAAATCCCTGCTACAGTGCCCAATCCAGGCTCGATCTGGCCTAATTCACGATTAACCGACCACCATATGTTGATTTATTTAGTTCATCCTCATTTTCGTTTAGAGAAAGTAGGCTTCTTTGAGGTCTTTATATCTGTGGTTTCAATTTTGATCATTGCGGAAACTTCCAACATGGACGGTCCTTCATCTACATTTTCTTAGACACATAGCAAAGCTATTTACAAGCACCTCAAATTAAATCAAGCTCATTCTTGGCGAGCAGCTATTACTGCTGATTAGAATTTTGACTGGATTTTCCCGAGTCTATGCCTGCATTAAATCCAAAATTGGGCCTTCATCATTTCTTTTGTATTAAAAATTAATTAAAGAGGAATTATGATACCAAGGACAGGGCGAGAGTCCAGACTATAGCTTCAGTAGGATTCAATTAATTAATCTTACGCAAGTGAATCCTCTTGATTCATATCCTATGGATTCAATGTGTGTGTCACACTATCTGGCAATGTACTCCTATAATCCAATTCATATTTTTTGTACTCCTATAAAACAAATAGATAATATCATTATATATAGTTCACTCGATAAAAAAATAAAAACTTTGTAATCAGTATCTCCTGCATTTCCCATTTCCTGATACATCTGGTCTTAGTTTTTAGTCAAACAGATCATGTTCATTACCATGTTCAGGGGAAGCAAGTCCCCTGGAACAATTTTCTAAGAAGCATGCCAGCCTGATCCAAATTTCATACGGCATCTCATGTGTAATTCTTGCCTCAACAGGGTAATTCAAATTCAATTTATTAAAAAAAAAAAAAAGCTTCAACTAGAATTATAACTAGTTAAATCCTGCCAAATTTCTAGACTCTGCAACCATCTCAGGATCACCGAGTTTGTTATTACAAAAGCCTATAATCATCTAGCTGCAATTTCTGAATCCCCAAAACTGTAAACATTGGATTTAAAATTACTAAATAACTAAGAGTATTAGTAAAACAAGCAGAGTATTGACAATAATTAATATAAACTAAGAGTAATGCACTCATCGTGTTCCAAATATACATTGGGTGTTTGCTTCAACATTATCTTTTGCAAAATCAAGTTGCCGACATGTATCATTTTACCAAGACGCTGGACACAATGATCTCTAAAGCTTGGAGTACTACTTAAGAGTTACAACCATGTCAAGTGAGTAGAATATTAAACTTAATTCGGCCTATGACTTTTTGGGTTTTTGTTTCACATTGAGGCTACAGGTAGCTAATCCAATTTTGTCACTAGTCTATATTTACTAACCCATATTTTCTCATTTCCTTAGCCCAATTATATAGTTTTGTATCCAGAAAAATCATGTAAAAATATCTCAATTAATAAAGGAATGTAGTAGATGTAATTTGTTAATGGAGTTGTTAGGTTTAAATTAGTGTATATAAAGCTCGTTTGGACACCATAGAGAGGGATAACCTCTTTCCAAGCTAAGCAGAGCTTCTCAACACAAAATAAAGTGAGTGAAAAGAGCAGAATTTATTTGCAAAATGGGAAACTCATATTCTGATGAATACTAGTAATAACCAATTCTGATCCAAGTTAAGTAGTTTGGCAATTGAGGACGCAATTGTAGGGAGAGGAAAATATAGAAAATAACAATCATGATAATGGACAAAACAATAAGTGAAAATAAACACACTGCAGTTGGAAAGAACTAACCGTGTCTATAGCTTGCCCGAGTTCCAGGACATCAATAGTAATATTGATGATATCAATAGCCTACATTATATAATTTATCTAGCTAACACATCTGTAACAGTTACATCATTAATTGATGAAGTGCTCCCTGAATAGCGTTCTTGCGGCACCGTAGGTTTAATTCTTTCATTTTGACTTGAGAAACCAGGCTTCTTTGGAATCATCATATCGGTGTTTTCATTGTTGAGCATCGTGAAAACTTCCAACATGGACGGTCTATCAACTGAATTTTCTTGTATACATAATAAAGCAATATGCAAGCATCTCATTAATTTACATGAGGAAGATGTATCGTCTAGTGATTCATCCATAAACTCTATGCCTTTACCATCACTCCATAGCTCATATGCCTGAAATTATCAAATAGCTCGGAATTATCAAGCATATTCTCATGCTAATAGTTGGATCTAGGACATACGTATTATTAAAGAACTTACATAGTGAGGAAGACTCAGATTTTCAGAACCATAGTAAAGGGAAATCCTTTTGCCACTAATGATTTGCAATAGTAGAATCCCAAAACTATAAACATCGGATTTAGTCGAGTATATGCCTTTCTGGATGTATTCAGGGGGAACATAACCACTGCATTGATTTATTAGAGACAATGACTAAAAGAGATATAAGTGAAACAATCAAAACCCTGAATATAATATTATATAGTATTAAGAGTAAATACACTTACAGTGTTCCAACAATATTATTCGTGTTTGCTTCTAGATCATCTTTTGCAAATATTCTAGCCATACCAAAATCTGATATTTTTGGTTTCATTTCTCCATCTAATAAGACATTGCTAGCTTTTAGATCTCGATGAATAATAGTAAATCTTGAGTATTCTTGAAGATACAGGAGGCCTTGAGTAATCCCTTCAATGATATGCACACGTTTTTTCCAATCCAAAACATATTGTCTAATGGGGTCTGAAACAATAAAATAGTGAAAAATTAATCAATACTCCGAGCTAACACAAATGGAGAAAATTGCAATTGAATTTACAAGAATAGCACATAAATTAAAATGCAAACCAAAAAGATAAGCGTCTAAGCTATTGTTTCGCATGTATTCATAGACTAGTATTTGTTCTTCTCTATCAATGCAAAAACCCAAAACTCGAACAAGATTTACATGTTGGAGCTTTGCGGTAAGCATAACTTCATTTTTGAATTCTTCAAATCCTTGAGTGGAGGTTTTTGAAAGTTTCTTCACTGCTATTATTTGTCCATCTGGTAGTACACCCTGGCAGAATACGCTTAATTATTAGTT
This sequence comes from Pistacia atlantica, assembly GCA_026229545.1. NCBI lineage: Eukaryota > Viridiplantae > Streptophyta > Magnoliopsida > Sapindales > Anacardiaceae > Pistacia > Pistacia atlantica. The sequence continues at coordinate 26,317,743 of CM047904.1, forward strand.
AACTTGTAGGTGATAAGCTGATACTGATACATTTTCCATCCATCGAAAGTTTAATTACGATTCCAAAATAAATTCATCTGAAGACTGAAAAGATTAAAAATGATTAATAGCCTAACAAAAATGTACCTTGTAAACAGGACCATATCCACCCTGTCCAAGCTTATTTTCAACTGAAAATCCATTGGTAGCTGCATCTAAATCAGCCCAAGTATATTCCATAAGAGTAGGAACATTGCAATTGAAATCTCCAGCAGCTGCTGCCTTATTAACTTTATCACTGGATTGTCTAGTTGAGTCACTCGCCCCTGTCAACCAAGAGAAACATTAATTGGAGAAAGAAAAAAAAATTAAATAACATAGTATAAATATATGGCTGGAAAATCTTGCCTTTGAATTTGAGCTTTCTCCTGCAGCAATAACATATCACAAATGTTCCAAGTAGAAGGATAAAAGCTGCCGTTGTAGACAAAATAATTACCAATGAGAGCCTCTTATTATTTTTTCCATTTTTATAATCTTCTTCAGGTGAAGGAACACTAATATTGATCCCAGCTGTAAAAATACACTATATATGTTAACAATAGGTGACATCAAGATCTTAATTCAAATCATTGGGAATGAATCTGGTTGCAATAATCAAATATTAATACTATGTGCAGTGAAATGATCAAGAAGATTACAACTATGAGAGAAGGATTTCTTACCTGCAACTTGAGAAAGCACCCAATTATGATCAGAGGAGACTAGCCATACATGATAACCAAGTAGCTTCTTCTCCTCGGCATAAGAAATCTTAGCTCTTATAGCCTCAACGTCATCAAAGCCAATCCAATAATTTCCGATTGAGCAGTAATTCACCACATAAGTTTCGTTGTACATGATATCAGTATTAGGATCATGTTGCTCAATATAATTCTTGATTTCCTTGTAGCTCAGATATCCATCTTGTTTAACAGCTGGTCCTGTTGCTGGTGCACCAATACCATTTTGAGCCGGGTCCACAAGAGTCCACGCAAAACCATAGTAAGGCAACTCTAAAACCAACTTATTAGCTGACAATCCTCCATCGATCCATGCCCTTATACCGTAATCAGTGTTTCTATCACTACCTGGATCATACAGAGCTGCATTAGCCCCAGTACTTAAGTTGTGCCACTGGGGATTAGAGTAGTCACTGCCTATAACATGAACCCAATCCAAGTATTGTTGCATCGAGTCTATAGGGTATTTTCCTGAATATGATGGTGAATATAGAACCCTCGCCGTCAAAATCAATTCAGACTTGCTGGAGTTTCTTGCCTCTGAACTGATAGCAGCTCGCCACTCTTGAAGTAGAATACCCATATTGGACTTATCAGATTCTGTCTCTGGAGATATCCAAGAAAAGTCCAGGCCATGGAAATCGTAAAGCCTGGCTAATGATACTGAGGAGTTAATAAAAGATTTTCTGTAAGAAGAATTTCTTACCATTAAAGAAATTGTTGAAGAATTTGCACGTTCACCCCCAATGGATAGAAGTGTAGCGATTGATGGATTCTTTTGTTTTAAAATTTGTGTGAAGTTGGAGATATAATTTTCGTATGGATAAATTTGGTAGGAGGCGGGATCAAGACCAGCAAAAGCACAAATAAGGTGAGTAAAGAGAGAAGAATTTATTTCTGAAACGGGAATCATATCTTCTGAATACGAGTAATAACCAACCCTGGTCAAATTATTTTGCGCCATTGATGGACCTAGTTGTAAAGGAGAGGAAAACACAGAATACAAGCATGATAATCTTGGATACCATTGGAAAAGCTTCTTGAAAGCCAGAGCTCTTAAGCATGTGTTATATATAATATGAGAAAGTTCCTCAGTTCTATCTAACTCAATGTATTTTGATAAATTTCCTGTGGAAGAAAATTAATCAACTTTCTGGTAGTAGAAACTTTCAAACTATATATTATGTAAGATAGAAGGTGATAGTAAACATTCGTAAATAAATTTCTTAAATAGTTTTAGTGTTTATATTTTAAATAATCCAATATTAAGGTATGAAGTAGACAGCGGGACTAATCCGTAGTAGAACTTTTAAAAATTTTCCACGTGCAATAAATCAAATCAGCAAATTAATTAATGCCTTAGGGTCAAGGAGAAAATTCCAACACTTAGCACAATAAGAAAGTCTCTTTTGGTAGGCGGTCTGGGGTCAAGTGAAGAAGAGAAGAAAATGATGTTTACCTGACCATTTTTGTTTTTTGTTTTTTGTTTTTTAATTGACTAAGAAAAATCGTGCATACCAAAAAAACTTTAATATATTGTCCAGATTCAAAAATGACTCTTAACCTTGTCCTTGTCATAAGAATTTTATTTTCTATGTAGAAAATTATTGATAATGAAACTTCTGATAAGCTAATTGCTAAGAAGTTGCTTAGCGGTTTCAAAGAAAATTCTATGGTACTTTGGGATCAAGATGAAGCAATTCTGTAATTTCTACTGGTTGACTCCGGAACAAAAATATTACGCATCAATTATCAGCTTACAAAAGTAGCTTAGTTTTATCATACACTTTTCATGTTTTCGCAATAGCATTAGATTTGGTACAAAAACAGAGAAGAACTGAACTGAAATTTCTTGAAAATGGGTATCATTTTGCAAGGTCAGAGAAAAGAGTACAATGTTGTGTTGTTTTGTACAACTTTAGACTAATAGGCAACTAAAGGAAACTGTATATGGGCCAAAAAACGTTTTGGGCCTCATCGGGCCAAACACTAAATCATCTATTACATGGTCTAATACCAATTCCAATTGGGCTATTTTAAAGATCCATGGCATGGGCCAGTCTGTCACACCAACTAAGCCTCTCATGGATTGGATCACCAAAGTTGGACTTCATCATTAGCCCAGCTAGGCTTAGACCCATTGGCTCATGAAAACTTCAAAGGTCCCACTTAAACCCTGTATCTTCTACTTCCTATTTCATCAATCAATAATGCTATACTCACTCATGATCTTACTAACATCTTACTATTCATTTATAAATATAAAACATAGTACGAGTACATAAGCATAAGTACGATACCATATATAATTTTAACAAAGGATAGTAAGATGGTTAGTAAAATCGTGAGTAAGCATAGCATTATTGTTCATCAATAACCTAAACTCTCTCAAGAACCTCCACCTTTATCCTAATTCATCCAAGATCTCAAGTCTTATATGAATTAGGACTTTTACTCCTTCAAAGACAAGTAAATCAAGACTTTCCTATTTACTGGCCTACTAGAACTCGAAGATCCTATGACCACTATATATATATATAGAGGTCATGCCTCTTATTAAGGATCTATTATTCAATACCACCTACTAGTTTTTAAAGTTCTTGCTCCTAAGAACTAGCACCTTCATTTTAGCTCTAATCCGATCAGACTCTGATAACCATTCCTTCCTTTAGCAGCATCAAAGTTCATACGGTAGACACTGCACGTTAGCGCCTCTTTTAGCCTTTCTAACTTAAGCGTTAGAATGCTTACGGCAGATACCACACCGATGTTTTACGTAAGCTTTGCGCTTGTTTCTTTGTGAGAGGTTCAACAGATCGTTAGTGACCTCAACCTCACAGGATCAATCCAATTCCGTAACCGTAGATTTTTACCGCCTACAAACTGTAGCTGACTAACAGGAACTTAATAGCAAGTTATTTGACTTCACCAGTTTGGCTTATAACTCTAACATCCTCCCTTAAGCTAAACTGGTTGTTTTAATCTTGTTTTGAGCAGCCACAATCAAATTCAGCAGCTTGGAAGTCAGCAGCAATTAAATTCAGCAGTTGCTCTTCTCAGCAGCATAAACACAGCAGTGGCTAAGTTCAGCATTCAGCAGTAACTCTTCTCATTAGCATAAACACTCCGCAGTAAGTTCAGCATAGAAAATCGGCAGTAATTAATTCAGTAGCTAGGGTGACTCAATTCAGCAGCTCATCAGCAGTAAATCCAGCATAGATATCAGCCGTAAATCAATTCTCAAGTACCTCGGTTTAGCAGTTCAGCATAATTCAGCAGTTCAACATAGATAATCAGCAGTAAACTCAGCATAGAAAATTCAGCAGCTTTGAAAAATCTCCAGAACTCAGCAGCTTTGAAAAATCTCCAAACTTCAGCAGCTTTGAAAATCACCACAGCAGTAACACAATTCAGAAGCTTCGAAAATCACCAGAATTCAGCAGCATCGAAAAATCACCGTAGCAGTTACAAAATTCAGCAGTAAAACATTCAGCAGCTTTGAAAATTCTCCAGAAGTCAGCAGCTTTGAAAAATCTCCAAACTTCAGCAGCTTTGAAAAATCACCACAGCAGTAACACAATTCAGAAGCTTCGAACAATCACCAGAATTCAGCAGCATCGAAAAATCACCATAGCAGTTACACAATTCAGCAGCTTTGAAAAATCACCAGAAACTAAAACACTCAGCAAAGAGAGAAACTTCAACAGTAACCTCAGTCATTCAAAAACAACTCATCCATAGCAGCATAAACACTGAGCAATTCCACTCTCAGCTTAGCATAGAAAATCAATACTAACTTCAGCAATTCAATTCAGCAGCAGCTTAGCATAAGCACAGACTCAGCATTTTAATTCAGCAGATTAAAAGTAACCTCACCAATTCATGAGACTATAGTCCAGATGCACCGGCTGAGATTAATTTTTTATATTTAATTAAATGAAGAAAGAAAACAACACACAACCAAATAAATATGAGTCTTATCCCTTAAGGACAATAAATACAAAACAAATTAAATTGATAAAAATTGGAGAATCCTCAATGATCAGTTTTAAATGAAATTAATACTCATAAATATATAGCTAGAAAAATATATGCACATTTACCTTTTAATTTAGGCATTCTCCTCCAGTTAAAACATACATCATGGATATTCCCAGTAGAAGAATAACAGCGCTGTTGTTGTAGACAGAAGGATCAGTGGCAAACGTCTTTTCTTTTGCCCATTTTTATTATGCTCTATCTTCACCTCATCAGCTGCAAAAATAGTCACATAATTAAGCCACACACTTCATGCACAAGGCGAAACATATAGGTGAAGCATTTAGATAGATTTCGGTCCTATCAATTTGATTTCATAAAATGCATACCAACATTTGTTAAAATTCAACTTCCAAAAACAAAAATAAAACAAAATGACAGATCCTGAAAGACTTGACAAAACCATCATAAATGTAATTAATTCTTCATTGGCTTATAGGTTAGCCATTGTCCACTGGTTCCCAAGTGTCCAATATGCATGCATATCTTAGATGGCAAAATAAAAATAAAAATATATAAAATTAAACTTCTTAGCTGAATTAACTAATAAAAATTCTTTAATTTATCTTCTATAAAAATTCTTTTGTAACTTCTTTTATTCTTCATAAGTTTTATACCAATTATACATGAAAAGCTCTCAAATATTCTTGATTTATTTTTTATGTTTCCAAGATATATATAAGTACTCCAAGTTTCTGTTTGTTTGCACTTGATGTTTATTTAAAGAAATATGGAATTTTATAATAAATTGTTTCTATGAATTCTTTAAATGCTGAAATAGATGGTATAGGTATCTGTGTGAACTTTAATATTGGAGCCTTGTCGAAGTTGAGCGATGAGGAGGATTTGTTGGAGACAGATGAACAAATCCTTTTCCTGGTGAAAGAATAAGTTCATATTTTCTTGCACCAGTTTTAAGGCCATCCGTTGATGCTCTACTTTTGCAAATTTTCTGCTTATGCTCTATTTTTGCACATTTGCCCAAGTAATGTGGTTTATGCTATTTGAAAATTTAGAGTAATAATTATGTTAATTGATGCACAGGGTAATACAAAACTACACATAATAAATTTAACCCACACTGCAGCAAAGGGATTAATCCTGTTTAGTTTCCCAGAAATCCAAGACGTACGTTATCAATTACTAACCTGAAAAGCTATAGTATATAATTCATTTGGCTACAAGATCTGAAATTGTTACATCATTAATTGATGAGGTGTTCCCTGAATAACCTTCCAACTGTCTTGTATGATTAGTCTGTTCATTTTGTTTCGAGAAAGCAAGCTTCTTTGGAATCATTATATTAGTGATCACATTTTTTAGCATCGTAAAAACTTCCAACATGGACGGTGGATCAATTGGATTTTCTTGAACACATAATAGAGCTATTTGCAAGCATCTCATTAATTTACAGGATGAATATGTATTGTCTAGTGATTCATCTATAAACTCCATGCCTTTACCATCATTCCATAGCTCATACGCCTGAAATTATCAAATTATTTATTCTATTGCTAGGTATATTTTGATACACGATGTTGGAAACAATATTAGATTTTAAAGAAATTAACTTACATAGTCTAGAAGGTTCAAACTTTCATTTGGACCATATAAAAGGAAAATCCTTTTTGGCCCTTATTATCTGTAGAAGTAGAACCCCAAAACTATAAACATCGGATTTTGTAGAGTATATGCCTCTTCTAGCATATTCAGGTGGAATATAACCACCGCATTAGATTATTATAAAATAAAGTAAATTATATACGACGAGCAAAATCTTGAGACAATTATATAGCATTAGAAGTATAGAAACTTACATTGTTCCGACAATACGACTTGTGTTTGCTTCAAGATTATCTTTGGTAAATATTCTAGCCATGCCAAAGTTTGATATTTTTGTTCATTTCTCCATCTAACAAGATATTACTAACTTTTAAATCTTGATGAATAATTGTCAATCTTGAGTATTCTTGGAGATATAAAAGACTTTGTGTAACTCCTTTAATTATATGCACATGTTTTTCCCAATCCAAAACAAATTGTCTGATAGGTTCTGCATCAAAATTAATTCATAAGTTAACCATCCAAGATTGTAAATCCGCTCTAGGCTAACTCCAAAGGAGGAAAAAAAATTAAAATATTGTGTGCAAAAATTCTACATTAAAATTCTGACCGAAAAGATAGGAGTCTAAGCTTTTGTTTTGCACATATTCATAGATGAGTATCTGTTCTTCTTTGTCAATGCAAAAACCCAAAACTCGAACAAGATTTACATGCTGGAGCTTGGCTGTAAGCATAACCTCGTTCTTGAATTCCTCAAATCCTTGGTGTGGAGGTTTTTGAAAGTTTCTTCACTGTTATTACTTGTCCATCAGGTAGTATTCCCTGGTAAATTAACACACTTTAGTTGGTTCGCACCTTAGACATTTTATGCCTTGAAAATTCAATTAAAACTATAGAATGCAAGAAATATTAAGCTAAAGACAAAATTTTAAAGTTCCAAATAAATGATAAATATATAGCTTTAAGAAAGGTACCTTATAAACAGGGCCATATCCGCCCTGTCCAAGCTTATTTTCAATTGAAAATCCATTTGTTGCTGCCTCTACATCAGCTAAAGTATATTCTATCAGATTAGGAATGTTGCTATGAAAATCTCCAGCAGAGGCTGCTTTATTTACTTTATCTTTGGATTCTTTAGAGGAGTCCACCATCCCTGTAACCAAGAGAGAGGGAAAAATAAAATATTAAAAGCCATTAAACTGCTTACTTATTGATTCATTGCAAAGAAAATTGAGCAACTTACCTTTTAATTTGAGACTTCTCCTCCAGTAGTAAAATATCATAAATATTCCTAATAGAAAAGCAACAGCAGCTGTTGTAGACAAGAAGATTACTAACAAAGGACGCTTATTATTTTGTCCATTTATATCGACTCCAGCTGGAAAAATAATCAGTATGTTATAGAAGATCTTAATTCAAGAGAAAGTGTAGATTGCATACAGTACTTTGTTTAGCTTACTAATAGCTTACCTGCTGTTTTAGAAAGCACCCAATTCACATCGTAGGAGATTTGCCACACGAAGTAGCCGGGTAGTTTCTTCTCCTTCGCATAAGTAACCTTAGTTCTAATAGCCTCAACATCATCAAAGCCTATCCAAGTTGTTCCCTTTGTCCAGTAATCCACCACATAAGTTGAGTTGTACCTAACTTGAACATCAGGACCATATTGGTTAATGTAATCCTTGATTTCCCTATAGGTTACACCTCCATGTGGTATATTAATGGCAGCTCCTTTTGCTGGTGCACCGATACTATTGTCCATAGGGTTTTCGAGAGTCCATGCATAGCCATAGAAAAACAAACCCAATACCAATTTATCTGTTGGTAGTCCTCCATTGATCCATTCTCTTAAAACCATAATCCGTATTAACAAAGTTACTTGGGTCATACAGTGCTGCATGAGCGCCGGTAAGATTTCTTTGGAGAGGGCTGGTGTAATCGGCAGAAGCAACATGGACCCAATTTAAATGTTGTTGCATCTTCTCTATAGGGTAACTTGATGGAGACAGTGATGGTGAATATCTAACCCTTGCCGTCAAGATCAGTTGCGACTGGTTAGAATTTTTTGCCTCTAAACTAATAGCGGCTTTCCACTCTTGAAAGAGAACACCCATATTGAACGTATCAACGCTTGTGTTTGGAAATTGCCAAGCAAAGTATAGGCCTTGAAAACCGTAAAGTCTGGCTATTTTTATTGAAGAATTGATGAAGGATTTTCCGTGAGAAGAATTGCTTACCATTGAAGAAAAGGTTGAATAGTTTACACTTTTACCCCCAACGGATAACAGTGTAGTGACGGATGGATTCTTTTGTTTCACAGTATTTGTGAAAGGTGGAAAAGTGTTCTTCATCAGCTAGTGACAAAGAAAGCTGGTAGGAAGGTCGGATTCACAGCAATATAAGCACAAATAATGTGAGTAAAGAGAGAAGAATTTATGTCCGAAACGGGGAACTCGTATGGTGAATACCAGTAATAACCAACCCTGATCAAATTAGTTTCTGCAATTGAATGGCGCACTTGCAGAGAGAGGAAACTATAGAAAACAACAATCATGATAATCTTGGGCATCATTTGATATGCTTCTTAAAGCTAGCCCAGGTACTTGTTATCTATTAGTTCTTCAGTGTTACATTTATACGCACATGAAGAAAGCTCTCTTAGAAACTTCAATGCTTTGCACAATGTGAAATCCAATCTAAGTCAAAAAGATGTTGGGAAACTCGCAGCTAGAAAGGGATAGTAGACCATCCCATTTTCTAGGGTATGGGGGGTAAACAAAGGAGAAAAAAATGATGTTTAATTCGCAAAAATCCTGTTAATATCATTGTTTAATAAGTCTACAGTGTACGAAAAAATTATAGACTAATTATATATAAACTCCGAAATCAGAAGGAACAGAATTGAATAACTTAAAGGTTAATTTGTGGTATGAGTTCAAAGACACATGTTTAGAACTTTAAATAATAATTCATAAATTATATATTTTTTTGTAAAGAAATCATGCATTTTTTTAATAAGGTAATTTCTATGAAATCTTTTAAGAGAAATAGAAGGTCAACGTATTTATTTATGTAGGCCAGATCATGCATGGAAAATTATAATGAATTTTTTGTCCTTATAAAGACTTTGGATTTGGTTGTTGTGAAGTTCTTGTAGACCATGCGAAAACGGGTTTGCAAAACGTTATTAATAAAGACCTTTACCTTCGTGCAAAACATTAATGATAAAGACCTTGACCGTACTAAAGAACAAATGTTTAAAATTTGTTCCCAGCAAACTGGAAATATCGTACCAAAGAAGTTATCGGTTTATAACAAACGGTAATGTCTAAGCCTTGAAAACTGTAAAGTCTTGCTGTATTTTATTGAGGAATCAATAAAGGACTTTCTGTGAGAAGAATTGCGTACCATTGAAGAAAAGGTTGAATTTTTACCAGCAACAGATAGCAGTGTAGTGACTGATGGCTTCTTTTGTTTCACAGTATCAAGAATGGTGTTTTATTTGAAGAAATATATATTTTTAGTAAGTTATTTCTATGAGTTTTATAAATGATGAAATAGAAGGATCAAGCTGTTTATGTCATTTAGATCATTCAGTTTATTTAACTGTACTCCAGGAGGACTTTAGATTAACTAGATCGCGTTTCCAATCTATTTGCAGGTGGTAGTTCGTATTTCTTGGAATGAGCTTTAAGGCCATCCATTGATGCTCTGCTTTAACACTTTTTTTGTTTTTATTCATGTTCTTCTTTTGCGTATTGCCCAAGTAATATTCTTTCTGTTTCAGATTTTTAGTTAATGTTAATTGAAAATTTAGAGGAACAATGATGTTAATTGTTGAACAGGGTAATACAAAATTACGCCTAATAAATTTAACCCACAATTCAACAAAGGAATTAATCCGGTCTAGCTTGTCAGAATTCCTACGGATATTATTAGGAATATTGTGGATCACTTTCCTATTTGTTTTTATGTGAAATTATATGTCTTTAAGAAAACTTTTTAATAAAGAATATAATTTAGGAGTTTTATTAGGAATTGAAATATAAATCCAATCAGGAAAAGAATATCATATATACTATTTATAAAATTCAAGGTCATGAGAGAACATAAGGTATTTGATATAAGGGTTATTAAACATTATGGGAAGAATGTCTTAGAAATTGAGATTGTTTCCACTCTAAGTATTAGGTTGAGCGGGTCTGTTTTATGTACCAGGTTTATAGTGTTGTATACTCTTATGTTCATGAAACTATAATAGATTTCTCTCATCCGGGTTTATGGTATTGTGTACTTAAAGCTAGCTCAGGTACTTGTTATCTATTAGTTCTTCAATGTTACATTTATACGCATATGAAGAAAGCTCTCTTAAATCTCTTATGGACACTATTTTTTACGTGATAGAAACTTCAATGGTTTGCACAATATGAAATCCAATCTAAGTCAAAAAGATGTTGGAAACTCCCAGCTAGAAAGGGGTAGTAGACCATCCCATTTTCTAGGGTATGAGGGATTAACAAAGAAGAGAAAAAAATGATGTTTAATTCTCAAAAATCCTGTTAATATCATTGTTTAATAAGTCTACAGTGTATGAAAAAACTTAAGACCTATTATAAATAAACTCCGAAATCAGAAGGATCAGAATTGTATAACTTAAAAGGTTAATTTGGGTATGCGTTCAACGACACATGTTTAGAGCTTTAAATAATAATTCATAAACATATATTTTTTTGTAAAGAGAAATAGAAGGTCAAGGTATTTTTTTACGTAGGCCAGGTCATATAGGACTAGCTAATTACCATGCATGGAAAGTTATAATGAATTTTTTGTCCTTATAAAGACTTTGACTTGGTTGTTGTAGAAACACGTTTGCAAAACATTAATGATAAAGACCTTCGCCTTGACTTGGTTGTTGTGGAAGGGTTTTCTGTGAGAAGAATTGCTTACCATTGAAGAAAAAGTTGGATATTTACCGGCAACAGATAGCAGTGTAGTGACCGATAGCTTCTTTTGTTTCACAGTATCAAGAATGATGTTTTATTTGAAGAAATATATTTTTTTTATAAGTTATTTCTATGGGGTCTATAAATGATGAAAAAGAATACCAAGCTTTTTGTGTCAGTTAGATCATTCAGTTTATTTGATTGTACTTCAGGAGGCACTAAATATTAACTAGATCGAGTTTCCAATCTATTTGCAGGTGGTAGCTCGTATTTCTTGGAATGAGCTTTAGGGCCATCCACTGATGCTCTGCTTTTGCACATTTTTGGTTTATGCTCTGTTTCTACAAATTGCCCAAGTAATGTGCTTTCTGTTTCAGATTTTTAGTTTATATTATTTGAAAATTTAGAGGAAACATGATGGTAATTGATGATCAGGGTAATGCACAACTACACCTCGTAAATTTAACCCACATTTCATGGACGGAATTCAACTAGTTTAGTTTGTCAGAAATCCAACAAGGACGGTCAATCAATTGAATTTTCCTGGACACATAACAAGGAATTAGCAAGCATTTAATAACTTATACAACAAATTTATATAGTCTACGTTTAGTGATTCTTCCTTCAACTCCATGCCTTTACTCGTATTCCACACCTCATATGCCTGAAATTATCATATTATTTGCTGGAATCACCGAGCTTGTTCAATTGCAAATAATTTTGCCGATATATCCTTCGGACGAATTATTAAAACAACCTAGATATCAAGAAGACTCGGAATTCCATTCCGACCATATAAAACGGAAATCGAAATAAATCAGCTGCTTGAAAGGGGTGTTGGTAGGGTGGGTGGGGTAAGCAAAGAAGAGTAAACGTATGGGAAGCTATTATGAAATTTCTATCCGACATTGAGTCAAAAAGACATTAACTTGACTTTTATTGACTTGTTTTAAGACCATGTGAAAACGCATTTGCAACAATGAATAATAAAATCTTGAGCTAAAGACAAATACAAAAAAAGGATTTACATTTCATCTAACTACCGCACCTTATTTGTCACATCATTAATTAATTGATAGAGTGTTCACTAAATAACCTTTCAACTATCTTCTATATTTCTTTTGTTTCGGAGTTATATAAAAGGGAAATCCTTTTACCACAAATGATGATACATAAAAGTAGAACCCCAAAACTAATAACATTATATTTTGTAGAATTAGAGAATTAATTTTATCTGTTATAAATCCTCTTCTAGAATATTTACAAGAAACATGATCGCTGTCAAAGAGAAAGTGTTAATTTGTGAAAATATGTTGTTTAAACTAAGAATAACAGAATTAAGGTCATATCAAAGTCTGATATTTCTTGTTTCATATTTCCGTACATCTAACAAGACATTGCTAACTTTTAGATCTTGATAAATAATTTGTGTACAACTCATTTGATCAAATGCACATGTTTTTCCGCAATTTACAATTGCTTAATGGGGCTTACATCAAATTTAACATGTTATTGAACACTTAATATTGTACCCATCATGGGACTGATGCCGAAGGAAATAAATACAAAGGAATGAACAAAATTGCACATAAAATTATGACAAAATAGATAAGAGTATAAGCTTTTATTAGCGTGTATTCATAGATAAATATATGTTTTTCTTTACCAATACAAAAACTCAAAAATAGGACATAATTTAGGGTGCGTTTGGTTCCCTATTTCTATTCATATTCTTAATCTTATTCTCTAAATAATGTTTGACACATTATTCCAGAAATATTACCCTATTTTTTTAATTTTTTAATTATTTTTAGTCCCCATAAGGTTATTAATTTCATTAAATACCCCCGAAAAAAAGTTTAAAAATTAACAAAAACACCCATATCAACCCATACTTACTAGATTCAAGCAACCACCGTCGGTGATAGTTGGAATCTATATAACGGCCTACCTGTCGACCATAAATGGTCGGAAGTTCACCGACCTGGCCGTCAGTAACGGCCAAAGAAATGGCCGTCATTGACCGAAAACAACGACCACATTGGACTTCTTTTGACCTTTTTCATCTGTCGACAGCAACATTTAACCATAAATCTGGCCTTTTCTAGCCAGATCCGTGGTGGATCTGGCTGGAAAAGGCCATAATGATGTGTTACGCCACAAATCCGATTGGTCTGTGTCGTAACAAAATTTTCCGGCTAGATTCCGACGGTGGTGGCCGGAATCTGGCACTATAGGTGGTAGGGGTATTTTTGTCATTTTACATATTAGGGTCTTTAATTAAATTAGTAAACCTAAGGGCTTTTTCATAAATTTTTGAAGTTTACCTCGTAATACTCCCCTATCCAACAACCCAATATTACATGTTTGATCTTTGTAGTAAGCATAACCTCATTCTTGAATTCCACAAGTCCTTGAGTGGAGTTTTTTGCAAGTTTCTTCACCCCTACTTCCTTTCCATACAGCACTATACCCCCCCATAAAATACAGACTTATTTTCTATCAGAAATCTTCTAGTAGCTAGCTGCGTTAATATCATCCAAAGTATAGACCATGAGATTTGGAACATTTACTACAAAAAAAGGTTCTATTTCCTTCGAGCAATTTCCTAGGGCCTTAAAATACATAGAATTGCCCTGGGAAATTCCTTGATTATAAGGATATAGTTGATATTAATTTAAAATTTGAGGGACTATTTAATACACCAATGTGATGAAATTGAAATAATGTGAGCATAAAAGGGACTTAATAGACATTATCCAATATATAATTGGTTAATTAGGTCATCAAATTATGGAACTGCGTCGTTTTAAGATCCAATATATCCCAGCGACAGCCGCAAGCCAATGGCGGAGCCATGGAAGCAATTAGTACTCATCGCTACACTCTCAGCGCAGGAGCTTGCGGCGGCCATGTAAGCAGCGCAATGACACTTGCGAGAGTAGCTCTTTTGGCCTAAACGAGCTTCTTGCGTGCGGCCACGATCGGCTATTGTTGTTTGTAGTTCGTAGGAGGGTTCGAGTTGCTTAATAGTGTCCGTAATACGGAGGAAATGGTAGCAGATGCTGATTATGTTGAATTACAGCGTAAGGTGTCAAATTTACTTTGAATTTCATGTAGTTATCAATGATTAACTATTTATTAGATGTCTCAGAGCATTGAATCTGTACTTTATATGAGGTTTGTTATTGATAATTGTCTTTTAACAGTTTGATAGTGTTGGTTATCGTTGCTCTAGGTTATATTTATGAATGGAGCATTTATAATTAATTGTAATGGTCAAGCTTTCGGGGAAAAAGTATTCCTAATTTGTTTTTATATGTTCTGATTGGATCGAGTAGTTTGTTTTGGAAATTCTTGAGAAGGCCAATTTGTGTTGTTCTCATGTTTTGTCTTCAATGGTCATTCCTCCGTAATTCTATTTGAGGATTGTCATTTAATGAAATGACTAATTTCATGATTAATTTTGTAAATAATAGCGTGAGTGGATATTACTGTATTTAATTTGTTGTTTCATTCTACTTCAGGATTGTCAATTGCTTTGTCATTCTGGTGGACTAGAAAAACTTCATTGTAACCGACAACCTGTTATTATGAATGATTCACAGAGGTTTGAATGTCATCTCTGAATTGCATTGATGTTAAGCTCTATTTTTATTATTTTTGTTCATTGGATTTCATTTTTTTTTATTATTGAGATTTAATGGAAAAGTTTCTTGACTGAATGTTCTTCCCACAACATCTCCATTTGTGAAGTTCAGGATATGATCACTTCCTATCACAACTTCAGATGCAATATATATGCAATCTCAAAATCCATGTTTAGACATGTTGCTAAATGTACAAGTGCTTATGAGATATGGAACACTTTAGAGTTACATTTTCAACTTTCTGTTTCTAAGGCTAGAACTTTAAATTGAGAAGCATGTTGCAAAGTACTAAAAAGGAGTTGATGAATATATGCTGAAGATGAAAGAATTTGGTGATGAGTTGATTGCTAGTGGAGTCCATATAGGTGATGAGAAATTGTTATACATTCTAGATGGCCTGGGCCAAAATATGATGCTGTAGATGTAGTAGCCAATTTAACTTCAAACAGTAGGCAAACCACATTATAAGAGACACAACTTCTACTTCATAAACATGAGATGCAATTGGAAAGGTAACATAGTGCTTTATCTAATTTTCATGAACAGTGGGCTTTTGCCTTGGTGGTTACTAAGCAAGGAACTAGTGAGTCATCTCTTTCTCCACAGACAGAACTCTACTGTTTCTCCAGAAAACACTACTCAGAGTTTCCCTAGTGTGACTACTGTTGTTGACCTCACCTGCCCAGCCAGTTGTCAAAACACATGGCACCATCCAGCACCACCCGTTGCTGTCATTGCTTGTGTTTGGTTGAGAGATTGTTGGATTTTGGAGAGTTGTGTTTGCTTTTGACTGTTGATTGGAATTGATTGAATGGTGGGTTGATTGATTTGAGATTTGTGGTTGTTTCTCTGGCTGTTCTCATCGCCATCGGTCGCCATTATCATTCCTTACCACTGCCCTCGCCCACCAGCTTTTTTTTTTTTTACGTTTTTTAATTTTTTTGATTTGGATGATGTTGTTGTGTGTTAATTTGTGTGAGAACATTGTGGTGAGAAGGGAAGGGGGAGAGAAAGAGAAGGAGAAAAAGAGAGAAAGCAGCTGGTGCAATTGAGAGAGGAAAGAGAAGAAGAGAAGGAAAGAAAAAGAAAGAAGAAAAGAGAGGAAGAAGAACGAAGGAAAGAAAAGGAGAAATTTGTTTTGGGACAAATTGGTAATTTAATGTCATTGGTAATTTAATGTCAAATAATAATAGGTATTTTTGTCTTTACCAAAAATATACAGTGTATCTAACGAAAATTACTAATTAAACATAACGTTAGGTAGTAATTGAAACTTTTTAAGTAAAAAAGTCCCATTAGATCATTATTTGAGTGAGAATTAGAAAAAGTCGTTTAGTCTTTTAACATAGGATATATTTGTAGATTCGAATTTATTTGTGGATTTGAAAATCTAATTTATATGTGTCAACAAATACATGTTATTAAACTATGACTTGTAATCCATTGTCAAGATATTACTCACCTTATTTATTTATTTATTTTAACCTTAACTGATATAATTAAGAGTTTAATAACATATTAAAATAAAAGATAAAATTTATTAATAACATATTAAAATAAAAGATAAAATCTATGTAAAAGACACAAGATACATATTAAGCTCAAAAGATACTGATTCTTGTAAACAGACTGTATGGTGTATTTGTAATTTATGTAAACAGTTGAGGGTGTATTTGGTAAAGCTAAAGGTAATTAGCTCATTAAAGCCACCCCCGGTCACGCTAGGAGAACCTTGTGATGAAACTTGATTCTGAGAAACTAATTGTGTCCGACCTGGACCTTAAACATAGCCTTGACCCAGGCCAGAACCAACCATCTGTTGTGGCTGTGGAAGTTGCTGCAGCTGTGGTAGCTGCTGTTGTTGTTCTTGAAACTGTGATATCTGTTACGGTTGTTGCATTTGAGGCAGCTGCAGCTGAAAGCTATTGCTGCTGTAGGTTGCATCTGCAATTGCAGCTGTGGGTGTTGCGGTTGTTGCTGGGTGGGTATTTGTGGTTTAAACACAACCATATCCTGCTTAGACGGTGAGATTACATGATTAAAATGCATAATTCGTAATAAACATTAATTCAATAATCACCGGTCCCCTTATCAACGAAGACAATAGAAAGAGCACAAAATGAGGGAATATCTAGAGTGAGAGCAATTTGCATTGTAATGCCGCCACAACAAAATTTAGCATCATATACTAACTCATGACTGCAAATCAGATTCAAAATAAAAAAATTCTCACCCCAGGTAAAAGCAACCATATCAAACGGGAGGCTTTATCAAAACGGAGAGCAGCAATGTCTGTGATGGCAATTGGATGACTGCATGCTGGAGGATGAGAAATGACAAATCCAACATCAGATTACACAGTCAGACAGATCAATGATTTCACCATTATAATCATTAGATAAAAGATCACCTAAAACAATTTAACATGAATATGGTTCTTGGAACCTTTGAGGAAATCACCAAGATGTACATGAGCATTTATATATTTCATGAGTAAATCTAAGAATCCAGGATAATTCTTTTTTCTTCTGTTTCTCTGCATAATTATCACCAGAGTTGATTTTAATGAGCATAAATATACCAAGTTTAGAAATCAGCTGAAGTTAACGACATTTTCAACAGCTCCAAAATAGGTAAGTGAGTCAGGTGACAAGATAAACAAAGCTGTTGAACATATGAGAAGCAAACGTGCATATTCCTAGCTCTCTTCTTAAGGCTTTCTTTGTTACACTACAAATTAAATATGAAAACATTCCCTTTGTCTAACGTGGGCAAAGCAATAAGAATGGCTGAAGAAGAAAAATAGAAACAGCCCAGACTCACAAATGTCCTAATTCGCATTCCCTTAAAAATAGCAGAAAGACAACCTTGACTTACAGTTCTCGAGTCTGCTAATTTCTCCCAGTCAAGACAGCAAAAATAAAATGTTATTCACTTTAAATACTCAGCCATATGGCCATAAGGGAACAATTAAGAACCACATGTTGGTCAGTTAAAGTGCTATTGTGTTCAGCTACTGCGATCACATTGTCTTTTTTCTTCATTCCCACCTTACCACAATAGTTAAGTAAGTTGATAATGATACATCTAGATTCATCCAGAAAATTATAAGACAGACTTGAATGCTGGATATAGAAAGAAACCTGAAGAATCAAAAATCAATTTTGACGAGGGGACAAGGTGAAAATGTTAAATAACACCCTTCAAATTCAGCCATCAGATGGCTTACAAGTTTCTTTTCTTGCAGTTGTCCAAGAAACCCGTGCTGATTCATTGCCCGAAAAATTAGAAAACCTGCCTTTCCATCATATTGCCTACATCAAATGAATGAAATTAACATGCAGAAAAATAACAGATCCAAGGGAGATAAAAAAGCAGTAAAATAGAAAACAGGTGAAATGGAAATATCCGCTAATGCTAAATTTACTTGTTATGCATGTGGCCCTCAGATATGAGTCGGACTATTTGCATTGCTGGAGGCCAATTTGCTGCAAGCCTGCAAACAGTAGAAGAGAAGTCAGGCTGAAACTGGAATAGAAATGACTCCAAGGCAGATGCAAGGTTGACCATAGTAGCGAAGAAAATGAGTAGGATTGACATAGATAACAACTGAAATAGGTGGCCACTGGCCAAGGGAATGTCAACGATGGCATTCTGGCTGGAAACCAATGGTCAACCATTCAACCCACATCTAGGGGTTAAAAATTTAAGCATCTTCAAGCATAGATAACATTCACTAGACTTTTTTATTATTATTATTCATACATATACATAGAAAACCAATCTCTAAACTTACGTCTCAGAAGCTGATGAACTCCTATAACCCTGCCACAATTAAATAAATAGTCAGTTTGCGTGTTTGATGGAATTCTACAAAAGTAGATGAAATGGGTACAATGTACAAGTTTAAGACTGAAGGCACTATCCAATTTTAAAAACACACACATGCACACAAAACAGGATATATGAAAAGAACGTAGGATTAAAAAAAATGAAATATTCTCATATTAGAATAACAACTTATCATAAGTTTGAGAGTGTACTTCCATTTTGGTAACAAAGACAGGCTGCCCTTGTCTCTGTCCAGATAAATTTCCCTGCGGTTCGACCATTCAAGAAAAATCAGTGGTTTCACATTCATACTATCAAAAATCAAAGAGTCGAACTTGCTAAAACTTTTATCGGTAATTTTGGTCTTTCTAAATCCACAACTCTGGGTATATACAAGAAAATGTAGAACTTTTAGGGACTGTGCCCATCTTTAAGGATAATAAAACTTCAGTTCTTACATAAATGACAAAAAGGCTTAGCACAGCCTTAGTAATTTTGATTCTATCTAAGTATGCATGTTAGCTGATAGTCCAAATAAAAGTATTTTTGTAGAGTTCAACTAAAATAAATATTTAAGAGGATTGCAAAGCCAACATCAATGCTGAGAAGGCAGAGGACAATTATCTACAGTTTGAGAAATTAATCTTCAGCATTTTTAAAAAAACAAAAAAATTTACTTGACTTACCTCCCGCATTTTGACGTATTTGTCTTGAGATGATTGCAAAGCACTTGACGTTTGTTGTGACAATGGCATATTAGCTGCTGAACTGCTGTTCACGCCGAGAGGCTGAATAATTACCAGTTCGGTTTGGCGATTAACCGGTTTTGAAGCCCGTTTTGTTTTTTTTTTTTTTTATATTTAAATTAAATAAAAGGATGAAAATTGAGTGATTCACAACACACCATTGACACACTTCTTAAAGATGAAAATTGAACCACAAACATCATATAAAATCCAGCTGCAAGGTATTTCAAAATTCATTCAACAACAAAAGAAGGAAGTTTAATTGTCTAGCAAAGATAAAAAGACAACAACAACAAATTAAAGCAGAAAAGAAAAATAGACTAGAAAGCAACTGCATGCCCTTCGTCTCTTTATCTCTTTTTGAAAATACATAGCATTAGGATGTCCAGCTAATAAGGCATGAAAGTTTAGACAAAAGGAAGTGAGTTAAATGTTGCTATCAAAGGATAATACGGAGACAAATATTGTAAATGCCATTACAACCGCAATGCAAAGATTTTACTTCCATATGAAAGCCCGAACAAGATCTTAAATCTCTCAACATCCTTAAAGAAATAATTATACAAACAAAAAATTACAGTGGTTCAAAAAATTACAACATACCAAAAAATTTCCCCAAATCTACATGTCTTTGCCGAAGGAAATATAATGAACGAATTTGGGTGCAAATAAAACGTACAGTTGTTCAAATTCAAACTTCTATCCCCAAAGCCTTCTGCTCAAAATGCCAAAGCTGAATGCGAGGAAGAGGAAAAAATTTGCCGAAAACACAAAAACCCCTTTAACAAAATACAAAATTTAGAAGTTCCCAGAAGGGGATAAGATGTGATGAATTGTAGACAACAGACTATTATCTAGTGGACTTACGCTACAAAGGACCCGAAGAGTGAAGATTGAAGTGAAGATCGTAAAACCGACAGTTGGCACTCGGGCGCAGCACGGTAGCAGCGCGTGAACATGAATATAATTTTGTATTTTTAGATTTAAGAATTATGATTTAATATTTTATAAAAAACCGGTTTCTGTTAACCGGTTTTTTGGTGGACTGACGTGGTAAATGTCTGATGTGGCAGAGTTATTGGCAACCATTTATTTAATTATAAAATGAATTTATATAGCCTAAGTTTAGTGAGTCCACAACTCTATGCCTTAAGTTATCATATTATTTGGAATTATCAAGCTTATTCTATTGCTACTAATTTTGCCAACATATCCTTCAGATGAATTATTAAAAAGACCAACATATCAAGAAGGCTCAGAATTCCATTCTGATCACATAAAAGGGAAATCAAAATAAATCAACAGGGTATGTATTTCTTTAAATAAACTCTGAAATTTTATGTTCCTACTAAATTCAGCAACAGAATTAATCCATTTTAGCTTGTGAGAATTTCAGGACATACGTTACCAATCTCAAAAGCTACATTATATAATTCATCTAGTCCAGTTACAAGATCTAAAATTGGTAAATCATTAACTGATGAAGTGCTACTTGACTAATCTTCTTTTAACTGTTCTATAAATTTATTTTATTCATTTTGTTTCAAAAAAGTAGGTCTCTTTGGAATAATTAAAAAAAAAAAATCTCATTTTTTAGTATCATGAAAACTTCCAACATGGACGGTCAAGGATGAGAATCTTAATACCCTGTTATCTTATTCAAGATCCTTAATTAAAGACTTCTATTGATTAGGAGAAAATTCAAAATCTTTTATCAATTCACTATTTTGTTTTCTCTTCTTCTTTCATGTAGTTGGGGTTGGGAAAGTAGACCTAATTAATGTTGTCATTTAAAAGTCTTGGTCTTCTTCTTTAGCAAAGATTTGACAGCATAGAGTTAATGACACGGCATAAAAGTTAAAATATATCCAGCTATAATGTGGGGGCCTTAAAAGGAAAAAGAGATAATTAATAATTGTGGAAATATATTGGCAAACAATAACCGAGTTGCCACTTGCCATAGAAGTGTTACGGTCAAAGTAAACGAACTAGAAATTGGAGCAAAAATATGTGAAGAATATCTCATACACACTTAGACACAATATTTGTATGGTTAGACAAAATTCATCTATATCTACATATAAGAGAAATCTATTATAATTTTATAAACATGATATACAAGAGTATTTAATATCATCAACCTATTACATAAGATGGGAAAAATTTCAATTTCCAGGACACTCTATCCTATCGTGTTTAATAACTGTTACATCAAAATTCTTGTGGTCTCACATTTTTTCTCTTATAATCATGAATTGGTTCTTACTTTTATATTTATAAGTAGTATATGAGACATTGAATTTCTAATAGGATTCATATTTATATTCTTAATAAGACTCTCATAATTTAATTTCATTCTCCTACTTTAACTCAAAGTAAAGTCATAAACCAATTCTACTTTCCTAATTCAACTCACAATAGAAAAAGTAAAGAAAATATTCCCAAACTTAAACTCCTTAAATAGGAATTTTCCTATTTAAGGAGTCTAAGTTTAGTGATTCTTCCTTAAACTCTATGCCTTTACCCTTATTCCACAACTCATATGCATGAAATTATCA